>OW240925.1:14048971-14072917 GCA_933207985.1 Pelobates cultripes
CAGTGAAAAAAGATTATTTTTTTTTTAAATCCAAACTATTGTGACACCAGATCTACTTAGTGGCACTTGTCAGCGTATCCACTGTTAGCGTAACACACCCGCTTTAAGGACACTGACTGCTATTCAATCTATAACAGTAAAAAAAGTTTTTTGTTTTTAAATCCAAGCTATTGTGACACCAGATGTAATTGGTGGCACTGACTGGGGAAATGGGCACAGTATGCACTGTGAGCCTGACACAGAAGCTGGCAGCAGTGGCAGACAACTGACTGCTATTCAATCTATAACAGTGAAAAAAGTTTTTTGTTTTTAAATCCAAGCTATTGTGACACCAGATGTAATTGGTGGCACTGACTGGGGAAATGGGCACTGTGAGCCTGACACAGAAGCTGGCAGCAGTGGCAGACAACTAAGTGCATTTACATTACATAGAAAAAAAAAAAAAAAAAGCATACCCTTATCCCTAACCTAGCTATGCTTTTCCCTATCTTATGAACAGCAGCTACACTTTCCCTCCTCTTACTAAGCATGCAGCTTGAGAATGAATCTAAAATGGATGCTGTCCAGTAGGTGGGAGGGTCTGCTAGGGAGGCTGTGCTGCTAATTGACTGGAATGTGTCTGTTGACTGTGAGGTACAGGGTCAAAGTTTACTCAATGATGACGAATAGGGGGCGGGTCGAACCGCGCATATGTTTATGAATTTATGAGTTTAAGAATTTATGAGTTTCACTACAAAGGAGAAATTCAAAATCAAATCTAATATAAATTGCAATACGAGAAACGTGGTATACATGTTACAATGCCCGTGTGGGAAACAGTACGTGGGGAGAACATGTAGAAAGTTAAAAGAGAGAATTTTAGAACATCAAAATAATATAAGAAAAAAATCAGTTAAACATATAGTGCCATTACATTGCAATACTTGCAATAAATTTGATTGGCAAAGTTTTACTTTTTTGGGCATAGAACATGTGGACCCATATTGGAGAGGAGGAAATTTAACCAAAAAGCTCTCTCAAAGAGAGACTTTTTGGATCAACAAACTAAAAACACTCCAACCTTTTGGTTTAAATTTAGACATCGATTCATGGAGTTTCTTTGAAGATTATGAGAACTACCTAATTTACATCCTGATGTTTGGGAAAACACTGCACCTTTCTCTCATTCAATAAATAATAAAAAATCTTTTATAATAATTTTTGTATATTTTTATTTTCATTTTTATTTTTATTTGTATTTCTATTTTTATTTTTATTTTCATCTTTATTTTCATTTTTATTTTCATTTTTATATTTATTTTTATTTTTATTTATTTTATTTTTTTTATTTTTTTTTTATCATTAATCATTTTTTATTAATTATTTTTTATTATTTTATATATTTTTTATTATTATTAGTTTTTATTATACTTATTTATTTTTGTTTTGAGTTATAAATTTACTTTATTTATCTTTAAGAATGGGATAAAGAGTGCAATATAAATAGGTTATATTACTCATATTAATGTCTATATATCATATATGTATGTATATGGTTTGTTATATATTTTATAATCATTTAAAAATGTTAGACTATCATATTATTATTCATGCATTCTATGAAATAAGATGATATTTCCATATAAATCATAAGAAGGAAATGTGTGTGGCAAATATGTGAAAAAATGTCTTATAAAACTTGTACCCAATGAAAATGGGATATATATATATATATATATATATATATACACATGTATCCATAACTATAGATTACATGGAGAATGTACATTTTTTATTTCGGTTTGTAGTGCCATCCAGAGTATATTCTTTTAATTGCTTGTCCCTCCCCTCTCCGTTTTATCCACCTGCCTATATATTCTCTGAGCTAATGCATCAGAATAGGAGAAAGCAACAGACGATCGCGACCCACTTCCGGGTCTGTGGAACGCAAGGTGGAACGCACGCGACCCACTTCCGGGTCTGTGGAACGCAAGGTGGAACGCACGCGGCGCACGCGATGACGTCACTCGGTCTCATACCGTCGAAAAGAAAATCGAACACCAGCTGAAAGATCTTAAATACTAAATGGGGGTGTATATAAAGGACTGTGGGGGGGATATTGTTATTATTGCTGCTATTTCTGATTGCACTTTATTACACCAAGTCCCTGAGGAAGTCCAATTTCAGGACGAAACGCGTAGGACGTGTATGGTGACATGCTGTTTGTTTTATACCTAAATGTAAGTCATTAAATATATTTTTTAACATATTCTGGAAGTGCACTACATTTTTGTACATTTTCTCTTTTTGAGACACACATATCTATTCGCTGATGAATATGTGAGGAGAGACAACATACTGGATATTGAATAACACCATTTAAAGCTGCTCTAACTCCATAAAGACATCATTCAAGGCTATTTTAATTCTTCAAAATTGTGAGTGACCATTTGTGATCACACATCAATACCAGTCTCCACACAGTTATATGCTATGTTTTTTATTTGTATTTAGCAGATTGTCCCCTATTTTTCTGTGTATATCTATTGAAGACAAGAGGAAGTCTTCGGGGATTCATCTGGATACTTCACCTTAAGATAAGGGAAGTTTTGATTTGCTCCTATATTTTATTATTTTCACTGGGGTTGTGTTCACATATATTGTTGTTTTCTTTGTATATTCAGGAACCTAATTAAAACAGAAGGTATAAGTAACCCCTCCTATTCCTCCCACCCTCAGTCTTTTTGTTCCTGTCCTATCCCTAGGACAAACTTAGTCATTCAATAACTTTTTCTTTTTGGCTTTCCTGAGGGTTGTTACCTTCTCCCTTGGGCAGTCTCCAGTACACGGCCCTGTGCAAAGGTGACCCTTTTAGTGACCAGGGGTTCTAACTTGCTGTGACCCTAGGGGTAGCAAGATCATGCCATCACCATGATTCCTGCAGTGACCAAGGGGTGTAGCAGGCTGGACATGCACTTACAGAGCACATGGATTGCAAGGCTTAATATGACATTGACTAACATTCTATCGCTGAAGGAGTTAATGTGAGACAGATTAGCATTCCATCGCTGAAAGGGTTAGAGTACAACTCACTATCTTCTACTTTGCCATGGATTTACTTGCTGTGACCCTAGAGGTAGCAAGATTTTGTCATCAGGCTATTTCCTGCAGTGACCAAGGAGAGTAGCAGGCTGGGCTGGCACATACAGAGCATATATATTGATATAACCCTTTCTACCCTTCATCGGTTTCATCTAAACGGTAAGAGTTTCCTGCTAATCTGAATTTCTATCAAACTTATTTCTAGGCTTCTGTGTCTTATTCCAAGGCCCCTGTGCAGGCCCGGACTGGCCATCGGGCATACCGGGCAAATGCCCGGTGGGCCGCGATGGCCGTGGGGCCGAGGCCGGCAGGGGATCTCCCCTGCCGGCCCATGCAGGGCCAGCGCTATCCGAGCGCCGGCCCCGCTGTGTGCCTCCGTGGGCCGGTGGGGAGATCAAAGATCTCCCTCACCGGCCCATAGACAGGGAGATGCGGCCGCAGTCTGAGGAGGGAGTGAGGGAGGCAGGAGAGAGGAACCGGCAGAGCTCTAACCAGCAGCTCCGCCGGGTCCTCTCGCGGGATTCTGAGCGTTGCCGCGGTTACCACGGCAACGCTCAGATCTCGCGAGAGTGAACTCTAGCCTACAGGCTAGAGTTCACTCTCACCACTGGACCACCAGGGAAGGCAGGACAGCTCCACTCTATGGCAGTATGGCTCCTCCCCTCCATGGAAACCAGGCTCCCCACCCCCTCCCAAGGTAAGAAGGGAGAAGGGGATATAACTTTTTTAATTTTATATATAAAAAGAATATATTTAAATTTAAATAAACACTCACACACAGCACCCAGACACACACAGCACCCAGACACACACAGCACCCAGACACACACAGCACTCAGAAACACACAGCACCCAGACACACACACAGCACTCAGACACACATAGCACACCCAGACACACACACAGCACTCAGACACACACAGCACCCAAACACACAGCCAGGGCCGGACTGGCCCACCAGGATACCGGGAAATTTCCCGGTGGGCCGCGGCACCTGGGGGCCGGCCGCGTTCCTGGGCCGGCCCTTTAAATGCTGCAGCCGCCCGAGCGCTCTGTGAAGAGCGGTCAGGCGGCTGCAGCTTCTCCCCTTCCCCTCCCCTGTAGCGTGGCCGAGCTGCACTCCGGTCCGCGGTGGCCGGCCGGCCGGAGTGATAGGAAGGGGCACACTGAGTGTGCACTTCCTGTCAGTCCGGCCGGTTACAGGAAACAGAAACTCCGTGTAAGACGACCAAGGAGGGAAGTAAGGAGGGAAGTAAGTAAGATGACGCAGCTCCCCCAGCGGCCGACAGGACTTGTCCCCCAGATGCCCCCAGAAGACCTCCCCAGCGGTAAAAGTCCCCCAGCGGTCCCCAGAAGACCTCCCCCTGGCAGGTATAAGTAATGTGTCTGTCTGTCTGTGCCATGGTGTCTGTATGTATGGTGTGTGTGTGTCTGTCTGTCTGTGTCATGGTGTCTGTCTGTGTCATGTTGTCTGTATGGTGTGTGTGTGTGTGTGTGTCTGTCCGTCATGGGGTGTGTGTGTCTGTCTGTCTGTCATGGGGTGTGTGTGTCTGTCTGTCATGGGGTGTGTGCGTGTCTGTCTGTCATTCATGGTGTGTGTCTGTCTGTCATGGTGTGTGTGTCTATCTGTCCGTGATGGTGTGTGTCTGTCTGTGTCATGGTGTGTGTGATGTCTGTGTCATGGTCTGTCATGGTGTGTGTGTGTGTGTCTGTCATGGGGTGTGTATCTGTCATGGTATATGTGTGTTTCTGTGTCTGTCATGGTGTAAATGTGTGTTTAAAAATAGTGTTTTTGCTCACCTTTTTCTTTTTCCCCACGCAGCGTGCTGGTCTCCCTCGACTGGCCCTGCCTATATAGCTGAGATCATCAAGCTTGATGATCTCAGCCAATCCAATGCTTTGCCATAGGATTGGCTGTAAAACGCCACTCCAATTAGCATCTCCTCATAGAGATGCATTGAATCAATGTATCTCTATGGGGAACGTTCAGCACCTACAGAGTGTGGAGGCCCTGAATGTAGGTGCACTAACACAGGAAGCACCTCTAGTGACCATTTGAGTGACTGTCACTAGCAGTGTCACTTTGAAGCAATGTAAACACTGCATTTTGTCTGAAAAGTCAGTGTTTACGTTGAAAAGCCTGTAGGGACATGCTATAGACACCACATTAAGCTGTGTGTGTGCGTCTGCTAGTGAGTGAGCTTGCTTGCATGCGTATGCCTGCTAGTGAGTGAGCTTGTGTTTTTATGTCAATGAGCTGATGTATATTACTCAATCATCTGTCCTGGCAAGACATAGCCTTACATATTACACGCGACAATATATGGCGCAGTGACTTATGGGGCTGGCACAATTTTTTTTTTCCAGGGCTGCTTTGTATCCCCAGTCCGGCCCTGCACACAGCACTCAGACACACACAGCACTCAGACACACACAGCACCCAGACACACACAGCACCCCCAGACACACACAGCACCCTCAGAAAACACACAGCACCCAGACACACACAGCACCCAGACACACACAGCACCCTGTGACACCAGAGACAATTTAAAAGCAAACACAGGGCAAGCATGTTATTAAATTTGCTTGCGCTGCGCAGACCAAATACAGGGCCTTTTTCTAATGCTAGAGCTCTTTAGCAGGGCTCTGCGCATTGAACCAACATGCTCACTTTGAGAGGGGGCGTGTTTGTCTCTAGCCCCGCCCCCTACTTCTGGGGCCGCTCTGATTGAAAAATGCCCGGGCCTAATTTTTTTCCCAGTACGGCCCTGCCCCTGTGTATTTTAATATATCCACTGGATTACTTATTCCTATGCCTCTGCTGGGCCTTTTAATATAGCAGCTGGATTAATTTATTCCTAGGCCACTGTCAGGCCTTTTAATATAGCCACTGGAGCCACTTATTCCTAGGCTTCTGTGTTTTTTAATATAGCCACCGGAGTCACTTATTCCTAGGCTTCTGTATCTTTTAATATATCCACTGGATTACTTATCCCTAGGCCTCTGTTGGACCTTTTAACTGGAGTCACTTATTCCTAGGCTCCTGTGTCTTGCTCCTAAGCCTCTGTATCTTTTAATATAGCCACTGGAGTCACTTTTTCCTAGGCTTATTCCTAGGCCTTATGGCTTTTAATACAGCCACTGGAGTCAATATTTCCTAGGCATTTGTTATGCCTTTTAATATAGCAGCTAGCTTTTTCCTAGGCCTCTGTTGGGCCTTTTATCATAACTGCTGGATTCACTTATTCCTAGGCCTCTGTTAAATCTTTTATTGCAGCTACCACACCTGAGTGTGGTGAGATAGCTCAGTGGACTAATACTTCATCAGAAGAATCTGTTTGCCCAGTTCAATTCCTTGTAGGGCCGACTCAGTCCTTAATGTAAATAAAATGTGTGCCATTAAATTGGTTAAAAGTAACATCCCTATGATATACTTGGAAAACAGAAAATATCTGAATGTCTCTTTCCTGGTTCAAGATTTTGCAATAATTGTTTCTAGTGCCTTTTTAATACAGCTGCTGAGTTCACTTATTCTATGTGCTTTTTAATTGCATTATTGTATGCCTCTATGTTGGTTTTATGTATTCACTAAATTTATTATCCTATTTCTATGTCTCTGTACTTGGTAATATGCTATTCGCTGTTCTGTTCCTCTATCTCCGGCTTTCTACCTGTTTTATTATAAGTCCCTAAGTTTCCATTCTTACTTGTGGGCCTAATCAGGTTTTTTCCTCTGCATTTATTCCCCGCGAATATGCAGGTGCTAGTCTAATGGTCCCGCCATGCCATTACCGAGCATGCGCAGAAATCTGATTCGCTCTTGCGTATTCTAAAATGTAAGTCCGTTTGCAGGGTCATATTGGCTTCCCCTTTTCAGCACAATGTTTTCTTATAGGTTTTTTCCTAATTAGATTTGTGTGCAGTTTTCATCTTAATTTGAATTCTTCTTTTTCTTTATTGAAGGTATATTACTTATTTTTCTGTATCTATCAATCTCTACTTGTTTAGCAGAGATTTTCTTTATTAAGGTTAAAAATAAATCTTATGCAGTTATGGATTCAGATCCCTCTGCTCCCGTAAAAAAGGTCACACTCTAAGAGACATAGGTAAGCCATTCTATTTTTTCTGTCATTACTAAACAAAAGGGTGCCTATCAATAATTGGAATTCCCTATGATAATAGCTCTACGGGAAGAAAATAATCCGGAACATACAAGGCATATCATAAGAGATTCTTGTAAAAGTAAAGTCTCTGCACAGACTGTCTGAAAAAGGCTACAGGCCCATCTACTCATGCCCCGTGTATTACGCAATATTAACAGGAGGTATCTCAAGATGTCATAGAAGCTGTTAAAGCTTGGATCCTCTGGACAATTCCCAGAATGAATACTCTTAGGAATCCTGGGAGATGGATCCATTCAGAGATATGGAATCATCGGATGAGCATATTCAGCCTATTTCAGTAGTTCCAGAATCGACTCATTTGATTTCCAGAGTCCTTTTACCTCTAGCCTTTCTTTTTGGATGTCACAGGGTGTAGAGTATCTTTTCCAGTTCCCGGTCTCCTTAAGTTCCTTAATGGATGAATGGTTCTACACTGAGAGAGGTTTTCAACACAAGGGATTATCTCAGTCTTCATCCATTGGAATTTCAGACACTAGTACCTGGGAGTCTGCTCCTAAGTAGTAGATGCAGTCCTTAGACTGGCTAAATGTTCCTCTCTGCCTGTAAACAATGCAGGATCTCTCTGAAACTCCATGGAGTATACATGGTCCTGCTCCTCTCTAAAGCCTATGTGGCAGCTGGCACAGGCCTTCATCTTGCTGTAAGGTTTTACCTCAATCTCTAAGGATCTAAGATTGGTATGGATAATTTGGAGGAGCATATCAGAGATAAATTTCCTTTGTCTCTTGACAATTTTCAAGTCATTAATCCGGGAATAGTCTTCAGCTAAGAAGTCTACGTAGGTTGTATTATATTCTAGCCAGAAATATGGCTTTCTTTGTGTCTATTAGCTGGGCTCTTTGGCTTAGTACCTGGTCCACAAATGCATCCTCATATATTAATGGATCAAGAGAACGGCAGAGGGCAGGAAAGCTTGAGACACTTTCGATCCAAAGATTCTCATTAACTTCCTTCTCAGACCAAGGTATTTCACACCAGGAAGAGTGTGGTAGATCTCAACCTTGATGTAAGTGGTCATTATTCTACCAGAGGAAGAGAAAAGGTAAAAAGAGATGCTTTGTAAATCTCATGGCTAACCTTTAATTAGAGGAAGCTATTGTGAGAATTTTTTAAAAAGCTACTAGAACACAAAGAATCTGTTTCTACAGGATTCTTGAACATTCTTAGTTATAAAGGTAGTATTCCTAGTACATTGGATGATGTCTATAGATTTGCAGGATGATTATTGCCACGTATCCTTTGCCTCACATCACTTTAATTTTTACATCTTCATGGTGAAAGATGAATGTTTGCTGTAGTCACCTTGCTCACTCCCAGTTCCGGGTATAGCTGGGAATATAGTTCGACATGGTCCAAGGCACAGTACAGCTCTTTTCAGACTAGCATATTACCCCAGCAGAGAGAGTTTTGATCCAGGTCCTCCACCATAGATCTAATAAGATGTCACAAGGGCGGAGGTTAACTTACCTATGGAAATCCTTTGGACATTGATAACCATGAATACCATCCACTGGGATTTAGGAACTTTACTCCAAATTCAAATATGTTCAGGAAAGGGACACCCTTAACATTCAACATTTCATAGGTTGCAAGAGCCAATATCAATCATCCTGACAGTTCCATATTAATAACCAGTCCATGGTTTCCACTTCTACTTATCTTCTTCAGTACCTCCATGGGATCTCCCAAAATAGTTATTCCATCAGGTCCAGTGCTAATTTCCTCATTCTGAAGGTTTCAATAATGTAGAAGGTCTTAAATATAAGAGTTGTTGAACTAAAGTAATTAATACCCTTCTGAGGGCCATAGGAAAACTTATATCCTTAGCTACCTTTACAGAGTCGAGATGCCTTTTTTCCTGGTCTATTTCTAATAAGGTTTTCATTCAAATTCATTCTTCCAAGAAGGTTCTAAGTTCGTCAATCCAGGACTTATCTAGGAATTGGCCACATCACTTCAGAGATATGTCTCAGCACTCTCTGATCTCTCTTTTCGTGAAAGGGCTTTAATATGGAAGTATCTACATTTTTGTTTGTTGTATTTATATGATTCCACGGTTATCTATGCTCTCCGTGGAATTCTTCCCTGGTTTTTTTTTTTTTTGTTTTGTTGTTTTTTTAGGGCTCTGAAATCTTTACCCCTTTTAACCATGCAAGTATATCTCTCCACAATTGCTTAATATTAAGTTACCTCTATTGGTGACCTTGGCATGGACTGAAGGATATTAGATCCTCAAGCACTATTTTGGATAGTATGCAGAGTCCATAATAACACTTTCTCCTCCTGTCCTAGATAGATGCCTTAAGATCTATTTGAATAGATCCACTTTCTGGATTTCTTCTGTTTATCTTTACTAATAGACCATAAAGATCTTCAAACTTCTATATGAGCCATCAACAGATGGATAGTCTTGGCTGTTTTTTAGGCTACTAAGCCCTAAGGATTACAGTACTTAAAGGTATGTTTGCTCTAGAGCCATTTCTCCCTCTTGAGCATCAGTGGCCAAGCTTCCCTGGAACTTGTAGGTAAATGGCTGCTTGATCCTCAATCAATTTGCAGACTTTTTTTTTTTTTTGGTACATTTTGAGTTGGTCAATTTGATAATGTGCCATTAGTGGGCAATCAGTCTTTCATTTCCAATGTCCTTATGAGGTGTGTGTGTGTTGTCAATTTGCATTCATATTTTGGAAGTCTTGTGTACCTCTTTCCCTCCCTTGGTTATTGCTTGGGTATTACCCATTGTTGTGCTGCCATGAATATGGCCAGGAAAAAGGAAAATGTATTCCTACTTACCATAATTTTCTTTTCCTGGTCGTAGGCCATGGCAGCACAAAGATCCCGCCCTGGGATATTGCTGGAAACAAGACTGAGTGTGGGAGGGGTAGGAGGGGTTACTCAGGGCCGTCTTTAACGTGGGGCAAACGGGGCAGCTGCCCCGGGCCCAGTTTCTCTTGGGGGGCCCGAGGCACCTGCCCCATGGGCCCCGCTGCCCTCATCAATTTATTTTTCCCCCCATCCTCTGAGTCCCACCGGGTGGCCCATGCACTTACTTACTTACGGTAAATAGTAAGGTAAACATTTTCCTTTATATTGTATATATGCATATTATAATATTTAAATAATAAGTAAAAATAAAAAAAATATATAATTATTATTATATGTATTAAGGCAATTTGCCTGCATTTGTGGGAGGTGCTGGTTTGCTACCCCTAGCCTACTTAAGGCACTCCCCTTACCTTGCTCCTTACTGTTCGAGGTCAGCGTTGAATGAGGATCCACTTCCGGGTTCTCTCAGACGCCATCTTGGTTTCAGTATCCACAAGGTTTTCACCACGTTAGCTGTGTCCAGGAATCCTGTTCAGGCCTTTCCGCCCGTCCAGCTTCTTCTGACTCCGGTATTCGGCGTAGATCGCGTCCCAGGGACTCCTAAACCGTAAGTCAGACCTTCCTGTCACGCCAGGACCGGTTCCCACGGCGTACGGTACAGCACGGGTCCTCGCTTTACGGCTTTTTCCCTGGTTATGACACGAATGTTTCAAGCCATTCGCCAGCTTTTTCATTCGTATGGTCATTCGGCTGAACATATTTAATCGTTCAATAGTCATTTCGCATATCCTATTTCATGTTATATTGAAACGAATTATCATTCAGTTGTTTTGCCGTTCGGCAAATTTCCACTTACGCTCAAACACGCTTTCGGTTTGCATAAGTCATACGGTTAAACTATTCTAACTTCTGTGTTTCCCTCACATTTGCTTTCGGCTTTTTCTGTGTGTTATGTATAATCCTTTCATGAATTATATTCACCATTTCATGTGTATATAACGTTCGTTTAAGAATTGCTTGTTTAAATAGATTATTTCGATTACTTTTAAAATATTGTCAGTATTGTATTACGTCCACAAATCAAGTCCACTTCTCTGTATATACCATTTGACTCCCACGCTTTCAGGGGTCTGCATTACTTATCCATTTATACAAATGGACTCAGCCTATGTTACAGGCCTCACTTCTGGGTTATTACTACAACACATACAAAGGATATAGGTTCATTTAAGCAATAATTCTCGGGTTGATACGTCTTTTCAATACAAATATATCATATAGATATACATCACTTTACATAATTTTAAATCATTTTAAATCATTTTGGGGTATCCCTGCCTTTGGTTATTCTGCTACATATCATACATAACGCTGTGTAAAATAGGCCATGACCTCATCCATGTCCCTTTCTATAAAACCAGTTACATTTCTGTACAGATCATTGAACTCCCACGCCAGGAGTTTTATAACTATCCATTTCATTTCAATTCACTCAGCTTATATTACAGGCCTCATTTCTCTGTCATGACGATGACACATAAGGCTTAATTCCTTTTTCATGCATACTTGGGTTGAATCACACGTACTGATCCAACCAATCATACGTTCCCTGCACAGTCATATACATATGTATATAACCTACGTTTCATGTTTTCCTTTACACACCATTATCACGTAACACATAGATTGTTTGTACATAGGCCACGGCCTCCCTCAGATGTCTTATTCGAGCATGCAAACATTTCTGAGCCACTCATAGCTATTCCCATGGTATCAACATAATTTTAAAACATTGCTGCTATGGACTATAAGTCTGTTTCTTTTCACACTCCACACTCATCATACTACTCTCTTTTACCCATTTTTAGGCTGTCAAGCTTATATAATTGCTCCACACGGTTTATTCCTGTAATTTGTCATACTACCAGGTACGTACACCTGCTCATATGGTATTCTACCATACATTTCATTTCATCCCCCTAGTTTAGAGTACTGGCAATAGGGTCACAAGATTCCCAATAGGTATTTACCCCGTCTTGGCTGTCGCCATCAGTTAGTGGTCCCGCGAGGCCAACACCCTGCCTCAAACGTTCCAGAAGCAAACACCCATTGGGCCACATGTTAGCTAGCCGCCTCGCATGTTGCAAAGAGAGGGCCTCACCTGTCACTCCCTTCCCCTGTTTTCTGTCGTACAGTCACCGAGAGGCCTAAAACTCCTGCCACTATGTCAAGTGGCCTCAATAACCCTTCGCGCCAACGCATAGATAGAGCCTCTCAAGCCGCTTGTCAATTAGCAGGGCCTCACCTGTCACCAAACAAGTATTATACTTTCGCCATCTGGCCTAGCTAGCCTGCCAGTACAATTTGGTGGTTCTATATACTAATTATTGTTTTATTTATAGTATGTCTCAGGAAGGGGTAGAGGATTTCTCCCTGCCTAGCACCCCGGCTAGAGCTGTCACTCCCACACAAGGAGGAGAGCTAGCTAGTCCAGCATCAATCAGATCCTGGACAATCCCGCGCATAACCACGGAATTAAGGAGACGACAAATCCCCTACCCCGCTACAGCAAGGAAGGCAGAACTTTTCAAACTGCTACGCACATCAACTAATAACATGGAGGCCGGGGAAGGATCTAGCCAGTCCAACCCAGGGGACATACATGCCATGTTATCCTCACTCATGGCATCCATGGGCAAGGTCAACTCCAGGCTGGAGAAACTTGAGTCGGTCACCACGGCCCTCACTCTAGCAGGGCCACCCGCGGCTGCGGTACAAACACCAGCCTTGCCATTAGTCGCTCCAGCCAGCACCCTGGATGACCAGGAAGTTAGCCCGGCCCACATGATACCTGAGCATATCAAAAGGGATATCCTGGAAGGTAAAGACGTCAACCTGGTTTCCCTGTTGATTGCCTCCCAGGACATTGTGGAACATAAGACGTATGCTTATGATGATGTTTCTGTTATTGTCAGATCTAGGGATGCCCGCCTGAACAGAAAACTGACTATCCCAGAATTCGTACTAGCGTTTGGTATTTACAGGGATGTCATCTGTGCGGTTTATCCCAACAGAAGAGAGGAGTTTGATCGCTATATGCACAAGCTGGTAGACCTGGGCAACAAATATGGTGGTTCGGCATTCTATGACTACCATAGGTCTTTTTCTGCAAAAGTGGCTGGAGCCTTCTCCCAGTACGGAACACGATCCAACTGGGGAAGGATTGATACCGTCTTATTTTGCAGACACTTTGCAGGTCTAAGAACACCAGCTTGTGCATACTGCTCCTCCACAGCCCATACTACTAATTTTTGTCCCAACACGGCAGACGGACATGCCTCCACACAAGGAACTAGTTCCTCTGGGGATCCAGGGAAACTATCAAAAGACAAATTGGGACGCCCAATCAAGTTTCTGGGCAAGTCCCAGATATGTAATAATTTCAATGTTGGGTCTTGTAATTACAGTGGATGTAGACTATTGCATGTCTGTTCAAAATGTTTTAGGGCACATGCAAAGACCATGTGTCCAAATAAAATGTATTCCAAGCCTTACCTTACGTCCATTAATATGCCAGTATTCAGCACCCATCTAGACACCTGGTAGACTTTCTTATTTCTGGTTTAACAGAAGGCTTCCACACAGGTATCCTACACATACCAGCTGGAACTCTGGAATGCCCTAACCTACAATCCGCCCAACACAACCCCACAGTGGTTGACACCCTCATAGCCAAAGAAGTGGATGAGGGCTTTGTATTAGGGCCTTTTAGAACTCGTCCATTCACAGAATGGCGCACCAACCCTGTTGGTATTGTCACAGGGAAATCTTCCCAAAAACATCATTGATCATTGACTTATCGGCTCCCCACTCATCGGCCAACCCCAGTCTTAATTCCCTCATATCCTCTGAGGAATTCTCTCTGCAATACACCACCCTAGACCACGCCATTACAGCTATCATACAAGCAGGGGTTGGAGCCTGGCTCAGTAAGACCGACATTACTAACGCCTTCAAATTACTCCCTATCCACCCCACACTGTGGCACCTGCATGGCATCAAGTGGTCCAGGAACTACTATTTTTTTCTCCCAGTTAACTTTTGGGTCCAAAAGTAGCCCAGCTATTTTCGACACATTTGCTGAAGCATTATGCTGGTTACTATTGAACATAGCCGGATGCCCTACGGTATTACATTACTTGGACGATTTCCTACTGGTCGAGGAGAATACTTCACCTCCCACTAGCCTCAAAGCTACCACTAAGCTGTTTGAGCAACTAGGTGTACCCATCTCCCCAAAGAAAACAGAAGGGCCAGACACTGTTATCACTTTTCTGGGTATCCAATTAGACTCTGCCACAATGCAAGCAAGCCTACCATACGATAAGATAGAGAATATTCTCACTTACATAAACAACTACCTACAGCTCGGCACTTGCAACCGCAAAGAGCTACAGTCCCTGCTAGGGTCACTAAATTTTGCGATGCGCATCATACCTCAAGGCCGCTCCTTTATTTCACGACTATTGCATCTTTTCCCACTTTTTCTACATGACACGCACAGGTTGTCCTTAGATGCCCAAGCTACGGCAGATCTAAACATAGGGAAGAGATTTTTAACCACTTGGAATGGTAAAAGTATGTTCCTCCCTCAATTGACTCAATCATCTCCTACCATTTGTCAGATGCGGCATCTACCACTGGTTTTGCAGCAATTTTTGGGAATGAATGGCTTTGGGGCAGCTGGCCTTCAGCAGTTCAGGATTTCGAAGCTCTTTTTGAGATCTACCCCATAGTGGCGGCTGCTGTAGCGTGGGGTCATTTAAGGGCCAATACGCCAGTGCGTTGTTACTCAGACAACCAGGCAACCTGTCACATCATCAACAAAGGTCGTTCCAAATCTCTTACGATCATGAGATTTCTGAGGAAACTCACTTGGTTGGCAGCTTGTCATAATTTCTTCCTATGTTGTTTCCATGTGCCAGGTGTATATAACACAGCTGCTGACAATTTGTCTCGCTTTAAATTTCAGGAGTTTCATCAAGCACTCCCGTCAGCAGCACCCACAGCCACCATCACTGCAACATTTCAACAACTCATACTGGACTAGACGTCATCATGCAGCATAGCAGGACATTGTCCCAGTTGGCACTTTCAAACAATACAAACAAAACATACAGCAGGGCTTTCACATTATTCAAACGATTCCTTCTGGAACATAACATCATACAACCGTTTGTTATGACATCTTTTTTGGGGTTTGCTTCCTTTTGCCACCTTAAACTCAAAATGTCATACAACACCATCAAACTCTCTCTCACTGGCATTCAACACCACATGCTCATCTTACACCCAAATAACAACAGTTTCATGGCCTCTCACCAAATTAAGACCATACTCAGAGGTATTCAAAAATCAGAACCCACACATTTGGCACAGAGGCTACCCATAGATAACCATATCTTCAAAGCATTATCTAACCTACTTGACCTAAAACCGTTTGACACTAATACAAATTCTATCATCAAAACAGCAATATACATCGCTTTCTATGGATTTCTACGACCCAGAGAATTCACTACGACCTCCACGACCCAAACCACTCCATTCCTCCTCTATTCCCACTTGACAAAACATATGGATCATTACATCCTGTCTTTATCTCACTCCAAAACCAGCCAGCACATACCTGTAAACATTCCATACTATCCCAAGCACAACAGATGGTGTCCCATCAATGTTCTTGATGCCTACATACAGCACCATCACTTACTGCCCTCGCAACCGTTATTACAACTACAAGGTGCAGTACTCACCACTACAACCTTCATGACCTACGTCAGGTCCTTGCTCACACAACTGGGCCTCAACGCAAACAAATACTCAGGACACTCCTTTCGTATAGGAGCCATGTCCACAGCCTCCAGTGTCAACATCCCAACTCATGTTATCAAAACACTGGGGCGCTGGAAGTCATCCGCTTACTCACGGTACATACCGAACCCAGTACAAGAATGAAGGGATGCTTTCATAAACATGTCTGGTTGATAAATGTATATGTATTGGTTGTCTGTTAATAAATTTGATTACTTTTTGCCCTCTTCTTTCTCAGGCCTACCTCATCATCGGTTTCGGCACACCACCTCCTTTTATCATCCTACGCTTATTCATGGTATTTCACACTGTACTATCTTAAGCATCTAACACAAGTATTAAGGCAATTTGCCTGCATTTGTGGGTGCTGGTTTGCTACCCCTAGCCTACTTAAGGCACTCCCCTTACCTTGCTCCTTACCGTTCGAGGTCAGCGTTGAATGACCCTCCCACCACACCACTTTTAACATTTATTTCCTTTCTATTTCTTTTCCTGGGTGGGCCCTCTTCTTTCTCAGGCCTACCTCATCGTCGGTTTCGGCACACCACAACCGACTTGCTCCTTTTATCATCCTAATTAGGTAATTTTATTGATTGCAATTTGAGGGACCTGCCTGACAACCCAGGATGTTTTTTTTAATTTATTTTTTATTATTTTGTTTTATTTAAATTTTTGTGATAGTTACATCAGCCATTACAGATATGACCATAGAACATCAAATAAATAGGATACAGAAAATAAACCGGGGAGAAGGGGAACATACCATAGCATTTTTTTGCAAAGTACATATACAATTATAAACATTAGTATCATATAATGTATTGTTTATCTCTCTTACATATAATTCAATTCCAAAAAATAAAAAAATAAAAAATGGAAGGGAAGGGTCTTTGTGGCAGTATTTATCATTAACGCATACTGATCTCTTATCTCCAACCACTGATGCTATCTTCGTTTGTATAAGTCCTCTCTACCTTCGGCTTGCCATTTTTTCATAAAAGCTAAAGGAATCAAATCTGCTTCTGATATTGTTGGTATTTGTTTTTGTTTTCGTTTTTTTGAGCAATGGTAATTTTTGTTGCTGTTAGACAATGAATAATCATATTTTTCCTCCCGAAGCTGTGTAGGGAGTATATGAAGTAAAAAACATTCTGGTCTGAATGGAATATTAACCTTCAATGATACCCTCAAAAATTGCAATCTCCTACCATAGTCTAGTAATGCTCGGACAGAGCCAAAAGATATGAAATATAGACCTCTCATGTTTTAAACAACGCCAGCATAAATTACTCGTCCCAGGGTAAATATGTGCTAAAAAATTTTTTTTTTAATTCTTTATTTTATTTGTGCAAAGGAAAATCACAACTGGCTTACAATGCCACAACAGCTAGGGTAAGCATTTTTCAACATACCATTACATTAGTTAGGTGTTAGTGAGTACTGCACATTTTTTATATGTAGTAATGTTGCTTATCTAGGCAGTGTTCTTTGCTGCTGAACGTGAATGGTAGATTACAAGATTAGACAAAGTAGAATAATATATGTTTAGTGCTATAATGTGTTGCTGTTGCAAAATATGCTTGTGAGAGGTTTACTAGTAGTGTCTTATGAGTTTCAGCATGTTGCATGTTAGGCTATTGCTAGTGATTAATCAAAATATGTTGCTTGCTAGTAAAATGCCTAGCTCAGGGGCAAGTGTACACATCATGGTGAGCCTAGTGTGTAGTGACTTTATTAAGTGATGCCAATTCCAGGTCGGGCGGTTCAACCGATCCCCCATCAGTCTCAGGGTTGGTGCCCGAAGTAGTAGTCGGTGGGGGTCCCGCCAGTCGATGCTCTTCCAGTTCCCAGCCGGGATTGAGTCTGAGGACAAGGTGGCAAATGCCTCCTGATCCTTGGTGAGCCTGCCTTGGGCTTGGCATCTCCGGCCAAGGTTGCGGAACTGGTGGTGGCTGGGATCTGCTTTCGGGGTGATTTGGTGAGGTGTCGGGGTCCCCCCTCGCTCCCCATCTCCACCAAGCAGAGACACAGGGCTGGGTCATGTCTGGGAGTCTGGGGGCATCCGGCAGGATGTCTTCGCCCAGGAGGGTTGGTGGTCACCATGAGGGAAGGGGGGGTTGATCGGGCGGACCTGGGGCTCATTGCCTGTCGGGTGTGTGACTCACCACTGGCGGTTTGTTGCTGACCCGCTGTGGCTTGTGTCGAGTCTCCCGCCTTCTCTTCCCAGCCTTCCAGGCTGTAGCCGGGCCTTCTCCTGGAGCCGCTGGTCGTGGCTTGGTGACTCGTGGATTTGTTGCTGGTGGTGTCGCTGTTGGAGCGCTCCCGTGGCCAGAAAGCTTTGCCAAAAAGTCAGCCAGCAGGCGGTCCAGCCGTTCCGATAGTGGCGGCAATGAGGCTTTGCATTCTGGCTTGCACGTGGCGTCTGCCATGTTGTCTAGCGCTGGATCCGCATTGTAAGTAGGCTAGATTGTTGCCATGCACCTGAGGTGCAAGCCGTATGTCAGGATATCCCTCTCCGGCAGGTGGGGGAGTGTGTCGGGGAGACCTCCAAATAGTTTGGCAGCAGTTAGCAAAGGGATCAGCCGCTTCCCCTGTGCCATCTGTGTAGGCCGCTTATAGGCCGCAGGTCGATCCCTGGTGTGTCGTTTGTGGTCCGCCGCAGACTCGCTGGAGCACTTCCTCTGTGGTAAGCCCTTTGCATGTGGGCAGAAAGGCAGGCAAATTTTAGGGTTTATTGTAGTTAAGCTTGATTCAGGCATTTTTATGAGGAGCTCTTCTGATATGCGGCCGTTCAGATTGGCGGCCAGGCTCCGTCCCCCAATATGTGCTGATTTAACTGGCACCAAGTACCATCGCATAATAATTTTACAATAAGTTTCCCAATGATTAATACTACAGGAAACCTCTTTAGTTATCCTTTGTGCCTGGAACCAAGTTGCTAATGGGAATGATTCCCCTAAATCTCTTTCCCATTTTAAAACATATCCTTGTTTCTTAAATTCCCCCTGTGTTAAAAGAGTATTGTATCAAAATGACAATGCTTTGATATTAGGCAGTCTCCTCATGCATTTTAGGGCAAACGAGGCTAGTGGCTGGATCTTTTTAATTTTGTTTGTAAAATATTCCTAATCCGTAGATATGTAAATAATTCCCTAGGTGGTAGAGAGTACTCTTTAACCAATTCTGGAAATGATTTAATGTCTGAGCCATTATAGACTGACAGTATATGGCATACACCCTAGTTGTGTCCAAAGTTCCAACTCTAGGTCTGACGTAAAAGCCGTCAGGGTCTGCAAAGGTGCAGCAAATAATAAATATGCTCCCTTCTACAAAAACTCTCCATATCTAAACTTTTGATAGGACAAGATATGTTGCCTTGTTCGGTACCGTGTTCCCTGCCCATAATGCAGAAATTAGTGAGCCTTGTGGAAACCATGCACTTTCTAGTGGTAGCCAGAGCGGAGTAAAAACCCTTTCAAGTGTCAAAAGACCTTGAGCAAGTAGTGTAGCATTGTAATAAATTTCGACATTTTGGGACACTTATACCACCTTTAGCAAATGGGAGCCAAAGCTGATCTTGTGCAATTCTTGGTGGTTTCCTTTTCCAAATGTGTGCATTAATCAGTAATTGGTAAAGGATATGAGGCAAAATTATCATTATCACAAACACTGGCCAAAGTTAGCATTCATAATTGTTTTTTGCATTTTTAACACACAAATATAAATGCTAACTTTGGCTAGTGTTTGTGACTACGTGGTTACTAAAAAAGACTGGACATACCCCATATTGAATACCCTGGATTGTCTACTTTAAAAAAAATATGTACATGTGATGTGTAATTCAGAGATTTATGACAGATAAGTGTTACAATGTCACTATTGATAAATTTAAAATAAATATATATATATGTATATGTATATGTATGTGTGTGTGTGTGTGTGTGTATATATATATATATATTGAAACTGCAATGTCCTACTTTTGTACCTATAGCCCTATAACTTGCAAAAAAGGCTAAGAACATGTTAACCCCTTAGTGACCAGACCGTTTTCCAATTTTCTTACCGTTCTGGACCAGGGCTGTTTTTACATTGCGTTTTGTGTTTAGCTGTAATTTTCCTCTTACTTGTTTACTATACCCACACATATTTATATACAGTTTTTCTGACCATTAAATGGTCTTTCTAAAGATACCATTATTTTCATCATATCATATAATTTGCTATACATTTTATTTTTTTTACACACTTTTTCTAACTTTGACCCCCAAAATCTATTACGTATCTACAACTGCCAAAGAAACACCCATGTTAAATAGTTTCTAAATTTTGACCTGAGTTTAGAAATACCCATTGTTAAATACAAACCCTCACACAAAACATTTAGATTCTGGGGGCATGGCCTGACTACCTATGTGAATGGGTGCATCTCTGGCGAGCTCCCGGCAAGCTGATAAATAAAAACACCGCCAACTGCAGTTCTTACCTGAAAATTGGTAATAAGAAGAAATCCTCTCTATCCCAGGACTCTGCTGGTCCAGACTCTTGCAAGAAAGCGAGCTAGTTCAATAAATATTTCAGGGACAAAGTGAGAGTCCTCGCGACAAACCCAGACAAGGGCGAGGTGAAGCCATTTTCCCCACGTGGCACCCTGCCTGAAATGAAAGCCCGACAGTTTCGGAGCAATCCTGTCCCTCTGGGGTATCAAATCTGAAGGAGATACTGCAGAACCTTCCTTCAAGAGAGGATCTTGCCTCTGTTGGCCAAATTGGAGAACTCTATGCAAGAGAGGCTGTCATCCATCACCTCAGAAGTTTGGCAGATTGGGCTCAGAGTAGGAAATTTAGAAGAAGCCAGAGACAACCTGATACTCTATGTTTCTATGTTTCTATGTTACTCAGAGTACACCAACTGGAGCAAAGACAAGACTCACTGGTGGTGAAAACTTCTCACACAATGAGACATATGGAAGACCTTGATAACCGAGGCAGGAGAAATAATCCCTTTACCTGATGGTACGGCGTGCAGAATATTGAGGGGGGAAGGGAAAAGGGCTTTCATCATACTCATCTTTAAAAAAAAAAAAAAAAAGTTATGAATGTTTATAGTGTGCTCCTGTATATGACCACAAACTCCCGACACTTCCGTGATACTTGATAGTGCAAGATTATTTTAAGGAGACAGACCGCATTCTGTGCAGCTCTGTCCAGAAAGGAGGAATTCTCTGTGGGTGCCAGGGGTTCCCCTGCTCTCTTCCACAGAAGCCCATGGTCACGGGTGTAACAGGTGAGGATCAAAGAGTTACTATATTGGTGGGTGACCCAGGGGATGGGAAAATTATAATTCACAGTGTCCTATCACTCAGGCGTGGGTACAGGGGGCAGTGATCATCATATCTTGAAAGGCTTTTGCTTGCTTGATTTTCGGTTCTGTGATGCGTATCACCTAATTTTAATTTTATGTATGGAAGCACAACACATGAAATGTTAACATGCACACACATAGTATTTGGATCCATAATAATGTAGAAGGCGCATGGCAGCGCCACCAACACGACTTTTGATAGAAGATCAGCTGCAGGGAGCAGCACAGTTATATTATATTTCCATTGCTAGTCAGGGCAATATGTTATTCTCAAGGGCCTTATCGGCACCTTTCCAATGACTTTGGCTAATATTTACTTGCCCAAGAAACACCAATGCAACACATTTTGGAGGATACTGTCCGTAATATAAAAAGACAGTTGGGGCTCTGATCATGGGGGGATACTTTAACATCTCCTTGGATGCTCAGAAAGATAGCACTGCCACTCAGTCGTCCCATCTAACTTCCGCAAGGACACAAATGAAACGCCTACTTCAGTTTGTCGATTGCTGGAGAGTGCTCTATCCCAACACTAAAGATTATATGTTCTATTCGAGGTCTAACTCTACATATATTAGAATAGATTTATTTTTTACTACACATAGAGATCTCTCCCTCATTACTAAGGCATCTATCGGTAGAATCACCTGGTCTGACCATTCCCCAGTACTCCTTCAAATTCCATCATTCCCGCGGGAGGCTATTAGCCAATGTGTTGAAATCGAGACAGGAACGGACATACATCCCACAGATTAAGACGATCGCTAATAAAATGGTGCATATTAATGAGGAGATTGCAAAGGCATTCTGTAACTTCTATAACTCCCTTTACAACATCTCTAAAGAGGCACCAGACATAAATGAAATCAGGGCATATCAGGCAAATAAATTCGACCGGATACTCCCAAACGCAATTTCACGATCACTTGATGAACCATTGACTTTAGCGGTATTAATTAACCCTATTAAATCTACCCCTTCAAGTAAAAGCCCAGGCCGGCATGGGTTTTTGGCATCGTACTATAAAACTTTCTTGAAAGAATTAGGCCCCCACTTACTGGAAGCCATTAATTCCATCGGACTGAACAACTCAATACCTCAGACTAATCCAGAAGCCAATATCACACTCCTTCCTAAGCCTGAGGAAAACCCAGACTCATGCAGAATCTACCACCCGATTTCATTGATCAACGTTGATATGAAAATGCACACACATTACAAAAATTCTAGCATTGCGGTAAAGGCCCTTACTCCCGCGATTGATACTCCCTTACCAGGCAGGATTTGTGCCCTCTAGAGAGGCTAAAGACAACACCACAAAAATAATTAGCCTCATTCAAGGCGCGCAGCATGGAAAGGTTCCGTTCATTATGCTGGCTATTGACGTGGAAAAGGCGATCAACAGGGTGGACTGGAGTTTCCTCCTGTCGACGCTGGAAACCCTGGGATTCGGCAAGAGGTGGATGCAGTGGATCGACTCTGTATACTCATGCCCTTCTGCAAAACTTTAAAATCAATGGGCAATTATCCAAATCATTTCCAAATTACAAATGGGACCTGTCAGGGGTGCCCCTTGTCTCCACTCTTATTTATCCTGGTCTTTAAACCCTTAATGAACACCGTGAGACAACAGCCTCAAAAAGAGGGTATGACAGTAGGCTCACAACAATATAAAGTATCTGCTATCACAGATGATTTATTGTTTACCCTGAGTAATCCAACTAGCTCTCTCCCAGTTCTCATGAGCGAGCTTTCTACTTATAGTGAACTGTCTAACTTTAGAATAAACATAGAAAAATGGGAAATCGTAACCTTTATGCTAAATGATAAGGACAAAATGCAATTGCAAGCGCAATATGCTTTTCAGTGGGCCCAACGTTCTATAAAATATCTAAGCATTAACCTAACCCCCCACACCAAAAATGCATTCCAAGCCAACTTTCCAACAACTTCCCATTCGTAGGGACATAGATAATTGGAACAGACCACACTTCCGCTGGTTCGGAACTGTTAACATAATCAAGATGAATGTTCTTCCCAGGCTACTATATATGAGCCAAAAAAATGACCGAGAATAGCATATAATATCCTCAATAGACCTAAGGAAAATGGAGGTGTGGGCCTCCCCGACATATGGCTCTACTACCAGGCAATTCATCTGGGGCGTATTGTCGATTGATCTACACGACCACCATCTAAATTGTGGATCTCTATGAAGCAAGCTCAAACAGGTGATTCATTATTGGCTCTACCTTGGCTAATAATGGCGCCAAATAATTGTTCTATCCCTCCCCACCCAACAGTGGCAGCAACTCTCCGTATTTGGAAAAAAATCTATCATATGCCGGATCTGGCACCAACTCCATCCCCTAAATACCCTATATCTTACCCCCTACTTATATCAGGCAGGAGCAGAATATTGTTATTACCATGGAGTAAGAGTAAGCATGACATATACACTCCGCTAGTTAGTGTCATGGGGGAGTGAGGAATGGTACCAATAACTGCACTGACTACACATAGACCTCCAACCTTTATGCAAAGGTTCCAATACTTTACAACACTTTTTTTAAAGGCTCAGGATCTGTTAAACTGGAACAATAGGGAACTCAAC
>OW240925.1:14073017-14098516 GCA_933207985.1 Pelobates cultripes
CTGACAATGGAAAAGTTCCTAACCGCATGTCTGTATTACACCTATGACAAAGACTGTCAGTATTGCAAACCCTATGTGAAGACTCTGCTTTCACTGTTTATGTATACACCCCTAGACAACCGTGCTATACATGCACAATAAATCTTCAAAAGCCTATTAATATTATATCTGTGTGGTACACAAATAGGTGTACACAAAGAGGGGGTGTGAGTTAAGTCATCTCGACCTTCATATGGAATATGCTTCCTCCTTGTTCACTTTTGGTCAAACTGTTGGTCTGTGACTGGCCCTCTTTGACCCCAACTGAATTTCTTGGGAAGATTCATGAGAAAGATACAGCAGGTTGTTTTGGATATAAAGAAAAAGGGAAAAGTATGTTGTATCGGTCACAAAAGGATTGTGATCTTAAGCAGGCGAGACAAAGAAAGTTTGGAGGTGATAGATTGAATCAGAAAAGTTTTAGAAGCAGAGGTAGAGAATTTGATCAAAGGATTTAACTTTTGTAGAGATGGTAACTTCAGCACTGTTTTAATTATGGATAGCAGGGATTCACCCAAAGGTGCTTGTGGTGAACCCGGTTCTCCTGGTCAACCTGGCCCAGCTGGCATTCAAGGACTCCCACCCTGGCAGGTTCCTCAATACCAACCACAACTTTCAAGCTATACCCACACCCAACAACCTCAGCCTAATACACAGATGGTTCATGTTTTTAATACTTTATATATAGTTTTTATAGATAAAACAGTATTAATGCTGGCTCTTAGAGGATGTACAAGCTGAAGTTGGGACCTAGACATTGTTTGCATAGGCTGCGCAATGTGAAATAACTAAAATAAAATAGGATAATAAGCATGCTTAGTCAATTTGTAACGTGGTATCCTAGAGGCATCTGCAATAAAATAAGTGGGTTTCCAAGACCTGACAAGTGAGAGCAACTTAATATAACATATGTCTACAGTTTGCTGTCCCTTCCTTATCAGAGGCCACTTGCAACACAGCAAGACAACTCTTCCTAAACTTGTATTAAACAAAGCACTTTAGAACAATAGTAATTTATTTTGTTTCTCCTATTTCATTCCTAGTTGTTCTGAAAAAAATATATTGTTTAAGTGGGATAACTGTATGGAGGTTCCAACATGTATTAAAACATGATCACACACATCGGGATCTATAAAAGGTTTCGGTTTCCAAAGATGTTATCAGGGTCCACAAAACTGACAGACTTCAGCATTCCAATGTTATTAAAGTAATTAATTGAGATTATCAAATCAAGGTTTAAGTTTAAGAACAGCATTTTATTGGGAATTATACCAATATGTATATGTTAGTGTTTTAGTACTCAACAAGTATTTATATAGAATGAGTGCTTCTCTCATCCATACAAGGCATTTTAAAGGGAAATTATGTTTTAAAATTTTATAAAGGACATAAACAAAACTGAGAGACGTACATGTTACACTAGTTAAGAGTTTAACTTTAGTCTCTAATTTGAGTTTAGCCTAGATAATTAATTTATTGATGTCGTACTGATCCTTGTGTTTGTATGATTATAGAGACCGTACTGGAGTATTTGTGCTGCCTGATATTTGGGACTACACACCAATCTCTCTGGCTGACCTACTTTTTTTTTGCAATTAAATCTGTTTGGTCAAAAACCATGCTGGCCGAAGAAACTGAGATGCTTACTTATGAGGACATAAACTAACTTGGAAAGTCCTGAAGATGCAGTGCTGTCTAATGCCGCTATTTCTGTATTACCCTTTCAACAATAGGGGTGTTGCACAGAGTATTGTGGTGAACATCCAGAAAACAGAAGAATTAAGAACTATGTGGAAGCTGACATTGTCTTGTTGTCAGCCATATTGCTACCCTTAGCTATGTTATGGTGTCTAAGATTGTGGAACAAAGTTTATGGTGTCTAAGATTCTTTATACTCCTTGAAAGACTTATAATATTTTTCTGGACTATGCTGGACTATTGAACTATTTTGTTATTTTTATTTTTGTAGAGTTAGCCGGAGAGAGAGGAAGTGTTAGCTTACTCAGGCATGGATGTACTATGTGTGTCATTGATGTATGTTAAGTGTACCAAGGATGGATTCCAATGTATTAAGTGTGGATATGACTGGACCATCAAAATAGGGATTTGATTAGGAGGCATAGGACGCAAGGTCATGATTGGGATTATTGCTAGACTTGCAAACTGATTAGAAATGATCTCATGATTTAATATGTAAGTGGGCCTTTTCAAACTAATCAAGAAGTGTTTCCCAATCCCGATACCTGAGCTATTTACTTACATAGTGCAGGTTTTATAAGTCACTAATGCTGTCAACGTGAGGGGATGACATGTTTACACACTTAGAATTTACCCAGATGTGCTTTTTTTCTCAATTATGAGTTTTTGCCACTGGGATTTTTGACCTGGCCCAAGTTCACTGGGTGGACTGGTAATCCAAGACCCTGGTCCAAAGAGGGGAAATAGATTTTATTCCCATTTTTGATTATATGTGTTTACGTTGTGAATTATAATAATAATATTCCCGTTGTTAGGAATAATACACTTTGCCTGTTTTGATCCAAGGCTCAAGTTACAGATAACATGATGTGCAGTATGTTTAAAATTGGTTAACATGTCAGCTGTTTGAAATATTTAACTTGTACACTTAAAAGATGTGTACAACAGATGATTACAGAAGCTGAAAATCGACAGCTCGATCTCCTCTTAAAGGGAAAACCTACGGCATAGAGCAAATGGGGGAAATCGAGGTGAAGAAATAAGGAAAGTCCCGCAGACGTGATTAGCACGTCTGAATATACCTCCTTTCGTTTCTCTGCCGCAGGCCTCCCATGAATATTCCATAAGGTAGATCACGATATGATCTAAAGAGAGGAATTGTAGGATATGAATATCCATTTTGCTCTATATCCTAACTGTTCAGGTAAGGGTTAATTTGAATCAAGAATAAATTTGGAATTGTATCTCATGTCACAATGACTTATCCATTTACGGGAAATGTTATTGGAACATGATTTTGTTATTTACATGACATGACATGACATGATAAGGATTCTGGAATGACCTTGTTAATTGTCCAAGATTTCTGTATTTGTAATCATCTGGGTTTTATCCAATATGCATACATTATGTAACATCGAATTATAACTAAAAACAGATGTTTATAACTTGTGAAAAACAATGTCATTGTCACGCCCATATGCTCATTTTTCCCCCTCCCATCCTGCTATGAAAATGGGGTATAAATATAACTGACGTATGAATACAATTTGAATTGGTTATTGAACACGTCTCTGCTATTCATTTCCAATTTCCAGAGCTCTGTATGAGTTGGCAAATATCCATCATCCAAAAGGGCCCAGGCTGATTTTATCCCCAACAGTGGCTATGGCTGTAATCACTTCAGATTCCGTGATGGGGGCCGATAGGGCATCTTGTTGGGTGGAGGCGAGTTTGGGTAGATTCATTTTGTCTAGGAACTTGCTTATGCTGGGTTCCTGTGGTTGGGGTGTGGTGGTTATAGAGCAATTCGTAATATTTAGTGTGACAGACCCATCTGTCTGGATTACAAATGCTTTGTTCGCCTGTTTTGCAGGTTACATGAATTTCCCCATTCGTATGCTTTATTCAAGGGAATGTCGGTTTTTGTCGAACGAAACTACCGAACGGACGGCCACCCAGAAGAGAAGTGTGCTGCTGGTTAACCTATTGATCCCAATTAGAATGTTGCGGTTAACCACAGACACTTCTCAATTAAAACCGAATGCCGGGTGGTCGTCGTTCGTATGTCGACCACGAGGCGGCGGCCATTTTGTCCATGCGAAAGACCAGCGGTGTTCGACGATTATTTCATGGATCTGAAGCCGTCGACCTCCCCTTCTCAATCGACAAAAGTATACGAATGCCAGCTATTCGGGAGATTCAACCACACGAATGGACTTAACCCAGATAGCCGCCCCATGGAGTCAATCGCATACAGAAGAACCGAAAGAGACTTTGACTCCATGGCGATTGAACTATGCGAATGGGATCTGAGCGCTATTCTCCAATAATGTGCACTCAGATCCAGGCTATCTGGGGATACGTGATACGAATGTAATATGTTCTGCAGTTATGAAGTTATGGATTTTCATGTGTTTTTGTGACTTGTGTTTAAAATGGCGATTGCCTCTGCCCGGGGAAATAATTGAGTTACTTCCCAATTATCCCCCGAGCAGAGGGGAGGGAACTGTACTGCATGCTGGGAATATTGTGGGGATGTATGTCCAAAATGTCCCCATGTCCTTCTGTAATTTCAGTCTCCCATTTGGTCCCCTAGGGGAGTGTCCACCAGGTGGGAGACCTGCATAAATACCGGTCAGGTAGCCCACAGTAAATCAGTTCGTGTTTTACCCTCAAAGCGGAGCTTGGTCTCGTTATTGGGGGGATTTGGTTACCAGCGACTAGAGACTACTTATTTGGATTATTTGCCGCTTGGGAGATATTGACGTTCGGTTACTATTTGCCGTTCGTGGATTTACAGCTCGTGAAGGCACTAGTCGTATTGTGGTACCGAGTTTGGGAAAGGCCCCCAGTTGGCGGTTCGCATGCGGTTTATTATACCCACCACCACACATTATTGCAACGGGAATACCGCTAAACGGGCGGTTTGCATTATTTTACTATTGGAGGTACCGTAACATTTAGCAAAAAACGCATTAATGCCTTTTGCGTCATATATGCGGCCATCGAGATACCATATATGCTTTGGGCTGCTTGTTGTGTTCTTGTAACGGACCGCTTTGCACACAAGGTAAAACCGTTTAGTAATCGCCCCTTCAGATGCAGGCACAGCTACTGCAGAACACCAAACTCCGAACTGATAAGCAAAATACCAACCCCTAACTGAACTCCCTGCTAAATAGCTGCCAGTAGATCTAACAGGAAAAGCAGACATCAGCTACACTCCTGGCAATCAGTCTCTAACAGCATACAGTGGTGATATATTCTGTGTTGAGGGTCAAGCAGTGGTCTGTTTAATGAGGGCTACCTGCCCGGCTTTTATGCAGGTCTCCCACCTGGTGGACACTCCCCTAGGGGACCAAATGGGAACTGTGACAAGGGACAGACAAGTAGACAAATAGGACACACAGTCACAGTATATTCCCACAATGCATCCTGGCTTCCTCCCCTCTGCCCTGGGAGATAATTGAGAAGTAACTCAATTATCTCCCAAGACAAAGGCAAAACTCCATTACACATGTGGGGACACAAAACCAGTATTATACTTTAAAATACATAAAGCAACATTTATTACATAAAACACAGACATGTAACATATCCCCAGATAGCTCAGGTCTGAGCGCACATTATTAAGTGAATGGCGCTCAGACCACACGAATACAGTTTAATCGCCATGGAGCCAAAGTCTTTACAGTCAGTTTCATTCGAAAGGCTCCATGGGGTATAACACATTCACACAAAACTACCGAACACCGGGCCATTCGGGCACTTCCACCGAACAAGAAGGGAGGTCGGCGGCTTCAACGGTGTTCGCACAAAACTGTGTCCGATTTTAGTTCCATGAAAATAGGGGCGAACACCGCTGTGCATTCGTATGTTTAAAATGGCCACGACCTCGTGTTCGGGATACGAATGGCGGCCACCCAGCATTCGTCAATTGCTGCAGTTAACCACGTATTTGCGGAGGTTAATTGCCGCACACCCAGCTCCCAGGTAATCTATTCAGGCGGTTGTTCGCAGATTTAATTCATCGAACAACCGCAGAAAGCACCTGTCACAGCTTTTCTGCAGGCAAAAATAAAGTCTTTAAAAGGGGGGCCATAGTCCAAAGGCAGCAGGCGAGCAACCAGGCTTCTCCAATGCAATGTGGCGAGATTGGTCTCGTCACATCTCTCCCCTTTTCCAAACAGACTAACAGGGTATCTGACCTCCTGCCGGTCAGTGCCCTTGTTAGTCCAGCAGCCCACCCACAAAACATAATCACCAGCACAGCCCACCCACAATAAATGGTTACTACACCTGGGTAAAGGAGAAGCTTGTCCATGTCCAGGTGCCTCACCATATTGTGCTGGGTACGAAGTACGCTGACTGGTGGTGCTGCGTAAGCAGCAGGCCTCAGCGCGCCACTTGCTCCCTGTTGCCAGCGCCATTGGAGTGGCAGCCTGGTTGAAGCCTGGTTGTTGGAGGGGGAGACCGAATTGCCTCCCCCTTTAGATACAATAGTGTCCTGCTGCTGGAGACCCGACTGTTCTTGGTTACATTGAAGTTCTGCTGCTGGAGACCCACTGTTCCCCTTTTGGTTACACAGCCTGTTGGCTGGAGGGGAGACCGATCGTTCCCCTTTGGATACTCTAAGATGTCGCTGGGGAGAGGGGGTAACAGGCTCCTCTCCCGATAGAACACTCTGCCGCTGGGGAAAGGAGACTGAGCTCTCTATTCCCTGCCCATTAATGATCCGCTGCTGGGGAGAGGTGGTAGCAAGCTCCTCTCCCATACATACTTTCATCCTCTGTGGAGGGAGACCGACTGTCTCCGCTCCCAATACAGTGTCCTGCAGCTGGGAAAGGGAGACTGGGATCTCTATTCCCTGCTGGATACTCTGCCGCTGGGGACTAGAGACTGGGCTCCCAATTCCCAACAAATAACACTGCCGCTGTGGAATGGAGACTGGGCTCCCAATTCCCGACACATCACACTGCTGCTGGGGAATGGAGACTGGGCTCCCTATTCCCAGAAAATCACGCTGCCGCTGGGGAGGGAGGACACTGCTCTCCTCTCCCTGGACTTCACACTGCCTTCCCGGCATATCACTCGGCTGCTGGGGGGCAGGAAGAACTACCTCTGCCCCCTGTAGCTCAGCCTGTCGCTGGGGAGGGAGGACACTGCTCTCCTCTCCCTGTACTAAACACTGCCTTCCCGGCATATCACTCGGCTGCTGGGGGGCAGGAACAACTACCTCTGCCCCCTGTAGCTCAGCCTGTCGCTGGGGAGGGAGGACGCTGCTCTCCTCTCCCTGCACTTCACACTGCCTTCCCGGCATATCACTCTGCTGCTGGGGGGCAGGAACAACTACTTCTGCCCCCTGTAACTCAGCCTGCCGCTGGGGAGGGAGGACGCTGCTCTCCTCTCCCTGCACTTCACACTGCCTTCCCGGCATATCACTCTGCTGCTGGGGGGCAGGAACAACTACCTCTGCCCCTGTAGCTCAGCCTGCCGCTGGGGAGGGAGGACGCTGCTCTCCTCTCCCTGCACTTCACACTGCCTTCCCGGCATATCACTCTGCTGCTGGGGGGCAGGAACAACTACCTCTGCCCCCTGTAACGCAGCGTGCCGCTGGGGAGGGAGGACGCTGCTCTCCTCTCCCTGCATTTTACACTGCCGCTGGGGAGTGGAGACTGGGCTCCCAATTCCCTGCTGTATCTGCCGCTGGAGTTTCTCCCAACGTGCCAACTGACCTTCTCTCTCTGCCCGTTGTTGCAGCCTCTCGAACACTAGGTTCCTCACGAACCGCACCGATCTCTCCAGTGGGTTGGATCCGAAGAAGCTTAGGTGAAACCACACCATCCGGTCATACTCTCTCATAGAGTAGCTGTACTCCACTGCTGGTTCCATCCTTGTGCTGTCAGGGTCGCTGTACTAAGACATCCGTTGCCCACAAATTGTAAAATCCAAATAAATGGTGTCTCCTGTAGCTGTCCTTCTGGCTGTAGGAACGATCCCGCCGCTTGCCACCAATTGTAACGGACCGTTTTGCACACAAGGGGTAAAAACCGTTTAGGCAATCGGCCCCCTTTCCAGAGACGCAGGCACAGCTACTGCAGAACACCAAACTCCCGAACTGGATACAAAATAGCCCTCCAACTCCCGAACTGGAACCTCCCAAATAGCTGCCAGTAGACGAACAGGAAAAGCAGACGAACAGCTTACACTCCTGGCAATCAGTCTCTAACAGCATACAATGAATCCCCCCAAGAATGAGACAGAGCTCTGTGTTGAGGGTCAAGCAGTGGTCTGTTTAATGAGGGCTACCTGCCCGGCTTTTATGCAGGTCTCCCACCTGGTGGACACTCCCCTAGGGGACCAGATGGAAGACTGTAACAAAAGACAGACATGTACCAATTACAGACATACAGAAGTAAAACATCCCCACAATGCATCCTGGCTTCCTCCCCTCTGCCCTGGGGAAGTAATTCAATTATCTCCCAGGACAAAGGCAAAACTCCATTACACACGTGGGGACACAAAACCAGTATTATACTTTAAAATACATAAAGTAACATTTATTACATAAAACACAGACATGTAACATATCCCCAGATAGCTCATGTCTGAGCGCACATTATTAAGCGAATGGTGCTCAGACCACACGAATACAGTTTAATCGCCATGGAGCCAAAGTCTTTACAGTCAGTTTCATACGAATGGGCTCCATGGGATTCCTATCTGGGGTATAACACATTCACACAAAACTACCGAACACCGGGCCGTTCGGGCACTTCCACCGAACAAGAAGGGAGGTCGGCGGCTTCAGCGGTGTTCGCGCAAAACTGTGTCCGATTTTAGTTCCATGAAATTAGGGGAGAACACCGCTGTGCATTCGTATGTTTAAAATGTCCGCGACCTCGTGTTCGGGATACGAATGGCGGCCACCCAGCATTTGTCAATTAAGCTGCGGTTAACCGCAGCTTCAGGGAGGTTAATTGCCGGCACACTCCAGCTCCCAGGTGGTCTATTCATTTGTGCGGTTGTTCGGTAGATTGAATCTACCGAACAACCGGCAGAAAAGCACGAATACAGCTTTTCTGTAGGCGAAATAAAGTCTTTTAAAAGGGGGCCATAGTCCAGAGGCAGCAGGCAAGCAACCAGGCTTCTCCAATGCAATGTGGCAAGATTGGTCTCGTCACATGTCTTAATTCTCTGTGCCAATAGTTTGCCTGCTTTATTGCCCTGCGAGTAGTTCCGAGCTTTGAGCCTGGTCAGATGTCGTCCCACCTGCTCTAAAGACAACTTGTGCATGCTCTCTGTCACTTGTATAATCTGAGTCCTCAATTCCTTCGTGGGTGCATTTTGGTTTTGTGTTGTAAGATGTTGGAGGTCCTTTTGATAAGTTAGTAGCTGTGAGTGGGCCTGTTGTTTTAGGAAGGATGCTCTCCATATGAGCAATCCCCTTATAACCGATTTGTGTGCCTGCCATAAGGTGGTTCTTGAGACATCAGTGGAGTCATTGTCTTGGAAGTAATGTGTTATGCCTGCCTTCAGTTCAGCGGCAAAGCTGCTGTCTCGCAGTAGCGTTGTGTTTAGGCGCCAGGGGCTTCTGTGGGTAGGGTCGTACAAGTTTTTAAGCGTCAGTTTCACAGGAGCGTGGTCTGACCACGTTATAAGTCCTATCTCACACTTGGTTTTCTGTGTCATACCTGATCCTGAAATGAGAAACCCATCAATGCGGGAGTAGGTGTTATGTACTGTGGAGAAAAACGTGTATACCCTCTCTCCCACGTGGTGGGCTCTCCACACATCATAGAAGTGGGGGCTGTGAAGTAGGTTTCTCAGTGCCCTGCTTTGTTTTTTGAGTGGTGCGGACCGTGCTTTAGACATGGCCAGGGTCGTATCAATCGTGGGATCAAACACATGGTTGAAATCTCCACATATTATTGTGGTGCCTTGTTGGATGCGCTGCAATTTTAATATGAGTTTGTGGAGAAAATTTCTTTGGTTCGTGTTTGGAGCATAGATATTCGCTATAGTGTATGGCATGTCGTTGAGTGTGCCTGTTATGATAACGTATCTACTGTCAGGGTCAATATGGTGTGAATGAGGAAGATATGCAACGTTTTTTCTAATTAGTATCAACGTTCCTTTAGTCTTGTTAGTCGTGGTCGCATGAAACTGTATAGGGAAGTCCTGTTGTAAGATAGTGGGATGTGATCCTGTCATGAAGTGTGTCTCTTGTAGGCACAGCACGCCTATCTCCTTATTTTTGATTTCTTTATAGAGGAGGTGTCTTTTAACTGGGATATTGAGTCTGTGACAGATTCATCTGTATTGCTGGTTCGTCTGTTTCCCTTTGTTTCGCGGGATTTCCTGTTCGTATACCCCCGTTCGTGTAATTTAATAAAATACCAATTGAAACTACCGAATGAACGACCACCCAGGAGAGGAGTGTGCTGCTGGTTAACCTCTTGGCCCCAATTAGAACGTTGTGGTTAACCGCAGACACCTCTCCATTCCATTCGTACGGGTGGTCGTCGTTCGCATGTAGACCATGAGGCAGCGGCCATTTTGGGACACACGAAAGCATAGCGGTGTTCGGTACAAATTGTATGGAACTAAAAACGGACACTTTAAACTACCGAACACCGCTGGAAGCTGATGCTCCCCTTCTATTTCGACAAGGCATACGAACGCCGGTCGTTCGGGAGTTTTTTATGCATTCGTATGGACTTTACCCAGATAGCCGTCCCATGGAGTCATTCGTATACCGAAGGACTGGTGAAAGACTTTGACTCCATGGCGATTCGACTAGATACATCGGATCTGAGCGCTGTTCGGTGAAAATGTGCACTCAGATCCAGGCTGTCTGGGGATACGTTATACGAACTATATCCATTCGGTATTTTCCCAGTTATGTATTTTAATGTATTTTTGTTACTGTATTTTAAAATGGCGATTGTCTCTACCCTGGGAGATAATTAGGTTTCTTCCTAATTATCTCCGGGGTAGAGAAGACGGATTTATGGGTAAGATGGGAAGGGCTTATATTGAAGCCACTGCGATTGGCTACTGTATAATATATTTTACAGTCTTCCACAAGGTCCCCTCGGGGAGTGTCCACCTTGTGGAGACCTGCATAAATACCGGGCAGGTAGCCCCATTAAACAGATCCTTATTTGACCCTCAAGACGGAGCTTGGTCTCGTTTGTGGGGGAATTATTACTGGGACAGCGCTTTCGTTATTTTTAGCTGTGGAAGGCGTTCGACTGTTTTGCTGATCGGGAGTTGCCGTGTTCGTGGACTTCGTTCGGGAGTTTGGCGGTCGGCTGGATATAAACTGCATTTCTGGAGAAGGGGATTATTTACTAAACGGCGGCTTCATCTACCTGGCGGTGAGTGTCTTAACAGAGTCCTTTGACATTATGTGAGTAGATTTTTACGGTGGAAGGTGGTCATATTCCTGCGTGTGGCCTTGTGTAGTAAGTCTATGTGCGGGGGATCCATGTTGTCCCAGTTCCCTCGAACCCAGGGGACGTCCCCTTTTTACCTCCAGATGTTCTAGTGCTCTTTCCCGCTTGGAGGAGTGCGTTCTCAGAGTCTCAACCCTGATCAATGGTCTCTGTAGCCCTTCGGAGTGCATTCTGTTAATAGCAGACATAACAAATATAAACATACAAACAAAAATAATAGTAACAGGGGAGAGAAATAATAAAACCTGTTTTGCCGGGTATCCGGCTGTGCACCTGTTCGTGGTGCAATGGGGGTGGAAGCTTACGGCTTCCGTCTTGGCTGCAGTTCAGCGGCCTTGGCCTATACCTTAAATTCGTATAATTTCTGTGACCTAATGATGATTGGTTACTTATGGGAGGTCTGTGACTTCAGCTGCCCGAAGGCTCATAGGGTGTGGTATTTGGGTCTACTTAGGTTGTGTGGGTCTCCTTTTTTTTTTTTTTTACCGTATCCTGCATTAACTGCCAACAGCTCCTCTTGGCGCAGAGCTGAGGTATCCCCCCTTCGTAGCCGGGTGCATGCAAGTTGTCCTGGGAAACCTGTGCTGTTCTTTTTAATTGTGCCGCAAGCTACTGTATCAAAACAGTACAGTAGCTTAAACAAAGGGACAGTTGTATAAAAATTGTCAGTATACAAGTGGTACCCTTTGTTCATCAGGGGGAATATCAGGTCCCAGACAATCTTGCCACTGGTTCCCATATGTTCTGGGCAACCTGGAGGGTCAAGGTGGCTATCCTTTCCCTCGTACACCTGGAAGGCTTGAGTATACCCAGTCTCGCTATCACAGAGCTTATACATCTTTACACCATACCTAGAGCGCTTGGAAGGAACATACTGCTTGAATCCCAGCCTTCCCTTACTTCATCAGGGATTCATCCATGCATATATTCCTTTCAGGTGTAAGCCTCTGCAAACCTGGCAGCAAAGTGGGTAATCAGGGGGCGGATTTTTTTTTTTAATTTCTTTATTTTGATTCGACACAGAGTATGGTTTGGCAATATGCAGTGGCCCTCGCAGGGGCCAATTACAAATATAATTTACATTGCATGTTACAGAAGACAAGAAGTTTCATATGATGTAAAGCGATTCTTTTGTGCCGCTCTGTGTCGTTTTCGATTTTATATAGCAGTTCGTGCTTATGGGTAAGCCGATTACTAATTTTGACCAAAACAGGACATAACAACCATATATACAGTGCAATTTACTTCATTTGGTTTTAGGTTCCATCAGACATGTCGTTGGTTTACTTGGTTGTGGGGTCAGCGTCTAGGACAGCGCAGGTTACCATGACGTCATAGGAATGAAACATCATCCAATGTGTCTGAGTTGGTGTCTCGTCTTGTATGTCATGGGGGTTGTGTCGGTCTGTCCCTGTTATCGACAGTTGTCATTTTCTTTTTGTACGCCCTCCATTTGGTAACCTGCTCTTTGAAGGTATTCGGTGGCCTGAACAGTGTGGTCGTCTACCCTGTTGCGGTTAGTCTCCATAGGAGTTAGAGTAGGGTCACCAGTCTGTGGCGGTCGCCCTGCGACTGAGCACTGCCCTCTTAATGGTTTCCTAAATGTGTCCGCCCTTTTTCCGTCGTCTAACAAGGTAGCCTGTTACGGCTTGTCTGGGGTTCTATGTAGGTTTGTGCCCTGGTCGGTATCCGTTGTTATGTACTGTATGTTTAGTACAATGGGGGGTGGAGAGGGGGATGGGTCGGGGCTGGGGGGCAGAAAGAATGGGGTGGGGGAGATGGCTTGCTGTTCCTCGGGGCGCCCGGTGGGTCGGGTTCTTGCATGGACCGTCCGTATGTCGTGGCCATATGGCTCATTCGTCAACATAAATCTCCCATGGTTGCCAAACTTTTTGGAATGATTTTTCAGTGTGTCTGATTTGTGCTGTCAGTTTGTCCATCAGATACGTATCTTTAATTTTTACTATCACGTCATTGTCGGTGGGGAGGTTGGGTTTCAGCCACGCCTGTGCTAGAGCCCTTCTAGCTGCCAGCGTGAGTTTGTTTAGAAGTTGTTGCTCTCTCCTGGGGAGGCTGTCTACGGGTCGGGACAATAGGATTGACCACGGGTCTAAATCCACTTGTCGTGTTAGTACATCTGTCAGTAGAGTCTGTACATGTTTCCAGTATTTGCTGGTTTCAGGGCATTCCCACCACATGTGGATAAAGGTGCCCTTGCCACTGCATCCTCTCCAGCATGTGTCCATCGTGGTTTTCCCCATTTTGTACAACTGTGCTGGTGTAGTGTACCACCTCAGGAGCATTTTATATGATTGCTCCTGATGCAGCAAACAAATCGACGTCTTAGCTGTCGCTTCCCATATGTCTACCCAGTCCTCTCCTTCCAGTGCCCCACCCAGGTCCGCTTCCCATTGGTGTATGTACCTTGGCTCTTCAGCTCCCTTTTCAGGGGCGCTGAGCTGCGCGTATATGACCGTGATCAGACCCTTCTGAATTGTTTCCGCGTTACATAGCTGTTCGTAGAACGTCATCTTGGTCTGTGCTACTTTCTTTATCTCAGGGTTTTTGGCAAAGTCACGTAACTGTACATATCGGAATACGTCTTTAATGGTTAGGGGTGCCATTGTTTTTAGGATGTCAAAGGTTTTGAAGGTGTCGCCGTCATACATGTGCCCATATCGTTGCATCCCCGTTGTTTCTATCCCCCTAAAGTCTCGTGCGCTTAGCCCGGGCTCAAATGCCTTGTTCTGCAAATACGGAGTCAGTGGTGAGGGTGTGTGTGTCAGTGCGTATTTGGTAGCCGTTAGATCCCATATCCGTATAGAGTTAAGGATCGCCGGGCATGTGGTACGTAAGGGTGGTCTATCTTGTTTAGGCACCCAGATCCAGAACTGAGGCATGTCTGTGCTCATTAGCTTCGTCTCTAAATCTACCCACCTATGTGTGCCCTCTGGTGTGTGCCATGCGACAATTGGGGCTAGCTGAGCTGCTAAATAGTATTGGGAGTCCTAGCCCACCCCTAGTTTTTGGTCGGTACAGTACCTGTCTGGCTATCCTGTGCCTCTTTTGTGCCCATATAAAAAACATCGGTAGTAAATGGTTGTAGAGCAGATGGGGCTCCTGCTCCAGTAGGAGCGGATGGAGGGCTTCTTTATGATGCCCATCAGCATAGTCAATGCCCAGAATCTTTTAAATTCTGGCACATCGATGGGGGCCCATTGCTGCTTTGCCAAAAAAGAGTCCGGATTTGTAGCTCGGAATTGATGGGCATATAAATTAGTTTGGGCGACAATGTTCCCCAATACATCATCGCCCAGAAACACCTCCATAAACTGCTGAGGGCTAAATCCTGTGACATCCAAATTAATGCCAGGATTTGCAGTAAAGGATGGGATGTCTGGCCTCTGGCGATGAGGCACTACCCACTCCTCAGCAGTTCTGCCAGCTGGAGCAGCACGTCTCCTTCTGGCAGGGGGACTAGCAGGCACAGATACAACATCACCAGATACATCACTAGCAGTAGACACTGTATCTAGTGATGATGTATCTGAGCACCTGGCAGGGTCAAAATCACGGTCAGAGTCTGACAAAGACACGTCAGACTCTAGCGCAAGGGTGGCAAATGAAGGGTGGCATATGACTGCTCAACGCTGGTTGACTTCCGTGACCCATGTGACATGATCACAATCACTTTACTTAGTGACCTGTCACAAAAAAAAAAAAAATAACCCCTGAAAAAATTAACAGACAGCAAAATAAGTGCTGCTGTGCAAGAGCCTGTGATCTGTATAGTGATCACTGTCAGGGCAAGGGTTAATCGTTCTGAAAAGAGCTTTTGGGTCTCAAAAAATAAAAAAAGATCACAAAAAATGAACCCCTAAAAAAAAAGGCACAAACAGCAGAAACGTGCTGCTGTGCAAGAGCCAGTGATTATAGTGATCACTGGCAAGACAGGGGTTAATGGCTCTGAAAAGAGTCTTTGGGTCTCAAGATTTTACAAATCCCTACCTATAAATACCTAAATCTCTCTAACTAATCCACAGATCTCTCTCCCTCTCTCACTAAAACACAAGTGAAGAGAGGGAGGCAGATCCACACTAATCAGAGAAATGGGGAAGACACTTGGGATGAAATTGCTAATGGGGCAAGCTGTGATTGGATGACCCCAGCCTGCCCCTTATGATGCGGCATGCTATGGATGCCCCCAGAGGCCTCATGATTCACTGCCTTTAGAAAAAAGGGGGGGGGAGTTAATATTGATCATTTTATTTATTTTATATTTATTTTTTTATATATATTATTATATATGCACTGAGTGCCGGGACCCCTCAAGGCACTCAGCACATGCAGAGCATCACTGCTATACTATCAGAGATTCCAGAGCTTAAAATAGGTGCAGACGTACCAGGTACGTCCAAGGTCATTATGGACCGTTTTCTGCCAGACGTACCTGATACGTCCGCGGTCGGGAAGGGGTTAAGGAGATTAGGGCTAGTTTAGAGGATTCTTCTTAGACCTCTCTGAGTCTTTATAGCCCTTCTACCTATCCAGCATTTCTGGAAACTAGCTAAGAGAAAGGTTGGCTGTGTTTCTGTGATACATTTAACTTTATATCACCTTATTGACACTTTTTATGACAGCATCACTCCGGTCTCCATACTCTCTGCCTATACCCATCTATTTAGAAGGAATTTCCTTGCCCCTGGCAATATTATATAATATTACCATTATTACACAATTAGCCACTATAGGGGAATGAGTATAGTATCCCTTTGTTATTTATAAATGATACAATAAAGACTTTTGTCCATTACTCAATTTACTTTAACAAAGGGTACTAACCACGGTATTAGGAAGTATTACTCTGCTTTCCCTTTCTCCCTCTATTATACACCTATGCTCACTAGGATTTGTAGGTATCACTTTATTATAGTTGTCTAACCTTTTCCTATGCCAGTTTTAGATCTCCTTCTTGGGAGATTTTTTATTTTTTCAGTTTATTAGCATACCTGGGTACAAGCCCTCGGTGGGGCTGGCACCACCACCTGACCACATTTCCTCGTTTCTTCCACTCATACCGCTTTTTCCATCTTTAAAGGGGTTTGGCGAAACAAGGAAATAGTCCTCTACTCGTAACAGGGATTAAACTGATAAGAATAGTAGTGTGATGGGATTCCAGCATGGTTAAAATTTAGTAGGCCAAAATCTCCATGTGGCATATGTGTATGTTGTGTCAGTTGGTTAGCTACATGTAGCTAGGATACTGTCATCAGTGTACTGAGCATGTGCAGGAATGCAGGAACTGAAATTGCACTTATTTCCTTTGTCTTGGATGAGCCATGTGGTTTGACTAGATGTACAAGTCTATATTCTGCTCATTGATTGGTTAAAGGTATATGTGGGTGTAGCTATTAATGGGAGGAGTTATAGTGCTATATAAGGAATGTACACTATGTGTTGGTCTCTCAGATTTTGGAACAGGAGTTCATCTGAGACCCGATCGGTAATGTGAATAAAGGCCTGTTACTTCCTGAAGACCTGTGTCCAATATTTCTGTGTTTGGCTTCTGCATGCTTACACTGCAACATTTCTGGTGCATTGGCCGGGAACCTCATCGCACGGAAGCTGGCGCAGAGATTTGAGACGGTAAACTTTTACCAAACCTTCTACGCTACAATCCTGGACTTCTACTGCGTGGACCTCCTTTCGTCTCGGCGCCACTGGCCTTTTGTCCAGGAGATCATCGGCTTCTGCGCAGTGAGTCCCGGATTGTTCCGTCTATGAGTGAACCCAGGTCCAGAATTAACAGGTAAGATTGATACCGTTAGAGCGGTAGACCCACAAGGGGTTTTATATTTGGAACCGGTTATTGGAATCTGCCCTGTCCTAAGGGATGGAAGAAGCGAAAGCGCAACGCTTATCTGGAAATTAGACGCTCTGTAGTCAGCCCGTCTAATATAGGTGGTTTGGGTCAGACTGAGTTCTGGTGTAAATAGCTCATGTCGGACACCGGTGTCCTGTCTTGACTAGCGTATCTAGGGTGTAAATTTTGTTCGCTAGGCCGGGGGATCGGGGAACTAGCATTCTCTGTTGTATATTATAGTTTGCTAGATTTCACCCTATCTTAACTAAGTGTGCTCTGTTGTAAATCCAGCCACTAGCTTATTGATAGTTTAATAGACTAGCTGGGTACTGTGTAAATTCTGCCCTCTAGTTCGCTATACGTGGTGTCTGGGCAGCGAAGAACTTATCGAATCTCTGGTGTATAAATAGATCGAAAGCTCTCGAGGTGCTGGCCAGTTAGAATAGTTGGGATTATTGTAAATGTTGTTAAATATATTGTAGTTGGTGAATTGGTTAACTTGTATGTCCTACTAGAAAGTTAGAGCTCTGCTGTCTAGTGGGAGTGTAAATTGTGTGTATAACTGTAAAATAGCGCACGGTACCATAACTACTGACATGTACCATAACCACTGACATTGTGTAAAAATTACTAACAATTGCTGTTTTATGTTATATGTATAATACCATAACTGTTACTAACTGATCTGTGACTTTAAAACTGTATTATAACCACTTACTAACTGTACCATAACCACTGACTGTAAAGATGAGGTTACTAGAATGTGATATAGTTGGTTAGTCAAAAGTTGATTTATAGTACGGATAATTGTAGAGATGAATTTGTTGAAATGTTATGTGATCGGTTAGTTTATATGGATTAATAGCGTGGATAGTTGTATGGTTTGAATAATAGTTACATTGATAAGTGTATAGTCTTTGGTGTTTTTTTTTAAATTTAATTTCGTGTGTGCGACGTCGTGATATTGTTGAGCATGTGAGGATCCTGTGTGTGTGTTTGGGCCTAGTGACTGCGCAATGTGTTGCTGGTGATAAGGAGATTGGTGTGACTGTTGAAACTGTGTGTATATTTGTACAGCTTTTTGAATCAGACGTTCTGTTGAAATAATCTGATTCACTAGGCTGTTAGTCTTTTGTCTTGTATGTTTTCAAAAAAAAAAAAAGTAGGGAGTAGCCTGTCCTGGTGGCCGCATGGCCTCCATGTAGCAGTCTTCACTTAAATTTAGTGCAGGGTGTACATGTGGCTGTAACTAGTAGGCCAGAATTCTATGATCAGTTTCTATATATTGACTGTTGGAAACTGATTGTTGAAAAACTGCCTTGGTGAGTTAAACTGTGTCATATGAGAAACAATGTAGCCATATGGTGGTCAGAACTAAGGACTTAATTACAACTGCTTTGGACATCCCCTCCCCCCCTGGCATCTGATTACCAACCCCCCAAACATCCTCCAGAGCCAGATTAGCCACGCCCCTATTCTTTTTCCCAAGCTAAAAACTGGTATATAGTCAGTATTTGCACTCACCCTGCTCTACTGTCCCCGCCTACCCACATACCTATCTGTTCCTGTGTTTCAAACTCTTGTATTTCTGTACTACCCCTCCCCATAATCAATGATCAATGGTATCAGATGGTATATGGTCTTTTTTTTAGTTACTAGATGGGCCCCTCCCAGCTTTGTCCAATATGTCCCCTTTTACTAAACTACAAACTGAAATGTTTAATTTACCTTAGAACTAAAGATTTAATCAAGCCTAGCTATCAGGGTGGACAGTGATTAAAATAAGTAATAATAAAATAGGACATAATTAATTAAAGTCTATTTGCTTCATTAGACTTTAGGGAGGCACTCTAAGCCACCTACGGGCCATCTTTGGGAGTTACATTGATAATACATTTTTTATAACAGATAGAAGTAGGATTGCTTACCCTATTTTAATATATTTATTGCTATAAGGTTTTATTTTATGTATAAATATATTAAAAGTTGAGTTTTCTTATTAGACCCATAAAGATTATTTTGATACAATTACCCTCTGGTGACACCTACTGGTAGGTTATTGGTTTAACACTTTAAACAAAAAAGTTTTTTCATCCACCAAATGCTGACTAATAAAATTAGCTCACCCCCTTACATCTTACTACTCCTAGACTGGAACCTATTATTGAGCAGCCTTGCCGAAGTCCCATATTAGATACTGTTTGAGTCAAATAGATTGTACACTCTTTTCAATCCTGAAGCCCCTGAAAACTTCCAAATGATAGACTCAGCATTTGTCAGCCAGGCCCAAGGTGATATTAAAAGGAAATTACAGAAATTTGAGGGATTTGTAGGGTTGTCCATATTACAGCTAATGGAGATTGCAAATACAGTATATATGAATAGGGAGATGGAGGAAGAACGTAAAATGAGGAAAAAGGAAGATATGCTAGCGGTAGCTATCTTAAGTGTAGAAAGACAGGGAAGTGAATAGAGGAGACGAGAATAGGCTGAGCAAGGGACTTTAAGTAGGAATTAATGTGCGTATTGTAGAAAGGAGGGACATTGGAAGAGTGAGTGTCCACAGAGAGAGCAGTATGAAGGTGATAGACAAGGAGAGAGAAGGGTACGAGGAGGTTATAGTGGTAGTTATAGAGGAAGAGGAAGTTTTAGAGGGAATGATGGGAATAGTAGAGGAAGTGTTCAAGGAGACAGATACTATCCACCCACGCAGAGACCTAGAGAAAGAGAGGATAGAGATTTTGTGGGTCTGGCTGACACTATCATGGAAGACTATTGATACCGACTGGGCTCCATCCCACTTGGTGAAGCGGAGCCTATGGTCGATGTAGCAATAGGGGGAAAGAGAAGTTCTTTCATGATCGACACAGGTGCTGAACATTCTGTGGTGACTAAAATGGTGGCTCCGCCTTTGGGGAAGACTATAACTGTGATAGGAGCTACTGGGAGAAGTGCAGCTAGACCGGTTCTTAAGAGTCGCACTTGTATTCTGGGAGGCCATGTGGTGAAGCATTAGTTCCTATATATGCCAGAGTGTCCGATTCAACTTTTAGGACGAGATCTATTATCGAAGCTTTAAGCTCAGATAACCTTTTACCTAATGGATTAACATCTCTGAAGTTTAAGGGATTACCAGGCATAATGGTGATATCGGTGCCGAGGGAAGAAGAATGACACCTCTCTTCCATAGTGACAAGTGTTAACCCTAAGAGTGATGAATCCTTACTTGACATTCCAGGAGTATGGGAAGAAAATAATCCTCCAGGACTTGCTCGTAATATCCCACCAATACATATTGAGTTAAAGCTCGGGGTGTATTCTGTTAGCCTTTGTATGTTGTTCTTTTATCTACCCCAATAGCTGTAAAGGTGGCGGAAGTGACTCCTTGGATTCATCATTCTAAGGTTAAACCAGCGGTAGACTCTTGGCAAGCTACTCCAGATCCTGAGAATCCTTGCAGGACCCGGTTCAAGCGTGCAACTCAGTCAGAGTGACGAGGGGATATTGAGACATTCTAGTTAAAAGTCTACAAAGATCATCAAGTAGGTGTTTTGACGGCCATAATAAAGCCTGACCACCTGCCTACGTGTCATAGCCAGAGTATCTTGAAGGGATCTCTGTGAAGGAAAGTGAGGATCAGAAGAACAACATCCTTGCAGCCCTCACAATCGGGAAGCTGAGAGGCCATCGCACGGTCGAAGAAAAATGAGGATTTCAGGAATAATGTGTTTTATTGTGTCTTAGTATTTTTATGATTTTTCAGGAAGGTAGGAGTACAGACATACCGAATTGCGATAGTTGCATTAAGACTACTAAAACAGGTAACCAAATATCCCAAACTCTCATCTGGCACTCACAGTATGAATGTAAGGGATCTGTATCTAAATGTAGATATTTGGATATTGATTATAGTGTGTGCAAGCCAATATCAGGAGAGTCTAAATGTTTTGATCCCCATTTCCAACCCCGTACAATTTGGTTGGTAATTCGGAATAGTAACTCCCAGGGGACATTAATAAATAGGACTGTGATAAGCACCATACATTCCACGGGTATTCTACTATTTGATGCATGTGGGGGCCAGGGGGGAGGACATTAGGTCCCCCCCCCTATTAGTATTTAGGGACCCCACCCACCGCTCAGGGGTGGGGGCCGGGGGGGAGGACAATAGGTCCCCCCCATTATTTTACTTTAGGGCGGTATAGCGAGTAGGGGCAAAATTTACTAATACTAAGTAATTTTTACTTAGTATTAGTAAATTTGTCTGAAAGACCAATTTAGGTCTTTCAGCCTTTTGGTAGATAACTTCCTAATACCGTGGGAATTAAGGAGTTATCTACTAAGCGGCTGCAATAGAAGTGCCGAAGTTCCAAAATGCTGAAGTGCCGAAGTTCCGAAGTTGCCGAATTTCCCAAGTGTCGAACTGCCGAAGTTGCCGAAATTCCGAAGTGTTGAAGTGCCGAAGTCCCGAATTGCGAAAATTCCGTATTTGGGAATGCTGAACCGAAAATTTTCCCCATGCACATGCCTAGTTTAAATTTTATTTTATTTAAAAATTACATAAGAATAGGATATTATATGCCTAGGAGGATCTAGCCAGCATTGAAAGGATTACTCAGTTAACTGGTAGCCAAGGTTTTTTGGCTTTTCACTGCACTGTGTGAAAGTTTCCCTTTCTGTCTGTGAAGTACCATCATAAATATTGTAAGTCTTGACAGTTGAGGCTGTTAGCCATTGGAACGTGTATTGCCATTGTATTGCATACTATGTTATACTAAATATTCATTGATTATTATCACGCATGTTACATATTCTTATTTAAGTTGTCACAATAAATTACATCTATTTTTATAACAAATTGTGATTTTAATTGTATGGAATACATTTCACTTACATGATAATGATCTCTAAGATCTGAGAGAATTTAAATAGTGGGCAATTCTCGACTGTTTACTATTATCATCCCATAAATATTCCCACAACACCTCTCACCAGCAAGGGGACTGCCTGACAGCTCAGGCAGTTCCCCTGCTGTCAGATCCACAGCCAGCTATAGGGAGCCATTTGATCGCACTTTGAGAGTGATCACATGGCCCCCAGGGGCCTGATTTGCCGTGGAAGGGCTGCCGGAGTTACAGGGACAGTCGGTACTACTCTCCAGTGGCCAAGTATGTTATTGGGAGAAGAGACCATCTTTCTCCCCAGCGCCAGTAGAGACAATTGGAGTGGAGACAAGCGGCAGTGTGTGTTACAGAGAAAGGAGACAGCTGGTCCCTCTCCCCAGCAGCAGATTACCTTACAGGGAGAGGAGAGGATCGTTCTTCATCCCCAGCGGCAGGGTGAGTTACAGAGAGGAGACAACCGGTCTCTCTCCCCAGTGGCAGACATTGTTACCGGGAGATGAGATTGTTGGTCCCTCATTCCCACAGCAGCAAGCATCCCTGGAAGTGGAGAAAGTCAGTCTCACTACCCCGCACCAGGCAGCGTTACTGGTAGGTGAGACAGTCGGTCCGACTCCCCAGCGGCAACTTACTCTACAGGTAGAGGAAATAACCGGTCTATCTCTCTCGCAGCAGCTAGACACACCTCGGGAGGGGACGGTTGATCCCCCTCCCCAACTACAAGGAAAGATGCAGGGAGTTGAAATGGGCGGTCCCACCCACCAGCAGCTGGGGCTGTCATCCAGAGACAAGTGCACCTAGCATCTTCCCAGCAGAAGAGCAGTTGGCCTCTGCCTGCCCCATTCCCTTTGTCCAGGGCCTGAATACCCGCAGGATTAGGGCAGAGCGCCACTGGCCTCTGCCCTACCTGCCCCCCTAGTTACAGGGGAGGCTTATGTACCAGTCCCACCAGCAGAAGTGCTGGCACCAGGTCAGAGCTCAGTTGGCCTCTTCCCACCAAGTACTTGCAACTTTATGCCGGGGAGCACAAGGGGTGGCGGATGCTCACTCTACAGCATGGGACAGACAGGACAAAGCTGGACACCTGAGAGCTAGAGAGCTACGGCGGGTCAAGTACTTGTTTGTGGGTGGGTTGCTCAACTAACCCAGGTACCGACCAACAGGAGGTCAGGTACCTGGTTAGTCTCCCCTTGGGAGGGAAGATACGTTTCAAAAGTAACTTCGTCACTGGCTTTTGGAGGGGCCTGTTTGCCAGCCTCCTACCCTGTGATTATAGCCCTGTGACGAAATGAACCTCGTCATGGGTTCTTTGAGGGGCCTGCTGGCCAGCCTCTTTCCTCAGGACGATGGGCCCTGCAATATACCATGCCCAATGCACTTTAAAGGCTCTGTTCATTTGAAGTAAGTACTTTTGTATTCCAGACAGAGAGACCGACCGTTAGCCCTAATTCTCTGGAACTGTTTGGGCATGGGACCATGTGCACAGTGGATCAAAAATAAGACTTCCAGGAAATTCCCGAACCCCTGAATTGATCTGGGTGATTTTAGGGTACTTTTGGGGTGTTTTAAAAAAGTATATTTTTTCTGTGCTTGGAGATAATTGGATTAGAATTAGTACAGTTACTGACCCAATTATCTCCCAAGCAGAGGGAGCAATTGTGTACTGTGTATGGGAGTGTCGTGCATTTAATCACTGCTTGTGACGAGACCAATCTCGCCACATTGCATTGGAGAAGCCTGGTTACTCGCCTGCTGCCTTTGGACTATGGCCCCCTGTTAAAAGACATCTTTTTTACCTGCAGAAAAGTTTAATTCGTGCTTTTCTGCCTGGGGTTCGGTAGATTTGTTTGAATGTGTTATACCCCAGATAGGAATCCCATGGAGCCCATTTGTATGAAACTGACTGTAAAGACTTTGGCTCCATGGCGATTAAACTGTATTCGTGTGGTCTGAGCGCCATTCACTTAATAATGTGCGCTCAGACCTGAGCTATCTGGGGATATGTGAAATGTCTGTGTTTTATGTATAAAAGGTGACTTTATGTATTTTAAAGTGTTTTGTGTCTTTTTGCAACCATGTGCTTAATGGAGTCTTGTGTCTGTCCTGGTAGATAATTGAATTACTTATCTCCAGGATAGAAGACTCTGAAACTGGTTTGGGCCGGAAAGCCATGCTTCATTTAGTCACAAAGGACTTTTTACTAACTTTTGAACCCCTTGTCTGATTTGTGCCATTTTTGAATATGTTGTTCCCCTGAATGGATTGATTGTGAATATGTAATTTTATGTGAATGTGATGTATGGTTTTAGAGTTATGAAAGTTGGGTAGAAAGTATGTTTTAACTGTATGTATAATTGAGTTTCCTCTCAGGATAAGGGGAGGGAATATGTGGGATGTAACTGTGATGTGATTGGTTGTTTTATACCTCCCTGTGGGCGGTCCTGTATTTGCAAGACTGTAATAAAAACCAGGCTGGGTGTGCCAGCACCTCAGACCACTGCTTGACCCTCAACACGGAGCCTTGTCTCGTTCTTGGGGGGATTCACTGTATGCTGTTAGAGACTGATTGCCAGGAGTGTAAGCTGATTGTCTGCTTTTCCTGTTCGTCTGCTAGCAGCTATTTGGGAGGTTCCAGTTCGGGAGTTGGAGTGCTATTTTGTATCCAGTTCGGGAGTTTTGGTGTTCTGCAGTAGCTGTGCCTGGATCTCTGGAAAGGGGGCCGATCGCCTAAACGGTTTTTACCCCTTGTGTGCAAAACGGTCCGTTACAATTGGTGGCAGCGGTGGGATCGTTCCTACAGCCAGAAAGACAGCTACAGGAGACACCGTTTCTTTGGATTTACAAGTGGGGGCAACGCATGTCCCAGTACAGCGACCCTAAAAGCAACAGAATGGAACCAGCAGTGTTATACAAGGAGGAGGACCTGGATGGCCGGGATGCATTAAGGAAAGGCATCTGGTACCAGGCCCTGGATAATGTACAATACCAGCGGGTGAGAGTCTCCCCAGTGAAGAGCAGCGGTTGCAGAAGCAAGTGGCCCTGCGGATGCCCTTCCTGGGAGAGCAGCCCCTGGAGGAATGGGTGAAGGAACTAGAGCATCGGGTATGGCAGGAGCTATGGCTGGAGGATGCCTACCAGGCGCTCTGGTGGTATATGGCACAGTATATACCCTGGACAGCTGAGCATGACAAGCCAGGGGGAGAGGAGTTTGATGGTCCTGGCTTGTTATGGGAGTCCTTTGCAGAGCCTGACTTCGGGAGCCCTGCGCAGAACAGACTTCAGGAAATTTTCTACGAGAGGGAGGCTAGGCATGACTGGGATGACCCCCATGAGGTAGAGCAAGACCTGGCTCACCTAGCAACCCTGGAGTGGGAACTGGAGCAGGACTATCGAGATCTTTTCCACTCCATTGGGAAGGCTCCGCAGGACAGCAGAGTGACAGATCCAGTCTCAGACCCATTCAGCTGGGAAGATATTGTTGAAATTTACTGGGAGGAACCCCAGGCGGCAGGTGGAGAGGGGACCGAGGTCTCT
>OW240925.1:14098616-14133723 GCA_933207985.1 Pelobates cultripes
AGATCTAATTGGTGGCACTGGTCACCGTATCCACTGATAGCGTAACACACCCGCTTTAAGGACACTAACTGCTATTCAATCTATAACAGTGAAAAAAAAGGTTGTTTTTTTTAAATCCAAGCTATTGTGACACCAGATCTAATTGGTGGCACTGGTCACCGTATCCACTGTTAGCGTAACACACCCGCTTTAAGGACACTGACTGCTATTCAATCTATAACAGTGAAAAAAGTGTTTTGTTTTTTTAAATCCAAGCTTTTGTCACCAGATCTAATTGGTGGCACTTGTCAGCGTATCCACTGTTAGCGTAACACACCCGCTTTAAGGACACTGACTGCTATTCAATCTATAACAGTGAAAAAATTGTTTGTGTTTTTTTAAATACAAGCTTTGTGTCACCAGATCTAAGTGGTGGCAATGGTCACCGTATCCACTGTTAGCGTAACACACCCGCTTTAAGGACACTGATTGCTATTCAATCTATAACAGTGAAAAAAGTTTTTTGTTTTTAAATCCAAGCTATTGTGACACCAGATGTAATTGGTGGCACTGACTGGGGAAATGGGCACAGTATGCACTGTAAACCTGACACAGAAGCTGGCAGCAGTGGCAGACAACTGACTGCTATTCAATCTATAACAGTGAAAAAAGTTTTTTGTTTTTAAATCCAAGCTATTGTGACACAGATGTAATTGGTGGCACTGACTGGGGAAATGGGCACTGTGAGCCTGACACAGAAGCTGGCAGCAGTGGCAGACAACTGACTGCTATTCAATCTATAACAGTGAAAAAAGTTTTTTGTTTTTAAATCAAGCTATTGTGACACCAGATATAAGTGGTGGCACTGACTGGGGAAATGGGCACAGTATGCACTGTGAGCCTGACACAGAAGCTGGCAGCAGTGGCAGACAACTAAGTGCAATTACATTACATAGAAAAAATAAATAAATAAAAAAGCATACCCTTATCCCTAACCTAGCTATGCTTTTCCCTATCTTATGAACAGCAGCTACACTTTCCCTCCTCTTACTAAGCATGCAGCTTGAGAATGAATCTAAAATGGATGCCTTCCAGGAGGTAGGAGGGTCTGCTAGGGAGGGTGTGCTGCTAATTGGCTGGAATGTGTCTGCTGACTGTGAGGTACAGGGTCAAAGTTTACTCAATGATGACGAATAGAAATTTGGTCGAGACATATATATGTTACTCCCGCCGTGGTAACGAACTATGTTCGCCGGGAACCGTTCGCCAGCGAACCGTTCGGTACATCACTACTATTCACCAGGTTTTTATTGCTGGTTACTTGACCTGGTTTGTTTGTTTGTGTACAAATGTATATTTGTTTGGCATTCAAGGATTTGTTTAGTTGAAAAGATATTTGGACTAAACTGATTAAATTAGTAGTTAAGTAAAAAATAAGTTTAGTAAAGCAGATTGAGCGAATAATAGATTTGTGAGCGTATACATAGAATTTTAGTATGGATATATATATATATATATATATAGTGGAAAATTTATTCATACTTACCGTAATTTTCTTTTCCTGGCTATTATTCATGGCAGCATATACACATGGGTTAGCTCCTCCCCTACAGCCGATAGGACAGAAAAACCACCAAGGTTTTAAAAGGAGGCTCCATCCCTAAGGTCCTCAGTCAGTTTACAAGCTCTACAGTACATAAATAGAGACATTAATGGGAGGGAAGTATATGCTGCCATGAATAATAGCCAGGAAAAGAAAATTACGGTAAGTATGAATACATTTTCCACTTTCCTGGCTAATCATGGCAGCATATACACATGGGGAATACCCAAGCTTACAAAGGGAGGGACAGAATAGCCAAATTATCAGAATAATTCAACATAGATAGAAGAATGAACTGAGTTAAGTACTTGAGTACCAAATTGTGCATCATAGACTGTTTTAACAAACAGTATGAAATGCCAGACAAACGTGTCTAAAGAGTTTCAAATGCTAGTTTACAAAAAGTGTCCGAAGTAAAGGGAGCAAATTGCTCACGTCCTAAGGGCTGTAGGACAGGAAAAAGACTGAGGACCTTAGGGATGGAGCCTCCTTTTAAAACCTTGGTGGTTTTCCTGTCCTATCGGCTGTAGGGGAGGAGCTAACCCATGTGTATATGCTGCCATGATTAGCCAGGAAATATAATTATGACTCATGAAGGAAAGACCACTTTTTTTATTTAACAGCTGTGTGAACATGTAGTGTACATCCTAGTCAAAACAGTGAAGCACGTGTTTGGGGGATGGTTGGTGATGTAAGAGACCATCCTTTTCAGCTACAGCTGGGGGAGAATTTGTCCTTGTTAGGGGTGGGTAGTCTTACCTGTATGAGAAAATAAACTGCATAGTAAAGGATGCATTGTTTTGTAAATGTAATTGCCTAAACTAATCAATTTGTGGAGTGTTTTTCAGCTTTCATATCCAGGACTAAGGAATTACAGGATATGTGTTCAGGAACTGGTAAGAAATGAACAGAAAAAAATGGTAAAATAATTCCTTGTTGTCCTATTTGGTCTGGTTAGAATATTTTAACAAGTTAGCATTTTTAACAAAGTAAGTGTATGGGCTCAGATTGAGATTTATATTCTTTTAGAAGCCATCTATATAACTGATTTTAATATTTCCATCCTATGAATATACGTGTCCGGAGAAGGGGGAGCATACCCAATAGTTGTTGTGCAGTTCTATCCTGTATTTGAAACCCTGTATTACTTATAAGTAGCCTTTTGTAACTTATTAGTAATAGTTTATATATATTGCTCTGGAAAAGGGATATGCAAAATCTCTGAGAGACCAGGAAATATATAAAATAAGGACGTATTACACTAATGGTAGGGTGGCCTATCATGACCTTTAGAGACCCTTGGTGACTAGTTTTTGTTGTATAGTGCCTGGGAAGGGAATATCTATTTAATAGAAATTCCTGAGAGACCAGGAAATATACAATAAGTGATACGAGAGTGTACTGGTTAAATTGCAGACATATTGGCCCATAACCTTTAATCAAGCCGGAAAAGAGGTTGCTGTATGTTTGCAACTCTATAATTTTGAGGGGGCTTTTCACCCCCATGCGGAAAGCCACTGCCACCACATGGTGGATAGGTGTGCAGGCCCTTAGCCGCGAGGTGCAGACATGTCCGTGGAAAGGCTAAAAATTAATAGGGAGTCACTCATAGCTGTCAGAAGTGTTGAACTTTGAGACATATTGACCTGTAGTCTTTCATCAGAGGCGGAAGAGGTGTTGTGGTTCACTCCTTTATAATTTATCCAAAGGGTGGAGAGTTATTAAACATGTTTAACTTGGCTAGAAATTTGTTTTGTGTACTCCTGAATTGCAAGGAAGATGCAGAAAGCAGCTATTAGCTGATTGTTTATTTTAAGAGCCAAGTAGAAAATTAAGAAAGTTACCTTGTTGAACAAATTGTTTATAAAATGAAAAGTTTAAGGAATGTATTTATATGTGTGTATATATGCTAAGTAAAGGATTTGGCAGTATACACTATAAGTGACTAGGAAAAGTAATCCTGATCTGTTTTCTTACCTTTTTCAGATATAGCAGAAACCAGGGGTGGACATTGAATTACAGATAGAATACCAGATGGAGACCAGTGTTTAAATGTTGACCTATGATTAGCTATTGAATGTGTTTTATTTTATTGTGTCTATTTAACATGTCTATGCTATGATTTTGTACATACTATTCTCTTATTTTTAATGATTGTATTGCAATTGAAAACTTGATGTATTGTTGTTGCATGTATGTATGTATGCCTGGGAAAGGGGGAATTGACCCATAGGGACCAGGGGTTATTTGTGTAAACAGAACTGGGGTGGGAGGGCTCCAACGAGGGAACCCCATTGTCCAGTAGGTGCTTGATTTGTGTCTCTGTAAAGTGCATGAGTGGACGGAAGAGTGATAAGAGGGATAAGCGAAAGTACGCATTTAGGGTTATCTATACATGTTTAAACAGAAGGGTGGTAAATAGGAATTTATTTTGTTTTGGTGGGTGTTTAGGTTAAATTGGTTAAATATGACAGTGATATTGTGTTTATCTGTGAATCAGGAGTGCGCTGGATGTGAAGAGAGAATTCTCAGGAGGTGTGTAGGTATTTACCTAATGCCATAGAGTAAATATAGTTAAGACACCACAGTCAAATAATACTTGTGATAATTGGCACAAAGTAATCTGCCATTTATGTTTGTGTACGTCATTGCCTGTGTTTTCATTCAAGAACTTTCCAGCAAGGAGCTTTTTTATTGCAACTCATGAACCAGAAGAAGAAGCTCTGGACACTCTATACTCAATTGTTGAAGAAAAATATTGCAGCTGAGAGTGATGAGAGTAGGGACAAAATGCATCAGGAGCAGGAAACTGTGTTACATCAAGGTGGTAAACGGAATGTGACCACAAAAGTCCCTGAACACATGAAATGTTTTTATGAGAAGAAATACTGAAGCTGAGAGTGATGGGAGTAGGTAAAATAATATATCCAGAGCAGGATACTGTGACAAGTGACCACAAAACACACAAAAGTCCCTGCACACATGAACTGTTGTTTTACAAAATCCTACGTCCTTGTTTACTCAAATTATTTCATTCATCCCTGTCTACATGTGTATGTTCTATGAGACTGTCCAAGAAGGGAGTATCCAGTTTCCAGAACTAATGTTTGTGAAAATACCAGGCACACAGAACAGCCATAGGCTACAGAAAACGAGCTCCAGTGACTGTCCATCTGTGTCATGATTCACAGGTGTTATAGGTTGGTCATGTCTAATGCTATATTAAGCTCCAAAACACACCCTCACATGAACACAATATCATTGGTTAAACTAATAAAACATGGTTTGAGTTGTTCATTATTATAAGGGTGGGTATGTGCCTACTTTAGGCCAAGGTTTCCCAACTGGTAATGCATGTGCTCAATGGTGAACATTTATATAAGCAACAAAATGTTAATGGGTAATAATAAATTGGTATCGTTCTTCAAAAGGTGGGTTTTGTTGTAGGGCAGGTAGTGTTAAAATGGGGAAGATTCAAAATTTACTGGTTTTATAAATGCTTGCTTTATGACATAAGTCAAAGGGTGGTTTGTAATGGTATTTATTAATTAATAACTTCACATCATAAAGAAAGCATATTTAGTGTAATGCTTTGGGGGCACCACTAGGGGCAGTGTGTAGGAAGACATGTGCTTCTGGCAGTGACATCACAGGCCAGCCTACTTACACTGAATAAAAACCAGATGTTAGGAGAAGCGAGCTCTCTTTGCCTGTAACTGACTGAACCTAAGATGTAGCACCAGCTCTGACTTAACCCCAGCCAAAGGGCTGGGGCCTTGTAAGTAAAATAAATCCATTGTAACAGTTAGCAACTGTAATAGCCTTTTGTGTAACATTTAGCAACCTTTTGTAAGTAATATGTTGTAGTTTTGTATTGTATAATTATTGTAGTAAATTGACATTCTGCTAGCATCTGTTTATTTATTATAGTTATATTAAATATACATTTAATATTGCAACGTTTTGTGTATTTTCTATCACATATTCGACCATAATACCATGAATTATAAAAATATTAATGTTGTTTGTATTGCTTAATTATTATGTATTAAGAGATTAATATTCATATTTAAGTCACGACCACAACAATAGGGATTAAGGAGAGAGTGCAAATATTCCAATCAGCCACTCATAATTTGGAGTCAAATTCCAGCCTTCTGAAAAATATTTGAGCTTTAAAATATCTGATCTAATGTGATTATCATTCTTGAATTAGTTGCAAATACTATAATTTTTCATAAACAGGAACTGAAAGTCCCTACCTAGTAATCTAGTATTAATTATAGGTCATATGTCCATTGTATGTCAATGGTCGACAAATATGGTTCTTGTTCAGATAGATTGATGGAGGCCCGCTGTTATTATAACCTTTGACCCAGCATTCCAGGTCAGACTCCCATGTGTATTAAGAAGGGCCTCTTTCTGAATGCATTCATTTAAACATATATAGTAAAAATCCTTTGTGTAAATTATATTTTCCATTCAAGTATGACCATTTTTATAAATACACAAAAACAAGTTCTGCGCTCAAACTCCCATTACTCTTTGGCGGCAGCAACGACCATGGTACACATCAGCCCCAATGCGTACAGTAAAAACCAAAACAAAAAGTTAACTATTTTCATAATGTATGGCTTTAATTCTAGATTGGATAGAATGGTTATTAAGCCACAACCCTTTTTAAACATATTTTAAATAGCCTTATCCTCATTTGTACGCCTCCTAATTTACTGAATTCTAAGACATATAAAAGCTTTTTGCAAATATATATTCACCACCAATACTTAACATCAAAAATGGATATTAACTTGAATTGCATACATATTGCTGTATTGGTACAGACGTGTGCAAACACTTTCTTATTTTTGGATGTTGTGTATGTTTAAATAAATATACATTTTAAGGCTGCAAGACAATCTGATTTGATTATTGGATCTCTGATGTGACAAACAAACATCTCAGGACTAACTAATTTCCTACATTTAATGGTAGAAAAAGCATGGGAAAGATTTAAGGCTGAATTATTACTGGATGAATATCTAAAAAGACTTTGCTGCAAGAAGATTACAAGAAGATAACTGTAGAAAAAGTCAAACTGTTCTCTGCAACGCGTGGTAGTACCCTGCTTGATGCAGGAGGAAGATATGTTTACTGAAACCATGGACGTCAGCAGGGTAGGACAAGGTGGGTGGGGGGGGGCACTTGCCTCCATCTGCATTTTTTAATTTGTCCCCTCCCCATAGGTAATTTTCCCTCGGACTGTGACAGTTCAGTCTGAGGGAAAGAAAGAGGGAGGTGCTGGGGGGATGCATTTAGTCTGCCAAGTGACACAGGGAGCACTGTGAGGCTCCCTTCTGAATCCCCAGCAATTTGGTGCCTCTATGCTCTGCCCCCACATTCAGACCCCACATCACATACACAGTGATCTTTTCTAAAGTGAGCTTGTGTGTGTCAGTGAGATTGTCTGTCAGTGAGCCTATTTGTGTGTATCAGTGAACTTGTGTTTTTATGTCAAATGAGCTTATGTGTATCAATGAGATTGTCTGTCTGTGAGCCTGTGTATCAATGTGCTTTTGTCAGTGAGATTGTGATTGATCGCCTGGCACCCTGACCGGTTGCCTCCGCCAATTGATGCTCTTAGTGCTTACTGAGGACTCCAAGCACTCCACCAGACACGATCAGCACTGTAGCTCCTTAGCCACCGTAGCTTGGCTGGGGTCTTGCCATCCTCCACACACCCTGGACCCAAAACCAGGATACAGCTTCCAGTGGGTGAAACTCTCCTACTCCAGAGAGTCTAGCAGGAACAGATCTTATAAGAGCTAGAGATTAGAACCCAGGGGAGTGTTGTGATATAGCAATCCCCAGAGCAGATACAGTTGCTCCCCCCACACATGAGATAAGACTCTATGTTGAGGGTAGGCAGAAACTAATTTTAATGGTGCCACACTTTGCCTTTTGTGACCATCCCCATGCAAGGGGTACACCCACATGGACCTTGTGGGGTACAACAGAATAAAGTCACAGACCAATAACAATAGGGTTTAAACGCATGACACTCCCATAGCAAACATACAATCTCTCCCCTCTGCTTGGTAGATAATTGAGTCAGATACTGCATGTAACGGACCCTCGTCAATCGATGTTCCTAGTGTTTACCCAAGACCATCAGCACCGCACCAGACACCATAAGCACTGCAGATCTCACGAACCGCCGCACCTTTGATGGCGGTACTCACCCTTTCCAGGGGCCGGCTGGGGTCCTCTGTTCAAGGCGCGCGCGGATCTGCTGCTGCACGAGCCGCACGCAGCTCATCCGACGGCTGAAACAGGAAGTCGGGCAGTGACCGCAAGAAGTGGTCACGTGTCTCGCCTGACTCTAAGAGCGTGCCGCGAGTCTCGGGCGCGCTCTTAAAGGGACAGTGGGAGCCTAAATTAGAAAAGGCATCCCATTGGTCCCTGTCATGCCACACTCCCCATACACTTACCTTTAGGGGGCGTGGATATGACAGGGACCAATCAAAGTAGACATTTAGTTATATATATATACTCACCTTTTTCCCTTAGTTCCTTGCCCTATTGTGGTTTCTGTTTCAGTTCCCTTTAGCGCTTGTTGTGTTCCTTCGTACTTGACCTTGGCTTTGTTTTCTGACTACGTTATCTCTTTATCCTTATCTGTTCTGTTTGCCGGTTTGCTGTTTACTGTGTACCAGACCCCGGCTAGTCCTAGTTTATGCTGTCTCTTTGTGCCCTTGAACTCGGATCGCTCCTGACTCTGTATTTCTCCTATATATGTCGAGTCCGGCCACTCTAAGGTCCGGTAGACGTATCTCCCCTCTGTGTTGTCTTCTGTTTAGCTGAATCCTGCGTGTTGGGGTATATTTTCGTTACATTACGATAGGGCCATGGACCCCGCAGATTTAGCTCAGCAGATGGCATCCCATGAGGCTAGATTTGTGGAGCAGGATCACTGTATGGATCAGATAGCCCAGGCTCTCCAGACGCTCTTATCTAGAACTATTCCAGCAACCACACCTAACTCTCCTACTCCTCTTCTTCCTGAAGTATCTACTTTGCCTAATAATTCGGCCCATTTAACACCTCCTCCTAGGTATGGAGGTGACTCTAAGACATGCTGAGGTTTTATTAATCAAATAGAATTCCACTTTGAGATGTATCCACGTTCCTTTCCCACAGAAAGGTGGGGTTCCTTATGCACCAACTTACTGATAAAGCACTTGAGTGGGCAAATCCTATTTGGGAGGCTAATGGACCTACGGTGCATGATTTCAACAGTTTTCTTACGGCTTTTTGTAGAACTTTTGACACAACGAAAAGGTCAAAGAATGCTGCAAGAGCATTAATGAGAATAAAACAGGGTTCTAGGTCTGTGGCTGACTATGCTATCCAGTTTTGCACCCTTGCTTCACAGGTAGATTGGACCAACAGTGGGTTAACTACTGCATTCATGGAAGGTTTATCTGACATTATATTGGATGAGGTAGCAGCTAAGGAGCTTCCTATTGCATTAGAGGACCTTATTGACTACCTCATTGATATAGATAATAGGATTTGTGACAGGCTCTATACTAAGAATAGGAATAGACGTTTTGTTACACCTATTAACCCCAGAGTTGATAAACCCGAGAGTGTTAAAGTATCTGAGGAGGAACCCATGCAATTAGGGGTTGCCAAACTCTCTGATACTGAAAAATTACATAGGAGAAGGGACGGACTCTGCCTATACTGTGGTAGGAGAAACCATATGGTAAAGGAATGTCCTTTTCTTCCGGAAAACTCTTGCACCTAAGATCTTATAGGGGACTAGCCATGGGTGTGATATCTAAGTCTCCTAAATTGCCTCCTAACCGTTTGCTTCTCCCTGTTTCGTTATATATGGGAGAGAGTTGTATAGCTGAGCACATATACGCTCAGGTTGACTCCGGGGCAGATGAAAATTTCATATACTCTGGTTTTGTTAAGAAAAACAACATTCCCATCAGAGAGAAGGAGATACCCTTGGCCGTTGAGGCCATAGATGGTAGACCATTAAGTTCTCCAGTGGTTACTCATGAAACTGTACTGTTACACATGTATACAGGGGTTTTACACTTTGAAACCATTCGGTTCCAGGTCATCACCTCTCCATCTTCAAACCTTGTGTTAGGGTACCCATGGTTACGTGCTCACAAATTACCGCCTCACAGACCCTACGATTGTGCTATCGATTTGTTGCCTGGCACTATACCTCCAAATGGCAGGGTGTACCCTTTATCGGTTCAAGAAAAACATGTCATGGAGGAGTATATTAAGGAATCACTAGAAAAGGGGTTTATTAGGAGATCCTCTTCTCCAGCTGGAGCGGGGTTCTTCTTTGTATCAAAGAAAGAAGGTGATTTAAGACCGTGTATCGACTATAGAGGTCTGAATAAAATCACTATCAAAAATGCATACCCTATACCTTTAATCACGGAATTGTTCGAAAGGCTCAAACATGCTACTGTATTCACTAAATTGGATCTTAGAGGTGCATACAATTTAATACGTATTAAGAAAGACCATGAATGGAAGACGGCATTCAACATTAGATCTGGCCATTACTGTTATGCCATTTGGTCTATGTAATGTCAGGGTATTTATATCGGCAGACATTTTGTGCTATGATAGAAATTAACATGTATATTGTCATAATATACATTTTGTTATTTTCAAGCTAACAAAAGACACAAGATTTCTATCCCGTCTGTAAAACTAACCACTTTCCCAGAGCTAAGGAGTGCTTAGTATATACAAACCAAAGTGATATTGAGAACGGGGAATAGATGCATTTCTAAACACAGACATTTGTGACAGAGGAGATTAAATAATAAAATGTTACTTTCTATATGTACAAGATCCCATTGTAAGGTACGGGTCAAAACTCAGAATTTGCCAGACACATAGTCTGGACAAAACTTAAAGAAACCCTTTGAAATGACAGAAAACTTAAGTTATGGCAACTATAAAGATAAAGGAAAATGACGTCAAAATAGCCACCAGGAAAAGTTAACTCTTTCCTGGATAGGTATGTTTAGTGGGATGAGACTGCCCTCTATAGATCGAATACTTAAATTGCTATCTGGAAGGTAACCACACCTCCATGTTTTCTATTGGTCTATTACCTAGTGAATTTTCCCTTTAAAAGTTAAGACAAAGGGAAGAGAGAGGTAGGCAAACAAGGCAATGGTATGCAAAGAAGTGAGCAGTTGGGGCTAAGCAATCATAAGTAACTAAGAAAACAATAAAGAGGGAGTTGGAGTTTGGGCTTCCAGATGCAGGCAATGCAGAGAGGCCTATGACAGATATCCACTCTAGGACACTCAGAAATTCTTACACACCTCCATGCAGAGAGACATCCAAACAAGTTCCTGAGACTACCTACCAATCTGATGAAAATATCTACTCAACTGGTAATTATACTGGTTTCATTTAATTAATCGAAATTAATAAAAAAAAATTCTAATAGCATGATATATGACTGGATAAATCACGATCAGATTTCGATATTTAGAAATCTTAGTTACTAAGGGATATATAGTCATAACATTCCATTCTGCAGATGGAATTAAGAATTATATGTCTATTATGTGATTAATCACATGTTAGCATATCGTGATATTTATCCAGGTGTATTGATTTGCTCTACAATAAGATAAAATATCTGTTTAGGCAAGTCAAAATTCTGCTTATAGAACATGGTATATTTCTCTTATTGGATGGTTCCAGGAAATGACTAATGAGCTGGTATAAATGTTATTTTATTTAAAATCACATGAGAATAGATCTTAATTACCTAGGAGGTCTAGCCAGCATTGAAAGGGTTATTCTAACTGTTAGCTAGTTTTATGGCTTTACACTGCAAGCTGTGTGGAACTTTTTCTTTGTCTCTGTGAAAGACAGTCATAAATCTTGTCTTGACAATTAAGGCTGTTAGCCACTGGAAGATGTTTTTACATTACCACATTTGTATTGCATACTATGTTATACTGAGTATTCATTGATTATTGCCACGCATGTTACATATTATTATTTAAATTGTCACAATAAAAATTGTATCTATTTTTATAACAAATTGTGATTTTTATTTATATGGAATACATTTCACTTACACGATAACGATCTTTGGGATCTGAGAATTGAAATAGTGGGCAATTCTCAACTGTTTACTATTATTATCCCATAAATATCCCCACAGTAATGCCCCAGCAGTATTTCAAGAATTTATTAATGACGTCTTAAGAGACTTTATTCACACATTTGTAATTGTGTACTTGGATGACATATTAATATATTCTACAGATTTACACACTCATCACAGACATGTTACAAAAGTTCTGAAGACCCTTCTTGCTAATGGTCTTTATTGTAAACTGGAAAAATGTCTATTTGACCAATCCGAAGTCCAGTTTTTAGGGTATTTGATTTCCGCTAAAGGTTTTCGTATGGATCCCCAGAAGCTTTCTGCTGTCATAGAATGGCCTCTACCACAAGGTTTGAAAGCCATTCAGCATTTTCTTGGTTTCTCTAATTGTTATACACGTTTTATTAAAGGTTTTTCCTCTATTGTAGCGCCTATCACCCGTATGACAAAAAAGGATGGCAATACTCGTGTTTGGTCTCCCGAGGCACTTCAGGGTTTTGAATTTCTTAAGACTACGTTCGCCTCTGCACCTATTTTACAGCATCCTGTCCCCTCACTGCCCTATATTCTTGAAGTTGATGCTTCCGATATCGGGGTAGGTGCTGTCTTATCCCAAAGAGAGTCGCCTGAAAAGCCATTGCATCCTTGTGGCTTCTTTTCCAAACAAATGTCCAAAGCAGAAAATAATTATGATGTGGGTAATCGCGAACTCCTTGCTATTATTTTAGCACTTAAAGAATGGAGACATTTGCTAGAAGGAACCAAGGATCCTATCCTCATATTTACAGATCACAAGAACCTATCCTACCTTAGTGAGGCTAAAAGATTGTCTTCTAGGCAGGCTAGGTGGTCACTGTTTTTGTCTCATTTCAATTATATTATCACCTATAGGCCGGGTGATCGCAACACTAAAGCAGACGTTCTGTCCAGACAGTTCAAAACTACTGACAAACAGGAGATTGATGTTACTCCCGTCATTCCCCCAGACAGGATAATAGCTACTACTATTTCGTCTATTTCCTCGTCCCTCTTGCAGGCCATACAAGCGAAACAAAGCATGGCTCCGAGCGAGAGGCCTACTGATTGTCACGACAGTGACCAAAGTCACAACAGTGACCCCTTCACACAGCGTAAAACCCAGGGAAACCAAGGGAAAACGGAAGACGGGCACACGATTATCCAAGCCAAGATACAGGAAACCAGAACACAGAATAGTCAGAGAGATAGCCAAGGGTCAATTACCAGGAAGGACAAACAGAAAAGATAGCACCAGGGGACTTAAACAAGAACCACACTAGGGCATCTGACAAGTGTCATGATAGCCCTTTTATAGTGTGGGTTCTTTGGCTTTAATTTCGTAGCCACGCCCCCAAAAAGTCCAGGAGCGTGGCCACGTTTGAATTTTGGCGCCATTTTTACTCTGACGTCGGCGCGCATGCGCCGCGTCATAAATGTGGGCATGTTCCGGGCGGCCGGCGTCAGAATGGCTGAGCCGCCCCCCGGAAGCATCGGAGGAGGACCCGGCGCTGCGCGGGACCGGCGGGGAAAGGTAAGCGCTTGTTACAGTACCCCCCCTCGAGAACCGCCCACAGGGCGGGAGGAACCGAACCCACAAGAGCGCCGCCTCTCAAATAGACGAACCAGACGAGGGGCGTGAACATCAGACGCATCGACCCATGATCGCTCTTCGGGACCGTACCCTTTCCAATCAAGGAAATATTGCAATTTACCCAGAGAAATCCGGGAATCTAATATAGATTTAATTTCGTATTCGACATGATCCTCCACGGGTGCGGCAGGAAGAGTGGGGATATTCTGAGTATAACGATTACAAATGAACGGTTTGAGAAGGGAAACATGAAAAGCGTTAGGAATTTTCATAGTATTAGGCAATCTCAAACTATAACAGACCGGATTGATGCGTTTGAGTATCTGAAACGGGCCTATGAAACGGGGAGCAAATTTCATCGAGGGTACCTTTAACTTTATGTTGCGGGTACTTAACCAAACCCTGCGCAGGACCGGCGGGGAAAGGTAAGCGCTTGTTACACTGATAAACTATTCGTCGATGTTCCCAAGAGAAGGGATATTCTGTTGTTGTATCATGACACTAAGACTACTGGACATCCTGGTATTTCCAAAACGGTGGCAGCTGTTTCTCAGTATTTCTGGTGGGATTCCTTGCGCAAGGATGTCACCGACTATATAGGTACCTGTACTACTTGTGCCTGTATGAAATCTTCCGTAGAGTTCCTTGTGGGCTGTTGCATCCGTTACCCGTTCCCGAGAGACCTTGGTCTAACCTGTCCATGGATTTTATTGTTGAATTACCCCCTTCGAATGGTAACACAGTTATCCTAATGATAGTAGATCGGTTTTCCAAGATGGCCCACTTTGTGTCTCTTCGCAAACTGCCCACGTCTAGGGAACTGGCACTTATATTCGCTAGAGAGGTGTTTCGGTTGCATGGCATTCCCGTATCTATTGTGTCCGATAGGGGTAGCCAATTTATTTCCAGGTTCTGGAAAGCCTTTTGTTCGGAAATGGGTATCACTCTCTCATTTTCTTCCTCATACCACCCCCAGTCTAATGGAGCTGCTGAACGTGCCAATCAATCTCTGGAGCAGTACCTTCGTTGTTTCATATCCCACCATCAGAACAATTGGTCTGACCTTCTTCCTTGGGCTGAGTTTGCTCGGAATAACGCTACTCATGATTCTTCCGGCAAAAGTCCTTTTTACGTTGTCTATGGCCAGCATGCCAGTTCTGGACGAGCATTTGGCTGGTTTGCGTAATACTTGGGAGCAGGTTCAGCGTTCTTTGGTGGATTCCGCTGCTCGCCAGAAGGTGCAGGCTGACAAGCATCGCAGGGCGGCCCCTTCTTATGTCGTGGGGGACAGGGTTTTGCTTTCCATGCGAAATATTCGCCTCCGGGTGCCTTCTATGAAATTGGCTCCCCGCTTTATTGGTCCTTCTCGTATTTTGCATAAGGTTAATCCTGTTTCGTATGCCTTGGGCCTTCCTAAGAATCTGCGTATTCCTAATGTCTTTCACACTTCATTGTTGAAGCCTTACGTACGCAACCGCTATACCCGGCACACTCCTCCTCCCCCTCCTGTCTCTGTGGAGGGTCATGAGGAGTTTGAAGTTTCTGCCATTCTTGACTCTCATTTCCTTAGGGGTCAACTTCAATAGCTGGTGCTTTGGAAGGGCTATGGGCCTGAGGAGCGCAGTTGGATTTCCGCTGATACTGTTCACGCTCCTCGCCTTGTGCGTTCCTTCCATTCTCGTTTTCCTGCAAGGCCTGGCCCTCCTCGCCTGGAGGGCGTGTCCTCAGGGGGGGGTACTGTAGCGGTACTCACCCTTTCCAGGGGCTGGCCGGGGTCCTCTGTTCAAGCCGCGCGCGGCTCTGCTGCTGCACGAGCCGCGCGCGGCTCATCCGGCGGCTGGAACAGGAAGGCGGGCAGTGACCGCGATAAGCGGTCACGTGTCCCGCCTGACTCTAAGAGCGTGCCGCGAGTCTCGGGCGCGCTCTTAAAGGGACAGTGGGAGCCTAAATTAGAAAAGGCATCCCGTTGGTCCCTGTCATGCCACACTCCCCATACACTTACCTTTAGGGGGCGTGGATATGACAGGGACCAATCAAAGTAGACATTTAGTTATATATACTCACCTTTTTCCCTTAGTTCCTTGCCCTATCGTGGTTTCTGTTTCAGTTCCCTTTAGCGCTTGTTGTGTTCAGTTGCGTTCCTTCGTACTTGACCTTGGCTTTGTTTTCTGACTACGTTATCTCTTTATCCTTATCTGTTCTGTTTGCCGGCTTGCTGTTTACTGTGTACTAGACCCCGGCTAGTCCTAGTTTACACTGTCTCTTTGTGCCCTTGACCTCGGATCGCTCCTGACTCTGTACTTCTCCTATATACGTCGAGTCCGGCCACTCTAAGGTCCGGTAGACGTATCTCCCCTCTGTGTTGTCTTCTGTTTAGCTGAATCCTGCGTGTTGGGGTATATTTTCGTTACATCGCCGTCCTCTACCCACCCTGGAATGGAGGAAAATTATGATATACGTGTTTGTGCTCATTTATTAAATAGGGGATGGAATTTGATTACTTATACAGAACCATCTGCTATCTCTAAAGAAAATCATCAGCACAAGCAGTACAGACAATATATACAAGTGAAAGAAATGCTCACATACAAAAGAGTGCCACCCTCAGCAATAATGCAATTTAACAGCAGCTGAAACTGGCAATCTCCATGTTTCCAGCATGTTCATAGTCTCTCGTTACTTCCTGGTTCAGTTGGTCTGTGTGTGATGATGTCAGCAGACACGCCCATTGTGTGTGACATCATTACATTCCGTTGCTAGGAAACAGAGCAGTAAACAGGAAACTGTCTGTATAGTAATGCAAATAGAGCACAAGCTTATAATACTAGCAGGAAAAAACGAAACACTCATCAAAATGAACAAGAGCAAGCAGTAAATTGTAAATAAGGAGCATAAAGCTCCAGAAAAGCTTATGGGGACTTGGAAAATTGCCAGACAGCCGCACATTAAAGAAGACTACAAGTCAAAGTACAGAAAAAATGTGAAACTGTCAGAATGACAGGTGAAACCAAATAGAAAAAAAAGACAGGTAAAACCTCTAAATATAAATCTAGCACCCCCAAAAAGGGGAGGAGAGTGTACAGTGTGCCAGGGAAAGATGGAACTATCTACAGAGAGAGACTAGGGACATAATAAAAAAGGATCATGCAAATACAAGGTAATAGAAGAAAATATATGTACACATACCCAGATCCAGGAGACCTCCCGAAGCGGGCACAAGCTGGATGCATCTACAGGAACCAGTGCCACTCAAGCTTCTCATTGTGACCATGAGGGGACACTGTGTCCAGGAGGTGCAGCCAGCGCACCTCTTTTTGGAGGAGCATCTTTTCCCTATTACCTCCTCTCGTAAGTGGAGGGACCCTATCAAGTACTTGCGACACATTATGTCTCTTTTCCCTAAAATGTCTTGCAACTGGTGCATCAGAGGTCATGTTACGGATAGTTGTTTTGTGTTGGGATACCCGATCTTTGAGGGCACGTATGGTCTTGCCTACATAACCAAGACCACAGGGACATTTAAGTAAATAGACTACAAAGTCTGTTTGGCATGTAAAGAACGCTTTTAATTTTATCTGTTGACCCGTCTTAGGATGGGTGCAAAATTCTCCTTTAATAACTCCGCTACACTGCTGGAGGGGTTGTGGAAACCGTGGCAATGTGGTGGGAATGCCTGAAAATTTGTGATTTCTGGAGGTCAGTTGAAAACCTGATACATCAGACATTTGATAGGCCACTAGCCCTGGATCCGTGGATATACCTGCTAAATAGGTCACTGGAATGGTGGTCTAGGAGGGAACAAAAGTTAATACATAAAATAACCCTAAGTGCACGTCGAGCGATAGCGACCGCTTGGCTCTCACCAGATGGCCCAGATTTTACAGGGGTCATATCCAGAATCAGAGAATGTAGAATAGTGATTGACCTGACAGCACGGGTGAGGGGGACTACTGAGACCTACCAGAAAATATGGGAGCCATGGAATAGCAGCACAATAGGCTTGAGCAGTGTCTGATAGGGAGTGATTGGGAGAGCGGATCTGAACCAACAATAGTAACAGCGGACCTCCACTCTCGGAAGACATAGTATTATACAAGGGGTGCCCCCCATCTCCGTCTGCCTTTCTCCCTTTGGCCTTTCTTCTAATCCTCTCCTTTCTTTCTCTAACATTAAGCCCCTCTTCCCTTCTTCTCTCTGAATCCTCTTTCTTTTTTCTTCCCCCTGATTTGAGGGGGAGGCAGTTTTGTTTTTTTCTTTCTATCTTTTACCCTGATCAGGCATGATTAAGCGATTTGAAGGAACAGGGAGGCCCATGCGCAAGAGGAAGCTATACAATATAATACAATGGGTGCAGCTGAGACAGGGGTAAGTGCCATATACAGGTTTGGAAAGAAATATCTGTGTCTTTTGGGGTGCAGTATCTGCCCTAACTACCATATCTCTTATGGACCGACCCCGTTTATTGGCAAATAATGGAGGATTTTTGAAAAGATGTCCAATCTGCCTATCTGATTGCAACAAAAAAAATTTTTACGTACAATTTTCTGAATTTGGGATGTAAGTGATGAGTAAGTACTTACAAAAGGTATTCTGTCGTGTTTGGGTCTATCAGGTGTGGAAAGAAGTTCCTCACGGGTTATGGCAAAGGCTTTGTGCTTCGCTTTCCGGATAAGGCGAGTGTTGTAACTCTTGTCCAAAATTTTTTGTGAGAAGTCAGTCAGTCGTTCATTAATTATAGTTTCATCATTAACAATACGTCAAACCCGCAGGAACTGACTGTATGGGATAGAGGAAGTCTGTTTAGGGGAATGAAAACTGTTCACATGTAACATACTGTTAGAGTCTGTTGGTTTAGTGTATAGGTCAGTACGTAGGAATCCGTCATGCTTGCTAACCTGCACATCCAAGAAATTTACAAAGCTGGTGCTGATGGAACTAGTAAACTGTATATCCCTGTGGAATTGATTTAAAGAAACAAGAAAAGCATCAAGTTCCGCCCGGGTTCCATGCCATAACATGAAGCAATCGTCAATAAATCTTAACCACACAATAGCATGTAATCTAAATAGTTCGTGTGAATACACAAATCGCTCCTCAAAGTCCGTCATACAAAGGTTTGCATATGAGGGCGCCATATTCGCCCCCTTAGCAGTTCCTTTAATTTGTTTGTAGAAGAGAGTGAGATATCTGAAGAAATTCTTCTTCAAAACAATCTCCAGAAGCGTAGTCACAAATATACAGAGTCTAGAATTTGTTAATACACTAGACAACTTATCACGTACCACCCCCAATCCTTCATTATGAGGAAAAGAGGTGTAAAGGCTTGACACATCTAGTGTCACCAATAAGTCAGTGGGCCCTATTTCACGGCAAGGGTGTATAATTTATTGTTGCACCCTTGGAATATTATCTTTTAATGTAATTTGTGTAGTAAATGGCACAGGTTGCAGAGATGTTATTGCTGAGGTCAACAGGGGTTACATCTTTTGAAGCTGGGACCCCCTACAGAGGTCAGTTGACAGTTGACAGTTGGCTTCCAGACTTGGTGTGATCTTCCTTGGGGAAAGGGGATTTTTATTACAATGCCTGTGTTTTCTTGTTTTCTTTCCTGACTACCAGCGGAGATACCGTGAGTATACTGCTATTCCGCTACAGTGAGTAATTAGGACTTCTGTATTTTATCCTTTATGCTTTTATCTGTTGTTGGTGTAAATAACTTGTTTATTATATATTGTTATATGCACTGTGACTATTCTTTGTTCATAATAAACATTCATTTATTAAGTTCTGCCTTTGTCTGGTTAAGAATCACGTTACCTGAAGGGACTAGTTAGTACTTTTTATAATTCCTTAAATATTGTACTAAGTAATACTTGGTGGGATAGTAATAGTTATATTATTATGTTTAAGTGTGGGTGGTGTTAAGAAGAGGGATTTTGTCATTATTTCATGTCTAGTGAAGACAAATAGTGTACTTTAACCCTTTCACCATCACAACTACGTCACACACACTCTTGGAGTAGGGTGCGTTCATGACAAATTGGTGGCATAGCGGTGGGATAATTAAAAAGATTTTTCAACTTTTTGTATCAGATTTTAGTGTTGCTGGATTTGTTGGTTAATCCAGGCACTAAAAGAAATTGTGCCTCAATTTCCAAAGGCTGAACTCATTGCATATATAATATATTTACACCTCAACAGTCCCACCCCTTCTCTGTTTTTTTCTTTGCTATCCTTTAGTTACCAAATGGAGTATCAGGTGCAATCCAAGGCAGCGCTAGACCAACTTTGCCGGGAGAGATCTATTCCCTGTCGGGGAAAAACAAAAGAGGGACTATTGCAAGCAATGCCTCAAACTCTGCAGAGGAGATACCTGTAGCTTTTGTCCGTGATGTACCGAGATCTGGAGATCCTTTGGATTGTTACTTACAAACGGTGTTAAAATATGTGGACTCAACAGATGCAAACCAAAGACTACAGCTTATCCTTCAATATCAGGAGGCTGAGAGAGAGAGAGAGGCTGCTGAGCGCCAAGCTGAGAGAGAGAGAGAGAGAGAGAGGCTGCTGAGCGCCAAGCTGAGAGGGAGAGAGAGGCTTCTGAGAGGGAGAGAGAGGCAAGCTGAGAGGGAGAGAGAGACTGCAGAGCGGCAGGCTGAGAGAGAGGCCGCGGAGTTGGAGAGGTTGACTGCCTCCCTTATAAGTATTAATTCCAGAGATTCTTCTGCACCCAAAACACATGCAGAGAATTTTCCAACTTTGGACAAAGATGGTGATTTGGAGGTTTTCCTGTGCAGTTTTTAAAAAGTTTGCAGGCAGTACCAGCTACCAAAGGACCAGTGGGCAAAATACCTCACCCCTGGTCTCAGAGGTCCTGCACTGGAAGCATTTGCTGCGCTTCCAGCAGAATTTGACCAGGACTATGATATGATTAAGGCTCCCTTGCAAAAACGGTGCAACATTATTTCTGAGGTGTACCGAAAGAAATTCAGGACCTTGCAAAAGCTTCCCACAGAAAGTTATGCAGCGGTTGTGGGGCACCTGGAGACAGCATTCCGACAGTGGACTACAGGGCTAGAGATTACCACTTTGGAAAGTTTGCAAGACTTGTTAATAAAAGAACAGTTTTTGCAGCTCTGCCTAGCCGATGTACAGGAATGGTTGCTGGACCGGAACACCAAAACAGCATTGGAGGCGGGTGAGCTGGCAGATTTCCACACTGCCAATGGAGCAACAGTGGACCGGAGCAGAGGTTTTGCCAAGGGAACATCCAGCTGGAGGACCACTCCACCATGACTCCCCATCACCAGGCCTAGCGGGCCATCTTGTGTTTCAGCTCCTACCTCAGGGAGAGGGGGAGCTAGTGTCATGTCTGCGCAAGGAGATAGTCGCAGATGTTTTATTTGCAACCGAATGGGGCACTTGAGGAATATCTGCCCAGAGAAAAGGAGGCCAGCACCCTCATCCGGAGGGGTTCAACCTGCAAGAGCCCCATCTTCTGTGTTGTTCGTGACCAAGTCAGAGGGCAACAACAATGTGAACCTGCAGCCTGTTACAGTGGGAGAGAAGGTAACTGTGGGACTCAGAGACACTGGGGCAGATGTGACTCTTGTGCGTCCAGAGCTAGTGCGCTCTGAGGACTTCATTCCTGGCAAGACTTTAGCTGTAAAAGGGATTGGGGGAATACGTCCTGCAGTGCCAATGGCACGTGTATATTTGGATTGGGGAGCGGGCATGGGTCTGAGGGATGTGGGGGTATCGGATAATATTCCTACAAATGTGCCTGAGAGTGATATGTGTTACCAACCAAAGCCCTGTAGGGGCCCTGCTGTGGAAAGGACAGGGTGCAAATGTTTATGTAAATTACTGTGCTTGGAGGAAGGTCAGAATGTATGTCAGTCTGAGCCAGAGCCCAGGGTGTCTGTGGAATCAAGGTATGTAGACAATTGTGCTGGGAGGGAGGGCAGAGCGAGCATGTGTGCCAGTCTGTGCCAGAACCAGAAATGTCTGCAATACGATGTGAGAGTGTGCCAAGACAGAGTCACTGGGCGGGAGGGCAGAGTGAGTGTGTGTATCAGTCTGTGCCAGAATCAAACTTGTCTGTGGTAACCTGTAAGGATGTGCCAAGTGCAAATCACGGGGAGGAGGAGACAGAGGTTTCCACTGTAGCTGTGGTAACCCGGCAGCGGTCTTACCCGAGTAGGGAGCAGGGCCCGCCGCAGCCTGCAGACTCAGAGCGTATGTCAACAGGAGAGCACCCAGATGGGGGGAACCAGGGAGTCTTGCACCTTGTTACCATCCCCTCCTGTAGTCCAGGGGCAGGAATCTGTGTCCGAGCCCCCTATTGACTCTGAGACTGAGGCGCGGTGTCCTGAATTCCAGCAGGCCCAACGGACAGATCCCACGTTAGAGGTATTGAGAGAACATGCTAGGCAGCCACTCACGGACAGGGATAGGGTACAGGGATAATGAGAGGTTATAAAGAGAAACCATTCCTACTATGGGGCAAGAGCCTTGGGTAACAGAAAGGCAGCTGATGGTACCTCAGAGGTACCGGGACCAGCTGCTAAATGTAGCTCACGCCATCCCCATAGCTGGGCACCTAGGGGTGGCGTGAACTAAGTCTCGCTTGTCCCACCATTTTTATTGGCCTGGTATGGGCACAGATGTGGCAAATTATTGTCGTTCCTGCCCTGAGTGTCAGAGGGTGGGAAAGCCTGGGGAAGTGGGTAAGGCCCCCTTAATACCCCTTCCTATAGTTGGGGAACCATTTGAGAGAATAGCTGTGAATATTGTCGGTTCCCTTACCATTCCCAGTAGTTTGAGTAAAAGCGATATATATTAACCATGGTAGACTACGTCACTCGCTACCCAGAGGCAGTAGCCCTATCATCCATCACTAGATTCTGTGTGGATTACCGGCGGTTGAACCTGGTAACTGCATTTGATGCATATCCTATGCCACGCATTGATGCACTGCTAGACCAACTAGCTGGAGCTAAGTTCCTTAGCATTATGGATCTCAGCTGAGGGTACTGGCAGATCCCCATGACCCCTGAAGCGCATGAAAGATCACCCTTTATCACTCCCTTTGGGCTATATGAGTTCCAGGTGATGCCCTTTGGGATGAAAAATGCCCCTGCCACCTTCCAACGTCTAGTTAATCACCTGCTAGAGGGACCGGAGGGGCATGCGGTAGCATATCTGGATGATATTGCGGTGTTCAGTGATACTTGGGAGGAACACCTGCTCCATTTAACACAAGTTTTGGACCGCATAGCAGCAGCTGGGCTCACCATAAAACCAGATAAGTGCCAACTGGGCATGACAGAGGTTCAGTACCTGGGGCATAGAGTGGGAGGGGGGACGCTTCGCCCTGAGCCCAGTAAGTAATGGCCTGGCCTGCCCCCCAAACCAAAAAGCAGGTGATGTCATTACTGGGTACTGCAGGGTATTAAGGAAGTTTGTACCACATTATAGTACCCTGGCCAAACCCCTAACCGATCTCACTAAGAAAGCACTCCCACAAGTGATTAAGTGGACACCTGAGTGTGAAGTGGCCTTCAACTCCTTAAAACAGGCCCTTACTGATTCTCCCATACTACAGGCCCCTAATTTCCACAGACGGTTCTTAGTTCAGACCGATGCCTCTAATTATGGCCTGGGAGTGGTGCTGAGTCAGGTGGATGAGAAGGGGGATGAACATCCTATTGTGTATCTCAGCCGGAAGCTGCTACCTAGGGAAGTGGCCTATGCCACTGTAGAAAAAGAGTGTTTGGCCATAGTTTGGGCCTTGCAAAAACTACAACCGTACCTGTACGGGCGCCAGTTAACTGTGATTACCGATCACAATCCCCTACGTTGGTCACATAGGATGGCTGGGACCTATGGGGAAACTCCTCAGGTGGAGTCTGGTTCTCCAGCAATATGAGTTTACCATACAGCACATGAAGGGAAGTACACATGGCAATGCTGATGGTTTGTCCCGCCAGGAGGAAGACTCCACCTAATGCGCAAGGTCGAGGCATAGGAGCCTCCTCCCATTGCTTCTCTTATTTGGTGAGGTGTCACGGCAAGGGTGTATAATTTATTGTTGCACCCTTGGAATATTATCTTTTAATGTAATTTGTGTAGTAAATGGCACAGGTTGCACAGATGTTATTGCTGAGGTCAACAGGGGTTACATCTTTTGAAGCTGGGACCCCCCACAGAGGTCAGTTGACAGTTGGCTCCCAGACTTGGTGTGATCTTCCTTGGGGAAGGGGGATTATTATTATGCGGCCTGTGTTTTCTTTCCTGACTACCAGCGGATATACCGTGATTATACTGCTATTCCACTACAGTGAGTAATAAGGACTTTTGTATTTTATCCTTTTTGTTTTTATCTGTTGTTGGTGTAAATAACTTGTTTATCATATATTGTTATATGCACTGTGACTATTCTTTGTTTATAATAAACATTTATGTATTAAGTTCTGCATTTGTCTGATTAAGAATCACGTTACCTGAAGAGACTAGTTATTACTTTTTATAATTCCTTAAATATTGTACTAAGTAATACTTGGTGGGATAGTAATAGTTATATTATTATGTTTAAGTGTGGGTGGTGTTAAGAAGAGGGATTTTGTCATTATTTCCTGTCTAGTGAAGACAATTAGTGTATTTTAACCGTTTTACCATCACAACTACGTCACGCAAACTCTTGGAGTAGGGTGCGTTTGTGACACCCTACATCTACTTGTCTGATTTTTAGGAGAAAATCTTTGGTGTCTTGAATAGACTTCCCAAATGTCACCAAGGGCTGTAAGAACTGATCTATAAAGATAGCCAAGGGTTGAAAAATAGAATCTGTGCCAGCGACTATAGGGAGGCCAGGTGGAGGAAGAGCATCTTTGTGCACCTTTGGTAAGGTACAAAAAACTGGTGTTCTTGGGAATTTATTAATAAGAAAGGAAAACTGGGAGATGTTAATTAACTCATCCTTAAGGGCCTGCTCCACTACAGTCAGAATGATTTTGGCCACATGGGCAGTAGGATCATTCTTCAGTATCTTATAATTGTTCCTATCCATCAGTTGCCTCATGATCTCATCATGATAGTCCTGTCTATCTTGTATCACAATTAAGCCACCTTTATCAGCAGGCTTAACTATGATGTCAGGATTCTGTGAGATTTCTTTGAGTGCATTTCTTTCTGTCAAGGTCAAATTATGTTTTATATTCTGTTGTTGCCAGGGTAATTTTTCCACATGAGAGTTTACTATATTACAAAAGGTCTGAATGGTGGGGTTAGCTACAACTGGGAAAAAGGTACTTTTCTTTCTACAAACCTCCAAATTCGGTGCATAGTCAGACCAAGTGCCCCCTGGGATATCATCTCCCGGAAGAGGGTTGTCTCCCTGGCTTTGGGGTTGATGGCCTGAAAAAAAATGCACGCAGGTTATTTAAACGAAAAAACTTTTGTAAATCAATTTTACAAGAAAATAAATCAGATTTAAAAGTAGGTACATTTGAGCCTAGTGCAGACATTTGATTGGTATCAAGTACTGTTTCAGAAAGATTTAATACTCCTTGTCCTTGTGACTCTTTTTCAGAGTCTCGCTGCGAGTTTGTAGCTTGTTGCTTTTTCCTGAAGTCTCCCCTGTTGCCCCTTCTTGTGTGGGGCGTACCCCTTAAAAAGGACGTGTAGTTGTGCTGGTAGACGAGGCATCTGAGTCGGATCCAGAGGTAAATGTCTCCTGTGAGGAGGTAGGGCCCTGTTTTCTTTGTAATGAGACAGACTCTAACAGTATGTTTCATGTGAACAGTTTTCATTACCCTAAACAGATTTCCTCTATCCCATACAGTCAGTTCCTGCGGGTTTGACGCATTGTTAATGATGAAACTATAATTAATGAATGACATGTCTGACTTCTCACAAAAATTCTTGGGCAAGGGTTACACTAGCCTTATCCAGAAAGCGAAGCGCAAAGCCTTCTTTCAACACCTGATAGACCCAAACACGATAGAATCCCTTTTGTAAGTACTTAGTCATCACTTACATCCCAAATTCAGAAAATTGTATCTAAAAAATTTTTTTGTTGCAATAAGACAGGCAGATTGGACATCTTTTCAAAAATCCTCCATTATTTACCAATAAACGGGGTCGGTCCATAAGAGATGTGGTAGTGTAACAAACCACCTCTTTTACAGGTAGGATTTTGTCACAGATCTTACAATAAACCACAGCCTTCTAGGGTATACAAAATCCAGGACACATTCAGTTCGGTTTTCCTTTTTTTATTTGATAGGAAAAACAGCTGCTTTAAATAATAATAAACAAAACAAAATTCCTTGCTCTTACTTGAGCTCTTACTAGACAGAAATCACTGTCTGTAATTGGGTGGCTTTCCCACTTACCAATTTACCCAAAAAAACGAAATAGCTTTGCAATAAACACAATTGTTGCGTTCTCTCTCCTTCAGCTCTCCTAGCTGGCTTCTTCTCCCTCACTCTGCAGCAGGCTGATCTCTTCTTTTAAAGGCCTGTCTACTAATTGACCAGCTACAGGTGAGTGCCAATTAGTTAACTCTTAAGTTAAATCCAAATTATGGTCTGTTACACAACAACTAGTGCTGTTGGAGCATTGGCCCACCCTGCTCTCCAAATGCTCTGCCCCAGGGACCCATACCATGTTTTGCAGAACATCAGCAATGTATATTGCAAACTTTGACATCTCTCCCTGGGGCACTTAACTGAAAATTCTCTGGTTGCTGTTTAGCAAATCAGGCCTGATGTATCTTCCATCAACCACTATTCCACTCTTTCGCTCACAGTAGTGAGGGCAGATACTGCGCCCCACAAGACACAGATATTTCTTTCCAAACCTGTATATGGCAAGTACCCCTGTCTCAGCTGCAACCATTGTAGCGGGGTTATTAAAGGAGAATTCTGCACCCATCCTAGGACAGGTCAACAGATCAATAGATCAAATTAAAAGGGTTCTTTACATGCCAAACAGACTTTGTAGTCTGAACAAAAAGATCTGGTATGCCTAATGCAACACACAGGAATGGGGGACTCTTGGATGGTCACTCAAAACTGGATGAAAATAGGGTTTCATCCAAAGATAAAATGAAGGGTAACACCCTAAGTGCAGTGTACGTGATCCAGGAGCTGACTTGCAAAAAATGGCTAACATATAAAAATAGTGATCTATTGGTAATGTGGAAATATAAGTAATAAATATAAAAAAAAGTGATAAAAATTCTTTATCTAAGATAGAGTGCAACCAATGTGTATGGTGTGTATACCTTTAAAAACTGCTATAGGCAGAATATATGGAATAAACATCAAGTTATATACTTTTAGTGAAAAGATATAAACCTTGTAAGGCAAAAGAAACAGTATGTGCAAAAACTGATTCCTGCAGTGCAATATAATTGTTATATCGCTGTAAAAAGCCACTAGAACAATAATTGAAATAATAAAAACTGGGTGAAGATAAAAACCAGTTTATTCACAATTTAAAAATATATATAGATAAAAAATATAAGTCAGGAACGAAATCCAAAATGGTTACCAGCACAGTGGATGTGAGTGATAGGAGTCAGCCTCAAGGACCGGTTTGGATGGCTGCGGATGGTGTAAACACTTTCCTCTTTCCAGCTGCCGGTAAAGACGGCGTGCGTCTCAGACCTCGCTCTGAGAGGTGAATATTGCAGACCTCCCGGTCCGGGACTGTAGAGGTTTCGTGGTCAAGTTGTTACTCCACTGGCTGGAACATAGGTGGAATCTGTAACCTGCTTGTTTAGTATGACCCGTTTCGTGGGAGTCAGCCCCACTTCTTCAGAGACGGAATACTGTATCGTGTTCGAGTGGCAGTTTAAATACACTTTCAATTGATGGTCAATAAACATACAATTACATAAGTTTGAATGGTTATTAAATAATAAAATGATACATCTTCAATAAACAAAGTAATATCAGTAGTGGCAATACAGAAATAACGTTCGGTTAAACATAGCAGCAATTTGATATAGCGGACATTAAGTCAAAGTGACATAGTGATTCTTCTATAATTCATTTGGTGAGTGAAATTTGTACAGTAGTAAATTAGTTAATTGATATTAATTGAGCATAAATAGAAGTATAAAGCAGCAGGATTCTATAGTGAGACTTAGAATGGAAAATAAGTGATAAAAATAGATGATGAAAATAGGAGTAAAAATGAATTTAGAAGGAAATCCAAGAATAATAAAGATAAAGATAAAAGCAAATGATAAAAGAACGGAATAAAATAAAATTGAAGAAAATGAGTAATATTGAATAGTAGTATGAGTGAATACATTGTTCTAATATATAAGATATAGGATGTGAAAAATAAATTAAAGTATGATATGAAGATAGAGTCGGAATAGAAATCAAATAGATCCCTATATGCATGGAAGTCCCAATTTGGTTGATATACTGGATTTTGAATAACCATCTGGCAATCCGAGCAATCTCAAAGAGTAAATGAATAAGTGAACAACTGAATGGATAAATAGACCAGTCATCTGATGTTGTAATATGTGCTCCAATCATTCCAAAATAACAGAACTAATGTATAACTGTAGGTGATTGAAGATACTTCACGTATTAATTCAAAGCTAGACACACTATAAATGTAAACTGTATCTGATGGTGTAACATAGGATCGTCCAGCATTTGTGAGATGTCTTTAGATACAACAATCATAAATAGAAGGAAATAAAAAATAAAATATATATACATTAAAATTGTATGAGGATGATTTCTATGTTCATGATGGTAGATGGACTCTAAAATATAAAAAATAAAAAATATAAAAATATAAAAAACAGACATGTTATTGCATTCCTAATGAAAACATATGCAGAATATAATAAGAGCGATAATAGAATAGATAAGAGAATATGAGACTAGTAGTTAGATAATAAATCTCCAGATCCATTGAAAAATATGAAAAATATGAAAAAAAAAATATATATGTTGAATTTCACTGTGTGAAATGATCTATAAAAAAACATTGAGCTCAAAGTCCACGTTGAGTCCTTTAGGAACAAGAGTCTCTAAGTGGAAAATCCAACTTGCTTCTGTTTGGTCCAGATTTTTTTCCATATCTCCTCCTCTCCAGTGTACATTCACTTTTTCAATAGGTAAAAATCTCAATCCCGTAGGATCACCTCCATGGAATTCTTGAAAATGCTTGGAAAGGTTGTGTGTCTACAGTCCTTTTTCAATGTTTTGGATATGTTCTGCGATCCTGGTTTTCACAGATCTCTTAGTCCGCCCCACATATTGTTTGGGGCAGGGGCATGTGATCAGGTAAATTACTCCTACTGTGTTGAAATTCATATTAGTTTAAAGATTATATTCCTTCTTGTTGGTTGAGGATGAGAATTTTGTAATCTTTGTTTCCAAAGAGGGATTGTTTCTACATGCCCTACATTTAGAACATCTTCTGAAACCTTTAGAGGATCCTTGATCTTGGAGGTTTGTTGAAGTTTTAATGGTGGGAGCCAGCATAAGCTGTAAATTGGGCGCCTTGGTAAAGATGATTTGAGGTTTATTCCCAAGACATGTGGAGAGTGCGGGATTGTTTCTAAGGATTCCCCAATGTTTCTTGAAGATCTTTTCTATCGTCTGAGATTGATGACTGAATTTAGTAATGAAAGCAGGTGTCTGGTTAAACCTATCCAGGGTCTTGATACTATTTCATAGGGTCTCTTCTCTTGGAATGGGTAGGGCTTTCTTCTTGGCTTCTGTTAGTAATATTGTAGGATAGCCTTTCTCCCTGAATCTCTGTTGCATCTCCTTCATTTGTTCCTCCCAGTCTTCCATTTTTGAACAATTTCGTTGAATCCTCCTAAATTGATTGTGCGGTATATTCTTGAGCCAAGTATGTTTGTGGTGACTATTAAAAGGAATAAAACTGTTACAATCAACATTTTTCTGAAAAGTTTTGGTGTGCAGCCTTCCTTCTTCAATGTAGATGTTAAGATCTAAAAATTCAATCTGTTGTTGGGAATGATTAAAAGTAAACTTAAGATGGTACAGATTGTTATTGAGGTAGATTTTAAATTGTTCTAGGGATTCCAAGTCCCCTTTCCAGATGAAAAAACAGTCATTTATGTACCTCTGCCATAGGGACAGGTTCGTGCCAAATGGGCAATGGTCCCATATATACTCTTCTTCACTCTTAACTTCACTAGACGAGACTGGTCTAATATTAACAGTTTAAGGACAGACCGTTCAATTGTGCCCTAGTGATTATGGATTGGGCATATTACATTAAAGAAATAGAGACCCAGCTGAGGGACGATACAAGTTATCTGCTCATTTCACAAGATCCAACACATACATTGAAAAAGACATTGGAGACACTTAATAAGTGGGCCTTAGCAAAAGGGATTATTTCAGAAGGTGAATATAAGTATATGAATATTAAACATGCTTGGATACCCGTGTTCTATACTCTTCCTAAAATCCATAAAAAATCCATTATTCCCCCCAGGTAGGCCCATTGTAAGTGGTACCGGTTCTATTTTACAACGCCCAGCACAAGTCCTGGATAAATTTCTCATTAGATATGTGCCCCCACAAAAGTCTTACATTAAGGACACAACAACCTTTTTGAAGTTATCAGAGAGTATACATATAGCAGCAGGTGAATTTTGGTTAGTGACTATGGACGTTCAGGCACTATATACCTCGATAGATCACCAGAAAGGACTAGACGCTGTGGACTGGACACTTGATAGGGACCCTAACCTTGCACACCAGAGGGACACTAGAAAATATATAATTGATCTTTTTAGATTTATTCACACAGAGAATTATTTTCTCTTTGGGGATAAATATTATAAACAAATTAAAGGTACAACAATGGGCTCTAATGTCGCCCCAACATACGCTAATATCTACATGAACCAGTTGGAAGAAACATGTATCTATAATCATCCCCTCTACGCCAAATGTTTGGTGTGGAGGCGGTATATCGATGATGTGTTTGTATGTTGGGGTGGCAATAGAGCCCAATTACAAGAGTTTTTTAATTAATTGAATGAACAAGATTCTAATATCAAATTTACTATGTATTATGACAAGGTAACAGTTCCATTCTTGGATGTCCAGGTACAAAGAGTAGATGATCATTTACATAGCGATCTTTACACTAAACCGACTGATTGGAACAATCTACTCCGAGAGTTATCATCCTACCCATTTAAAGAACGGGTTGCCATATAGTCAACTATTGAGAGTCAGGAGGATTATTTCCCAAGAAGAAAAAGTTGTGTCAGGGATAGATTTTATGTCTCAGAAATTTATGGAGAGGGGTTATCCCACACAAATTATTCAGACACAAAAGGATAAGGTTCAAGGCTTAACTCGTCAGGAAGCCCTGTATGGCTCCCCAAGAGATAATACAATGGATAGAATAGCATTTATATCCCCATACACTCCACTTAACAAACAGATACGTAGAATTATACTTATAGAACTCTTTGCAGGAGATACTCAATTGCCTTTGGAATTTCAGAACCCGCCGCTTTTTTCATATCAAAGGGCATCCAACTTGAAAGATTTATTAGTTAAATCGGATATTGGCAGTTCTAAGAGGCAGATTTCGTTTTTTTCAGAACCTTAGAAGGGCACTTTTCCTTGTCTAGGTTGCTCACACTGTAGTAGTGTGATAAAAGAGGAATATTTTGTCCATCCTCGATCCGGCAAGTAATTCTCTGTGAATGGGTTTTATACCTGCTATTCTGATTTTGTGGTGTATATCCTAAAATGTCTGTGTGGGTATGTTTAGGTGGGGGAGACCATCCGTCCCGTTAAAGAGCGAATAGGGGAGGACAAGAGGAGTATCAGGACAGCTTTACAGCGAGGAACTAGTGAAGCGCCGGTGGCCAGACACTTTGACTTGTAGTCTTCTTTAATGTGCGGCTGTCTGGCAATTTTCCAAGTGCCCATAAGCTTTTCTGGAGCTTTATGCTCCTTATTTACAATTTACTGCTTGCTCTTGTTCATTTTGATGAGTGTTTCGTTTTTTCCTGCTAGTATTATAAGCTTGTGCTCTATTTGCATTACTATACAGACAGTTTCCTGTTTACTGCTCTGTTTCCTAGCAACGGAATGTAATGATGTCACACACAATGGGCGTATCTGCTGACATCATCACACACAGACCAACTGAACCAGGAAGTAACGAGAGACTATGAACATGCTGGAAACATGGAGATTGTCAGTTTCAGCTGCTGTTAAATTGCATTATTGCTGAGGGTGGCACTCTTTTGCATGTGAGCATTTCTTTCACTTGTATATATTGTCTGTACTGCTTGTATTGTGTAGGACATTAGCACTGAGGAAGGGCTTGTTGCCCGAAACGTTTGTTTATATTGTGTCCTCTAATAAATTGCAGTAGCACCTAAGTGTGCACTACCTACTTGATGCTCCATTTTTTTGTCTACCTGCTTGTTACACTGTTGGAACTACAGTAAGGAGACCCTGCAGCTCAGTTTAACTGTTCATTACTGTGTTCTTTATCTTTGATAATCGGTGGGCATCATTGATGCCTCTGCCTCATCCTATGCATAGAAAAACATCAGCAGAGTGTTCCTGAATTTGTCTCTTGTAGCCCCATGTAGCCAAAGCACAGCTTAGTGGAAAAGGGCCTTGACAGAGGTTAGGAGGCGGGCTTAGGAGGAAGTGGCCAGGACTGGTGGATTGTGGGTAAGGGGTTTGGCTATTTAAATAGGTAGCCATTTTGTAAGTATCACTTTTAATCTCCTACCTGGTTAAGTTTGTGTGCACTCCTGTGCTTGCAGATTTAGTTGGGTAGGGCTTTACCTTTTTTCTTTTTCTGCAGGGCCATGGAGGATGTGGAGAGACTCCTGGAGGGGATCAGAGTGGCTGCGCGGCAACAGGGTGCGGACTGGCTGAGGGCCCAACTGGGGCCGGTCCTGGCGGCGGCGGCAGGAGCTGGAGACGGCCCGACAGGCGGGTGCGAGGTGGATGGCAGTAGCCGCGACAGGCCCGGCGACCAGGGCCTCGGCAGGGAGGTGGACGATGGGCGGTTGCCCAGGACGTCGGTGGCGTTGACCCCGGGTTGGACGGGGCCTCGCCGGATTCAGAGGCCGCGGAGGCGGCAGGACGGCCTACCGGAGTGCCGGGCGAGAAGGGGCTGCGGCCCAGGAGGGCGCCCCCTGCATCAGAGGCCGGGCCCAGAAGGAATGTCGCCAGGTCTGCACGGAGCAGACCACAGGGACACCAGGCAAGTGCAGGGGGTCCCTTCCAGGCCCCCCTTGGCAACCAACTTGGGAGTGGGGGCGAGCAGGGCCAGGAGAGCGGGTTGGGGGTGTGGGGGGGTGAGAGGTGAGAGGTATTCCCCTGGGTCACAGTGGTTGGGGATAGGGGGTCAGGGGGGGGCCCTGGTAGCTTCAGGGGGGCTGGAGAGGGGACTAGTGCCACTTCAGCTGACAGGGGAGCCCTGTCAGGTATCCAAGGGTCGTCTGGGGGGTCCTTAGCATAGCCAGGAGTGGGTGGGGAGCTGGTTAGAGCTGCCAGGGGTAAGTCAGGAGTTGAGAGGATCGGCAGAGCGGCGAGGGGACCTGTACTTGGGGGGCAAGAGGATTCCATCCAGGGGACAGGGGGTCATAGTGGAGACCCTGGCGGCCCAGGGGCTCTGTCCGGGGGGGCTAGGGGTCGGTCCCGTGATCATAAGGGTGGGGGCGGGGGGCGTAGGTTGAGTGTTAGGTCTCGTTCGGGGTCCAGCAGTGTTAGCCCCATGTCAGTCGGGAGCGGGGGCGAGCGTTGGGGGTCACGATGCAGGTCCACGTCAGGTAGCCAGGCGGGGGGGGTCGGGACCCCAGGAATGGTTTCAGGGGGCTGGACGTCCAGGAGGGGATCTAGGAGTCGTAGTCCCAGGGGCAGGAAGGACCAGGCCTTAGGTGCACCACGGCAAGGCAGGTCACGGCGGGAGGCCTTGGCGACTGGCAGGCGCTCCCTGGGGCGAGACGTGCGGGCGGGGGGCACGGGAACAGTTCACCCTGCTCAGGACTTCTTCTCCTCGTTTCAGGTCTCGGAGCCGATCCTCATCAGTGTTCTCGAGGCACCGGGCAGGCTCCCCGGTTGGCGGGAATCGGGTGGAAGTCATGCATCCAGGACGACCAGCAGCTGGCGTAGCAGCCCCGGGTGCCACTGGATGAGTGGCTTGGTCGGTGAGTGTGGCGGATCTATGCATCCCAACGCTTTAGTACACGCACTGCAGTCACTACTCCACTCATTGGGAGCGGGGGGTGCCACGGGGGATAGTGTGGGTCAAGTTTGGGCGCAAGGGGCAGCAGTCACGGGAGCGAGCGACGGGGTCGCGGCAGCGTCGGGCGTCGGCGGAGACTCCAGGGTGTCACCAGCGCAGTGGACACGGGGTCCAAGCGGGCCGAGCTGACAGCTGGGGTGCCGGATGTGGCTAGGCACCACGCTTACGTGTCGTTCGCGGGTCCGCTGGGGGTCCATCTCAAACAGGAGGTCAAGGACAAGATTTGGGGGGGTGAATTTTGTGAGATCTTCTCCCTTCTTCCTTTGGAGGACTATATTGACCTCAAGGAAGAGGATAAGAAGGACGAAAAGAAAGAGGAGGAGGAAAAGCGGAAGCGTTATCACAAGATCCCGAAGTCTTTCGGGAGCTGGTTGAGGGTGTTCTGCGTCTTGGCCAGCGTGATTGGCGAGAAATCGCCAGGATCCTGCTCCTCCCTGTTCTGCTATTTGGATGGGATTTGGGAAGCGTACCGCCACCAGGTCAGCCCCCCGTAGGTGCGGTACAGTTCCGGCAGCGGCTCGTGGCCAATCCGGGTATGAGGTGGGACCAAATGCGGCTAGGCACGGGTCCGCGGGGGGTCCATCTCAAACAGGAGGTCAAGGACAAGATTTGGGGGGGTGAATTTTGTGAGATCTTCTCCCTTCTTCCTTTGGAGGACTATATTGACCTCAAGGAAGAGGATAAGAAGGAAGCTCTGGATGAAGCTTATGATGGCGCAGAAGGCGCAGCCCTTTCAGAACGCGGCTGGCGCAAAGGGTCAGTCCGCCTCGTCGGCCGCTTCACAAAAGGATATAGTAAAAAATAGATGTGCTGTGACAAAGGCGCTTAAACAATGTGAATATTATAAAATACACAATACAATAAATAGCAGCTTACACACCAAAAGTAGGAACTCTTCAACCTACTTATAATCAAGTGTATAGAAAAACACACGTTAGTGCAAATACATGCAGACAACAGTGCAAAGGTGGAGCGCTTAAAGATAAAAATGAAAACACTCACTTACTCCTGCAACTTTCAGGAGGTAATAAAAATATTGGTAATAGGGTCCTTTAAATCGCCATATCCAACAGGAGACTTCAGAATGGAGACAAAAAAAAGGAAAAATAGGGAAACAGAGCTAACCCTAGTGCAGATATCCTTAATACAGTAGGTAATCAGGTGAACAAAATAACAATTTGCTTCTCACCTTGTCAGGAGCCTTTAACTGGGCTCCAAGTATACAAGCACAGTGTCAATTATAGAGTGACACTTCCCTTCTTGATAGCAACATAAATATATCACTAGACGACTTGGTAGCAGAAATAAACATTTATTACAACTTCTTTTAAAAACAAGTAAAATCTGTATACTCAAGTGTCAGTGGTGTGTCCAAGACGCGTTTCGCCGATATAACATTCGGCTTTACCAATTGATAAAG
>OW240925.1:14142663-14153145 GCA_933207985.1 Pelobates cultripes
TGTATGCAGTGTGTGTGTGTTGTGTTGGTGTATGCAGTGTGTGTGTGTTGTGTTGGTGTATGCAGTGTGTGTGTGTTGTGTTAGTGTATGCAGTGTGTGTGTGTTGTGTTAGTGTATGCAGTGTGTGTGTGTTGTGTTAGTGTATGCAGTGTGTGTGTTGTGTTAGTGTATGCAGGGTGTGTGTTGTATTGGTGTATGCAGTGTTTGTGTTGTGTTAGTGTATGCAGTGTGTGTGTGTTGTGTTAGTGTATGCAGTGTGTGTTGTGTAAATGTGCAATCTGGGGGGGAGGGGGAGGAAGGGGCATTTTAAGATTAATTTTTAATTAATTTAATTAAATGTTTCTCCCCCCTCCCTGCTTACCTGTGTCCATGGAGGGGGGAGATTCCATCTGTGGTGGTCCAGTGGGGGTCCCCCCGCTCCCTGTCACCGTCCACAGAGGGGGCCCAGGCAGCACACAGCTTCTCCTCTTCTAATAACTCTCGCGAGACCCGCGGAGCGTTGCCATGGTAACCGGGTCTCGCAAGAGTTATGAGAAGAGAGAAGACAGGAGGAGAAGCTGTGTGCTGCCTGGGCCCCCCTCTGCGGACGGTAACAGGGAGGGTAACAGTCACGGTTGTCACCCCCTGATGGCGGCCCTGACTGAAGTAATTGAAAGTGAGAGAGGCAGCCACTTCACTGGGGACATTATGCAATGTATTCAGCAGTCTGAGTGTGTGCATGAATTCAGCAGTTTTTGTGTGCATGAATTCAGCAGTCTATCTGTGTGTATTCAGCAGTGTTCATATGCTTGTACTCAGCAGTCTGTGTGTACGTATTCAGCAGTCTCTGTGTGTATTTAGCAGTGAGTGTATGTATTTAGCAATCTGTGTATGTATTTAGATATGGAGACACTAAGGGACACTAGGAAAACATTAGGGAAGACTGGGAGACTTGGTGACACTGTGAGAGACATGGAGACTCTGTGAGAGACATGGAGACTCTGTGAGAGACATGGAGACACTGAGACAATAAGGAACAATGAGATACATTGAGAAACTAATGGACACAGAGAAATGGAAACAATGGGAGACTAAGGGACACTGAGAGACAGGGAGACACTTTAAGACAGGGAAACAGTGGCAGGAGAATCAAACAGTAAGTAGTTTTTTGGTGATTTTACAGAACTTTCTCTTATGTCAGTCCTTGTGATTAAAGGGAAACTCCAGTGCCAGGAAAACGATCCGTTTTCCTGGCACTGGAGGGTCCCTCTCCCTCCCACCCACCAATCCCCAGTTACTGAAGGGGTAAAAACCCCTTCAGTGACTTACCTGAGGTAGCGGCGATGTTCCTTGCCACTGTCTCCTCCTCCGCGATGCTCCTCCCTGTGCTTCCGTCGGTCGGTGGGTGAGACTGATCCCGCCCACCAGCCGAGGAGACCTAATGCTTTCCTATGGGGATTTGAGCGACGCTGGAGGTCCTCACACAGCGTTTCCTGTGCTATGAAGCAGGAAGTTCCCTCTAGTGGCTGTCTAATAGACAGCCACTAGAGGTGGAGTTAACCCTGCAAGGTAATTATTGCAGTTTATAAAAAACTGCAATAATTACACTTGCAGTGTTAGGAGTAGTGGGAGTTGGCACCCAGACCACTCCAATGAGCAGAAGTGGTCTGGGTGCCTGGAGTGTCCCTTTAACAACCTGTGATGTGACGCATTGATAATTAATTATGCAAATTAGTATGGCTGGTGCAACCCTAATAGATACTCAGTATTATTATACAGAGCAACATGTTTATTATCAGCGTATAGATACTCAGTGTGACGGACCGCCTGGCACCCCGACCGGATACCTCCGTCATTCGCTGCATCCTAGTACTTGCGAGCACCATAAGCCTAAGGTCCTCCCCCCTGGCCCCCACCCCTGAGCGGCGGGTGAGGGCCCTAAATACTAATAAGGGGGGGGCACCTAATGTCCTCCCCCCTGGCCCCCACCCCTGAGTGCTGGGTGGGGGCCCTAAATACTAATAAAGGGGGGGGCCTATTGTCCTCACCCCTGAGCGGCGGGTGGGGGCCCTAAATACCAATAGGGGGGGGGACCTATTGCCCTCCCCCCGGCCCCCACCCCTGAGCGGTGGGTGGGGGCCCTAAAAAAAATGTTCCCCCAGGTGACTAGTACTACTATTCTTATCAGTTTAATCCCTGTTTCGAGTAGGTTAGTACTGTAGCGGAGATGCAATGTTCCCCAGGTTATCTCCGCTTATAATCCAAGTGAGGCTCAGGAACAAGTAAATAGTAAATCCACAGGCAAGGTTTCCAGCAGGTAAAATACAGCAATATCCCAACAGCAATCCCAATAACTGGAGGACACACAGTTTCAGGAGCAGAACTGAAAGCTTTTAATCCACAGTCTCCTTTTAAAGCATGCTCCCATGCAAGGGAGGGATTTGCAATCATTAATACAGTAGCCAATCCTGTCCTGGTAACCTCCCACACATCTCCTCCCCTCAGCCAGCATCATAATCCCCTTATCCAGTACAGTAATTCCCCCCGTTTCTGGATGTACCCCTAAACATAGGGGTACCTCTTTAAATCCTACATCCCCGGATAGCCCTGATCTGGGTGAACAACATATCCAAAAATCACCCAGATCAGACCAGGGGTTCGGGAAATGTATGGAAGGAATAAAATGACCGACCGCACTTACTGAGACAGCCGAATGAGGTTCCATGCGAATGGGCCCTGCAGTCGGTCCTGGCATAAGGGAACAAAATACACAAAAGCCTCTAGCTATAGAGGCTAGGGAGGGTTCGTCTGAATCCCCTCATTCGGTTCTTTCTATCTACCGAACGAGGGGCCGTTCGGTAGTTTGGAACCGAACGGACCGGGCTTGTGGAGGTCTCAGCGGTGTTCGCCTACTCGAGTGTCCGATTTTAGTTCCAGACACTCGACGGCAAAACACTGCGGGAGTTTTAAAATGGCGGCTACTTACTAGTCAATTACCCGTTCACAACAATGTTGCAACGGGTAATTGAGGACACACTTCACACAGGGGAGGTCTGGTTGTTTGGTATTTTCATTCAAATAAACTAAGGGAATGAAACTACCGAACAATGAGAGGAATACAATTCTTTTAAAACACATATAACACAGCAGATCACACGAATGCAGTTATGTACAATATACTTGCAGGACAGCCCGGTGCCATCCGCTACAAGTACCCTTTGTTAAAGTAAATTGAGTAATGGACAAAAGTCTTTATTGTATCATTTATAAATAACAAAGGGATACTATACTCATTCCCCTATAGTGGCTAATTGTGTAATAATGGTAATACTATTACCTATTATATAATATTGCCAGGGGCAAGGAAATTCCCTCTAAATAGATGGGTATAGGCAGAGAGTATGGAGACCGGAGTGATGCTGTCATAAAAAGTGTCTGTTAAGACACCTCCCGTGTCTTTAAGTCAAACCGCCGTTTAGTAAACCTTCCCCGGCTGCAGTACAGTCTCTGTTCGCTTACTCCGTAACCCACAAACCAAATGCAGGGGAAGCGCCAATCTCCCGATCGAAATCCACGAACGGCTCCAAACTCCCGAACGGCAATATACGAACTGCTATGAACCGTCGAACAATAATATCCCCAAAGCGGCTTAAGGTCCATCCAGCAGTCTCTAACCGTGAAGAAGAAATCCCCCCAATAACGAGACAGAAGCTCCGCATTGAGGGTCAAATAAGATCTGGTTTTACTGTGGGCTACCTGCCCGTATTTATGCAGGTCTCCCACCTGGTGGACACTCCCCTAGGGGACCAAATGGAAGACTTAAATTACAGACAGATAGAAGGACATTTCTGACACACAGTCACATCTCTTACCCACAGTGCATTCTGATTCCCTCCCCTCTGTCCTGGAGTTAATTACCAAGTAACTCAATTAACTCCAGGACAAGGACAGTCGCCATTTTAAACATAAAATAATAAAAGACATAAAAAATGCATAACTACATGAAAACTGAACATTTCCCATTCGTATTACATGTCCCCAGATAGCCTGGATCTGAGTGCATATTATTAGCGAATAGCGCTCAGATCCCACACACATAGTTCAATAGCCATGGAGTCAAAGTTCTTACAGTCTTTCGGTATACGAATGACTCCATGGGAGGGCTATCTGGGTTAAGTCTTTTGTATGCTCTCAATCTCCCGAACGGCCGGTGTTCGCATGCTTTCGTGGAGGCAGCCAGGCGTTCCCTTGTTTCAGCGGTGTTCGGCAGAAAAAGTGTCCGTTTTCCGTTCCATAGAAATAGAGCCAAACACCGCTGGGCGTTCGCATGATTTAAAATGGCCGCTGCCTCGTGGTCGACATACGAACGACGACCACCCTGAGTTCGGTTTAATTGAGAAGTGTCTGCGGTTAACCACAACGTTATAATGGTGATCACTTCGTTAACCTGCAGCACACTCCTCACTTGGGTGGCCGTTCGTTCGGCAGATTTGTTCGGGAAAAAAGAGTCATTCGAATGGCTGGGCTATAGAAACCAGCCATTCATACGAACGGGGACAAACAGACGAACGGGCAAAAATCCAGCAGACAGATGGTTCTGTCACAGTGTCAATAAGGTGATATAAAGTTAAATGTATCACAGACACACAGCCACCCTTTCTCGTAGCTAGTTTCCAGAAATGCTGGATAGGTACAAGGGCTATAAAGACTCAGAGAGGTCTAAGAAGAATCCTCTAAACTAACCCTAATCTCCTTAACCTCTTCCCGACCGCGGACGTATCAGGTACGTCTGGCAGAAAACGGTCCATAATGACCTTGGACGTACCTGGTACGTCTGCACCTATTTTGAGCTCTGGAAGCTCTGATAGTATAGCAGTGATGCTCTGCATGTGCTGAGTGCCTTGAGGGGTCCTGGCACTCAGTGCATATATAATAATATATATAAAAAAATAAATGTAAAATAAATAAAATGATCAATATTAACTCCCCCCCCCCCTTTTTTTCTAAAGGCAGTGAATCATGGGGCTTCTGGGGGCATCCATAGCATGCCGCATCATAAGGGGCAGGCTGGGGTCATCCAATCACAGCTTGCCCCATTAGCAATTTCATCCCAAGTGTCTTCCCCATTTCTCTGTTTAGTGTGGATCTGCCTCCCTCTCTTCACTTGTGTTTTAGTGAGAGAGGGAGAGAGATCTGTGGATTAGCTAGAGATATTTAGGTATTTATAGGTAGGGATTTGTAAAATCTTGAGACCCAAAGGCTCTTTTCAGAGCCATTAACCCCTGTCTTGCCAGTGATCACTATAATCACTGGCTCTTGCACAGCAGCACGTTTCTGCTGTTTGTGCCTTTTTTTTTTTAGGGGTTCATTTTTTGTGATCTTTTTTTCTTTTTTGATACCCAAAAGCTCTTTTCAGAACGATTAACCCCTGCCCTGACAGTGATCACTATACAGATCACAGGCTCTTGCACAGCAGCACTTATTTTGCTGTCTGTTAATTTTTTCAGGGGTTATTTTTTTTTTTTGTGACAGGTCACTAAGTAAAGTGATTGTGATCATGTCACATGGGTCACGGAAGTCAACCAGCGCTGAGCAGTCATATGCCACCCTTCATATGCCACCCTTGCGCTAGAGTCTGACGCGTCTATGTCAGACTCTGACCCTGATTTTGACCCTGCCAGGTGCTCAGATACATCATCACTAGATACAGTGTCTACTGCTAGTGATGTATCTGTTGATGTTGTATCTGTGCCTGCTAGTCCCCCTGCCAGAAGGAGACGTGCTGCTCCAGCTGGCAGAACTGCTGAGGAGTGGGTAGTGCCTCATCGCCAGAGGCTAGACATCCCATCCTTTACTGCAAATCCTGGCATTAATTTGGATGTCACAGGATTTAGCCCTCAGCAGTTTATGGAGGTGTTTCTGGGCGATGATGTATTGGGGAACATTGTCGCCCAAACTAATTTATATGCCCATCAATTCCGAGCTACAAATCCGGACTCTTTTTTGGCAAAGCAGTAATGGGCCCCCATCGATGTGCCAGAATGTAAAAGATTCTGGGCATTGACTATGCTGCTGGGCATCATAAAGAAGCCCTCCATCCGCTCCTACTGGAGCAGTAGCCCCATCTGCTCTACCCCCATTTACTCCCAATGTATGTCGAGGAAGAGGTATGAAATGATTCTGCATTTCATGCACTTCAGCGACAACAGCCTGTGTCCCCCTAGGGAGCATCCCCAGTTTGATAGTCTGTGTAAAATCCGCCCCCATTGTCCTCTCGCTGGAACCACTCCTGCAGAGGATACGAGAGGACAGAAGTATATCTGGTGTCCTGGTTGAGGGGAAGACTATACGGTCTCCGCGTATGCGGACGATGTTATGGTAACAATTACTAACCCGAGGGTATCCCTACCCCGACTGGTGGCCCTCCTAGAGGAATACAGAAAGGTCTCGGGCTATAAAATCAACTTAGACAAATCATTGGCCATGCCCCTGAATATGGAAGAGGAGGAGATAGCCAACGTCAAAACCACCCACTCCCTCAAAATCACAAGAACCGACGTTAAATATCTCGGTATCAACCTTACTGCAGACCCGGGGAAAGCGTATAGCGCCAATTACTCACCCGCTATCCAGGCACTCAGCCGCGATCTGGACAAATTGCATGAAAAGCCGATTTCATGGATTGGCAGACTGCACGCAGTCAAAATGACATTGCTCCCACGCCTACTATTTTTGTTCCAGGCCTTGCCGGTAAAAGTCACCAAACAAGACCTAGCGACACTTCAAAAGCACATTGACAATTTTATATGGGCACAAAAGAGGCACAGGAAAGCCAGACAGGTACGGTACCAACCAAAAACTAGGGGTGGGCTAGGACTCCCAATACTATTTAGCAGCTCAGCTAGCCCAAATCGTCGCATGGCACACACCAGAGGGCACACATAGGTGGGTAGATTTAGAGACGAAGCTAATGAGCACAGACCTGCCTCAGTTCTGGATCTGGGTGCCTAAACAAGATAGACCACCCTTACGTACCACATGCCCGGCGATCCTTAACTCTATACGGATATGGCATCTAACGGCTACCAAATACGCACTGAAACAAACACCCTCACCACTGACTCCGTATTTGCGGAACAAGGCATTTGAGCCCGGGCTGAGCGCACGAGACTTTAGGGGGATAGAAACAATGGGGATGCAACGATATGGGCACATGTATGACGGCGACACCTTCAAAACCTTTGACACCCTAAAAACAATGGCACCCCTAACCACTAAAGACATATTCCGATATGTACAGTTACGTGACTTTGCCAAAAACCCTGAGATAAAGAAAGCAGCACAGACCAAGATGATGTTCTACGAACAGCTATGTAACGCGGAAACAATTCAGAAGGGTCTGATCACGGTCATGTTACGGTTGCCTCCAGGCCGGCTGGAAGTTGGACCGTAGAAAGGATGCTCCTAGCGCTCACCAAAGGACCATCAGCACCGTAGACACCATAACTACTGCGTAGCCAACAGAAGTACTGCAGGCTCCACGAACCACCGCGGCTGGGCTGGTATCTCGCCATCTGGTCTGTGCCCTGGACCCACGACCAGGCTCCAGGTTGCAGTAGGTGAACCTCTTCCTTCTGCAGAGCGAAGCAGGATCAGGAACAAGAGCTCTTACAAGAGCTCAGTAGCTAAGGGAGTATGAAGAGCATAGCAATCCCTGTAGTGATTATAGCTGTCCCCTACAAACATGAGTCAAGGCTGCAAGTTAGAGGGTCAAGAAGATCTGATGTTTAATGGCACACACTCTGCATTTATGAGATTCTGCCCATGCAAGGGAGACACCCACATAATTAGCAGTATAACCAATCGGAACAATATACATCCGGGGAAATTCCCATCCCTCAGATAATCACATAACATAATTAAAACAGAACAGTTTTTCCCCATACCCTGTAACTTTAAAACCATACATCCAATCTTCATACAAATTACATATTCGGAATCAATCCATTCAGGGGAGCAACATATTAAAAAATGGCACAAATCAGACAAGGGGTTCAAAAGTTAGCAAAAGTATCTTTTGGGGCCTGGCTGGCAGCATGGTTTTCTGGCCCAAACCGGTTTTACAGAGCCCATTAACCACATGTTAGCAAAAGACAGCAAAAGACACAAAAATACATAACTCCTATTGAACTGAACAGAACCCCCACATTCAACCTATCCCCAGATGGCTTGGATCTGAGCGCTCAATATATCCAAACAGTGCTCAGATCCCACAAATACAGTCAAAACGCCATACACACTAGGTCCATAGTCATGGGGCAGAAGGCTGGCAATTAGGCTTCTCCATAAAACAGGGAAGCAGGGCAATTTGTCAAATAAAATAACAGTTACAAATGGCAGTTTGTAACAGGTCATATACGCGCAGCTCAGCGCCCCTGAAAAGGGAGCAGAAGAGCCAAGGTACATACACCAATGGGAAGCGGACCTGGGTGGGGCACTGGAAGGAGAGGACTGGGTAGACATATGGGAAGCGACAGCTAAGACGTCGATTTGTGTGCTGCACGAGGAGCAATCATATATGCTCCTGAGGTGGTACACTACACCAGCACAGTTGTACAAAATGGGCAAAACCACGACGGACACATGCTGGAGAGGATGCGGTGGCAAGGGCACCTTTATCCACATGTGGTGGAAATGCCCTGAAACCAGCAAATACTGGAAACATGTACAGACTCTACTGACAGATGTACTAACACGACAAGTGGATTTAGACCCGTGGTCGATCCTCTTGTCCCGACCCGTAGACGGCCTCCCCAGGAGAGAGCAACAACTTCTAAACAAACTCACGCTGGCAGCTAGAAGGGCTCTAGCACAGGCGTGGCTGAAACCCAACCTCCCCACCGACAATGACGTGATAGTAAAAATTAAAGATACGTATCTGATGGACAAACTGACAGCACAAATCAGAAACACTGAAAAATCATTCCAAAAAGTTTGGCAACCATGGGAGATTTTTGTTGACGAATGAGCCATATGGCCACGACATACGGTCCATGCAGGAACCCGACCCGCCGGGCGCCCCGAGGAATAGCAAGCCCTCTCCCCCACCCCCTTCTTTCCACCCCCCAGCCCCGACCCATCCCCCTCTCCACCCCCCATTGTACTAAACATACAGTACATGACAACGGATACCGACCAGGGCTTCACAAACCTACATAGAACCCCAGACAAGCCGTAACAGGCTACCTTGTTAGACGACGGAAAAAGGGCGGACACATTTAGGAAACCATTAAGAGGGCAGTGCTCAGGCGCAGGGCGACCACCACAGACTGGTGACCCTACTCTAACTCCAATGGAGACTAACCACAACAGGGTAGACGACCACACTGTTCAGGCCACCGAATACCTTCAAAGAGCAGGTTACCAAATGGAGGGCGTACAAAAAGAAAATGACAACTGTCGATAACAGGGACAGACAGACACAACCCCCATGACATACAAGACAAGACACCAACTCAGACACATTGGATGATGTTTCATTCCTATGACGTCATGGTAACCTGCGCTGTCCTAGACGCTGACCCCACAACCAAGTAAACCAATGACATGTCTGATGGAACCTAAAACCAAATGAAGTAAATTGCACTGTATATATGGTTGTTATGTCCTGTTTTGGTCAAAATTAGAAATCGGCTTACCCATAAGCACGAACTGCTATATAAAATCGAAAACGACACAGAGCGGCACAAAAGAATCGCTTTACATCATATGAAACTTCTTGTCTTCTGTAACATGCAATGTAAATTATATTTGTAATTGGCCCCTGCGAGGGCCACTGCATATTGCCAAACCATACTCTGTGTCGAATCAAAATAAAGACATTTTAAAAAAAATCCGCCCCCTGATTACCCACTTTGCTGCCAGGTTTGCAGAGGCTTATACACCTGGAAGGAATATATGCGTGGATGAAGTATAATGGAAGGCTGGGATTCAAGCAGTATGTTCCTTCCAAGCGCTCTAGGTATGGTGTAAAGATGTATAAGCTCTGTGATAGCGAGACTGGGTATACTCAGGCCTTCCAGGTGTACGAGGGAAAGGATAGCCACCTTGACCCTCCAGGTTGCCCAGAACATATGGGAACCAGTGGCAAGATTGTCTGGGACCTGATATTCCCCCTGATGAACAAAGGGTACCACTTGTATACTGACAATTTTTATACAAGTGTCCCTTTGTTCAAGCTACTGTACTGTTTTGATGCAGTAGCTTGCGGCACAATTAAAAAGAACAGCACGGGTTTCCCAGGACAACTTGCACGCACCCGGCTACGAAGGGGGGAGACCTCAGCTCTGCGCCAAGAGGAGCTGTTGGCAGTTAATGCAGGATACGGTAAAAAAAAAAAAAAAAGAGACCCACACGACCCAAGTAGACCCAAATACCACACCCTATAAGCCTTCGGAGAGCTGAAGTCACAGACCTCCCATAAGTAACCAATCATCATTAGGT
>OW240925.1:14153245-14189417 GCA_933207985.1 Pelobates cultripes
TCGAGTGCCCGAAAACAGTACAATACACTAGATGACAAAACACTGCTGGCTTTTAGACAGTTTAAAATGGCCACCACCACATGTTCGTTCATACGAACGACGACCACCCAGTCAACCACTCAGAATGTTGAGGTGTTTGCGGTTTCCCAACATGTTAGAAAGGTTAAAGGGGTCAATAGGCAGCACATTCCAACTACTAGGTGGTCAGTCGTTCGGTAGTTGGTTCGGTTTTTCGAATGAGATCACGATATCCATAGGGAAAGTTAGGATTACCGAACAAACAGAAGAACTAAGGAAATAAAATATAAAATCCAGGGACAGAGAGGTCTGTCACAGCATACACAGGAAAACAATAGGTGACTCAGCTCCCAAAGGAAAAAGTCACAACCCCCACCCACATGGTCACAGTCTCTGGTTCAGCGCAATCTCGTCCTTCCTTGTTGTGGCTAGGTCTAAGTCTGTGCGATCTAAATGGTTGCTCTCCACCAGAGCCCACCCAAAGAATGCACACTGCCTTTTATGCCTTTCTCAGGCCAGACAATCCATAACCACCACTCAGACAGATCATTGTCTTCAATGATCCCACGTATGTAAACACATATATCATTACCTATTGGCTCTACCACATTCCGAAACAAGTCAACACGCACCAACAGTAGAGATAACATACTATCCTACCCACCTCAAACGGTGTCCAGTTGCGGTCCTAGATTCCTACCTTCAAAATCCTTTAAGGAATTAAATACCGTAATGCATTTAAGGAAATGTCTGGTTAATTTGTATATATTGTTGACTGTATTAAATCTTTGATTTTTCTTTTTGCCCTCTTTATTTACAGGCCTACCGTATAGTCGGTCTCGGCACACCACAACCGACTTGCTCCCTTTATACTATCCTACACTTATGCTGGAACCTTACTCCATATACGGCTATTTGCCCTGAACACAAGTTTTAAGGCCGTTTGGCCTGTATTTGTGGGAGGGGCTTAAATTAATTCACTCCCCTATATAAGGGACACCCCTTACCTGACTCATATCGCTTGAGGTCAGCATCAGAATGACCCTCCCACCCTCTCCTCATTTCAACACTTTCTCTTTTCTTTCCATTTACTTTACTTACTTACTCCTTGGTGGGCCCTCTTTATTTACAGGCCTACCGTATCGTCGGTCTCGGCACACCACAACCGACTTGCTCCCTTTATACTATCCTACACTTATGCTGGAACCTTACTCCATATATGGCTATTTGCCCCGAACACAAATATATATATATATATATATATATATATGTGTGTGTGTTTGCAAAAAAACAGATAAAATTTGAATCTTGTAATACCTTTTTTATTGGACTAACAGGATTTTTTAATGACAAGCTTTTGGGAGACCCTCCCTTTCCCAAGTCTGAAGCATTTCTGAACAAGACGGCACATAGAATTCAAAGTTGAGTTATGATACAGGGGTTAAAGTGAAATGAGTGCAGATAAGACACAAGTTTTTTTTAGAAAATAGACACCATTTTTGCTGAGGATCAGTGGCGTACACATGACCCATGGGGCCCCGGTGCGAAAATTGATCCGTGGGCCCCCCCGCGCGCGGGCCGGGCCGCAACACATGGCGGTGGGCACCTGGTCGCAGGGGTTACAGGGCTGCGACCCCTGCGACCGCGGTATGTACGCCAGTGCATGCAGATGCACACACACTTAAAGGACCACTCTAGGCGCCCAGACCACTTCAGCTTAATGAAGTGGTCTGGGTGCCAGGTCCAGCTAGGGTTAACCCATTTTTTCATAAACATAGCAGTTTCAGAGAAACTGCTATGTTTTATGAATGGGTTAAGCCTTCCCCTATTTCCTCTAGCGGCTGTCTCATTGACAGCCGCTAGAGGCGCTTGCGTGCTTCTCACTGTGATTTTCACAGTGAGAGCACGCCAGCGTCCATAGGAAAGCATTATGAATGCTTTCCTATGTGACCGGCTGAATGCGCGCGCAGCTCTTGCCGCGCGTGCGCATTCAGCCGACGGGGAGGAGAAGAGGAGGATCAGAGGAGGAGAGCTCTCCGCCCAGCGCTGGAAAAAGGTAAGTATTACCCCTTTTCCCCTTTCCAGAGCCGGGCGGGAGGGGGTCCCTGAGGGTGGGGGCACCCTCAGGGCACTATAGTGCCAGGAAAACGAGTATGTTTTCCTGGCACTATAGTGGTCCTTTAAAGGACCTCTACAGACACCCAGATCACATCAGCTCAATGAAGTTGTCTGGGTGTCAGGTCCCTCTAGTTGTAACCCTGCAGCTGAAAATGTAGCAGTTTCAGAGAAGCTGCTATGTTTCACTGAGGGTTAATCCAGCCTCTAGTGGCTGTCTCACTGACAGCCGCTGGAGGAGCACACTGAACGTCCATAGGAAAGCATTGAGTAATGCTTTCCTATGGACGGTTTGAATGCGTGCGCGGTCGCATTCGGAGCTGAAAGGCTGAGGGATCCTCAGCACCAAGGGAGTCCGGCGCTGGAGAAAGGTAAGTGCTGAAGACACACACACACATACACTTACAGACGCATACACACTAGCTAACAGACACACACCTTTACTGACAGAGACACAGTCAGTGACAGACATACATACACACTCACTTACAAAACACTCTTATTGACAAACACACACTCACTAACAGACATCAAACAGACTCACTAACACACACACACTCAGTAAGACACGCACAGTAACACACTCACTGACACTCACTAGCAGACACACACACTCACACTCACTAGCAGACACACACACTAACACTCACTCAAACACTCACACTAACTAGCAGACACACACACTAACACTCACTCTAACACTCACACTAACACTCACTAGCAGACACACACACTAACACTCACTCTAACACACACACACTCAAACACTCACACTAACACTAGTTTTTTTTGTTTTTTTATGTAATCCCCCCAGCCTCCTTACCTTTTGGAGTGCTGGGGGGATTCCCTGGGGTCCAGTGGTGCTGCTGGGCTCCTGGGCGGGTGGCCGGTCGGGTAGGAAGGCGGGCGCGCGAGGGAGCACTTTCCCCGAGTGCTTCCCTTTCAGCTCCCTCGCGCACCCAGGAATGCCGGCGCCGGAAAATGACGCCATCTTCCGCCCGTATCAGTGTGGTGCGCGAGGGAGCTGAAGAGGAAGCACTGAGTGCTCCCTCGCCGCCCGCCTGCCGGGTGACAGCAGGGCCAGCCTCGGGGGGCCCTGGGGTGGTCGGCTCCTGGGCCCCCCAGGGGAAGAGGCTGGCCCTGTGGGTACATACCGGGTCGCAGGGGCGGCCGGGCCCCCTGGTGGGCCGGGCCCGGTCGCAGCCGCGACCCCTGCGACCCTGGTATGTACGCCACTGCTGAGGATCATACATATATTTCTGAAGAGCAGAGTGAGGGGGGAGAGGGAGGAAAAAAACAAGCAGACAGTTGTCAGTATATTTATACTGGCAGACATTTTGTGTTAAGACAGAGGTGACTCCATTTTGTATTACAATGCAGACACAATTTTTTTTATCTCTGTAACTCTATTCATTCAAGCCTGAGCTAAGGAATGTCTGATGTCTACAGAAAAAGGGAGGTTGAATCAAACAACCCAGAGACAAATACAAATATAATATAACATTCATTACTTATGTATACAGAGCTATCAATGTAATTGACTTGGACGGGGCCTCGCCGGATTCAGAGGCCGCGAAGGCGGCAGGACGGCCTACCGGAGTGCCGGGCGAGAAGGGGCTGCGGCCCAGGAGGGCGCCCCCTGCATCAGAGGCTGGGCCCAGCAGGAATGTCGCCAGGTCTGCACGGAGCAGACCACAGGGACACCAGGCAAGTGCAGGGGGTCCCTTCCAGGCCCCCCTTGGCAACCAACTTGGGAGTGGGGGCGAGCAGGGCCAGGAGAGCGGGTTGGGGGTGTGGGGGATGAGAGGTATTCCCCTGGGTCACGGGTGGTTGGAGATAGGGGGTCAAGGGGGGGCCCTGGTAGCTTCAGGGGGGCTGGAGAGGGGACTAGTGCCACTTCAGCTGACAGGGGAGCCCTGTCAGGTATCCAAGGGTCGTCTGGTGGGTCCTTAGCATCGCCAGGAGTGGGTGGGGAGCTGGTTAGAGCTACCAGGGGTAAGTCAGGAGATGAGAAGGTCAGCAGAGCGGCGAGGGGACCTGTACTTGGGGGGCAAGAGGATTCCATCCAGGGGACAGGGGGTCATAGTGGGGACCCTGGCGGCCCTGGGGCCCTGTCTGGGGGGGGGATCACGGTCCCGTGATCATAAGGGTGGGGGCGGGGGGCGTAGTTTGAGTGTTAGGTCTCGTTCGAGGTCCAGCAGTGTTAGCCCCATGTCAGTCGGGAGTGGTGGCGAGCGTGGGGGGTCACGATGCAGGTCCACATCAGGTAGCCAGGCGGGGGGGGGTCGGGACCCCCAGGAATGGTTCACAGGGGCGGACGTCCAGGAGGGGATCTAGGAGTCGTAGTCCCAGGGGCAGGAAGGACCAGGCCTTAGGTGAACCACAGCAAGGCAGGTCACGGAGGGAGGCCTTGGCGACTGGCAGTGTGGGTCAAGTTTGGGCGCAAGGGGCAGCAGTCGCGGGAGCGAGCGACGGGGTCGCGGCGTCGGCGGGCGTCGGCGGAGACTCCAGGGTGTTGACCAGCGCAGTGGACACGGGGTCCAAGCGGGCCGAACTGACAGCTGGGGTGCCGGATGCGGCTAGGCACCACGCTTACGTGTCGTTCGCGGGTCCACTGGGGGTCCATCTCTAACAGGAGGTCAAGGACAAGATTTGGGGGGGTGAATTTTGTGAGATCTTCTCCCTTCTTCCTTTGGAGGACTATATTGACCTCAAGGAAGAGGATAAGAAGGACGAAAAGAAAGAGGAGGAGGAAAAGCGGAAGCGTTATCACAAGATCCCGAAGTCTTTCGGGAACTGGTTGAGGGCGTTCTGTGTCTTGGCCAGCGTGATTGGCGAGAAATCGCCAGGATCCTGCTCCTCCCTGTTCTGCTATTTGGATGGGATTTGGGAAGCGTACCGCACCTATGGGGGGCTGGCCTGGTGGTGGTACGATGAACAGTTCCGGCAGTGGCTCGTGGCCAATCCGGGTATGAGGTGGGACCAAATGCGGCTAGGCACCACGCTTACGTGTCGTTCGCGGGTCCGCTGGGTGTCCATCTCAAACAGGAGGTATAGGACAAGATTTGGGGGGGTGAATTTTGTGAGATCTTCTCCCTTCTTCCTTTGGAGGACTATATTGACCTCAAGGAAGAGGATAAGAAGGAAGCTCTGGATGAAGCTTATGATGGCGCAGAAGGCGCAGCCCTTTCAGCACGCGGCTGGTGCAAAGGGTCAGTCCGCCTCGTCGGCCGCTTCACAAAAGGGCTTATGCTGGCTTTTCAACGAAGGCCAATGCAAGTGGGGTGCATCATGTTGCTTCAAGCACGAGTGCTCGGGTTGTGGAGGGGACCATGGACTGCAGCACTGTTTCAAGAAGGGTAAGTCGGGGGGAGCCTCGGCCCCTTCCACAAGCGGGGGTGGTGGGGGGGCTTCCCCTGAAATTAGGCACGATGGAACCTTGGCTAAGCCGCTACGGTAACAGGGCGGATGCCGAGTTACTCCGGGCTGGGTTTGGGCGGGGGTTCTTCATCCCCTTTCGGGACAGGGGCGGTACCCGGGACTTGCGCAACCTTAAATCGGTGGCGGAATTCCCAGGGGTGGTACGGGACAAGCTTGCTAAGGAAGTGCTGCTAGGCAGGATGGCGGGACCATTTCAGGCACCCCCGATGGAGGGCCTTCGGGTTTCGCCACTCGGGGTGGTCCCCAAAAAGGAGCCGGGGAAGTAGAGGCTCATTCACCACCTTTCCTACCCCAAAGGAACGTCAGTGAACGACGACATCGACAAAGACTTGTGCTCAGTCTCCTATGCATCTTTCGACCAGGCGGTCGAGCTGGTGAGACGGACGGGGCGTGGGGTGCTGATTGCCAAGGTGGACATCGAGGCTGCTTTTCGGCTGCTCCCGGTACACCCGGCGTGTCACCATTTGCTGGGGTGTTACTTTGAGGGGCAATACTTTGTGGACCTATGTCTCCCAATGGGTTGTTCCATTTCATGCTCCTACTTTGAGAAATTAAGTTTGTTTCTCGAATGGGTAGTCCGGGTTGAGGCGGGGTGCAAAGCGGTCGTACACTACCTGGATGACTTCCTCTGCGTGGGGCCAGCGGACTCAGCCCCGAATGCTTGCACTTGTTGCGGACCATGGAATGGGTGGCAGGCCACTTTGGGGTGCCGCTGGTGGCGGATAAGACTGAGGGCCCAACCGAATGTCTTAGCTTCCTGGGATTGGAAATAGATTTGGTGCAGGGGGAGTGTCGGCTGTATAATAATACTGAGTATCTATACACTGATAATAAACATGTCGCTCTGTATAATAATACTAAGTATCTATACGCTGATAATAAACATGTCGCTCTGTATAATACTGAGTATCTATACGCTGATAATAAACATCTCACTCTGTATAATAATACTGAGTGTAACGGATCACCTGGCACCCCGACTGGGTACCTCCGTTAAAGGATGCTCCTAGCGCTTCCTGAGGACTCCAAGCACTGCAGCAGACACCACAACCACTGAACCGGAGAAGCATATGAATCCTCTCAAGCAAATGAATGCTGTAGACAGTTGAATAGGAACCATACGAATAGGTTTACTCTCCTAGCAGTCAAACTGGAACAGCATACAATAAATCCTTCCCCCAATAATGAGACGACACTTCACTTTGAGGGTTAAAACAGGAACTCCATTTCTCTGATTAGTGTGGATCTGCCTCCCTTTCTTCACTTGTGTTTTAGTGAGAGAGGGAGAGAGATCTGTGGATTAGCTAGAGAGATTTAGGTATTTATAGGTAGGGATTTGTAAAATCTGGAGACCCAAAGGCTCTTTTCAGAGCCATTAACCCCTGTCTTGCCAGTGATCACTATAATCACTGGCTCTTGCACAGCAGCACGTTTCTGCTGTTTGTGCCTTTTTTTTTAGGGGTTCATTTTTTGTGATCTTTTTTTATTTTTTGAGACCCAAAAGCTCTTTTCAGAACGATTAACCCTTGCCCTGACAGTGATCACTATACAGATCACAGGCTCTTGCACAGCAGCACTTATTTTGCTGTCTGTTAATTTTTTCAGTGGTTATTTTTTTTTTTTTTGTGACAGGTCACTAAGTAAAGTGATTGTGATCATGTCACATGGGTCACGGAAGTCAACCAGCGCTGAGCAGTCATATGCCACCCTTCATTTGCCACCCTTGCGCTAGAGTCTGACGTGTCTTTGTCAGACTCTGACCCTGATTTTGACCCTGCCAGGTGCTCAGATACATCATCACTAGATACAGTGTCTACTGCTAGTGATGTATCTGGTGATGTTGTATCTGTGCCTGCTAGTCCCCCTGCCAGAAGGAGACGTGCTGCTCCAGCTGACAGAACTGCTGAGGAGTGGATAGTGACTCATCGCCAGAGGCCAGACATCCCATCCTTTAATGCAAATCCTGGCATTAATTTGGATGTCACAGGATTTAGCCCTCAGCAGTTTATGGAGGTGTTTCTGGGCGATGATGTATTGGGGAACATTGTCGCCCAAACTAATTTATATGCCCATCAATTCCGAGCTACAAATCCTGACTCTTTTTTGGCAAAGCAGCAATGGGCCCCCATCGATGTGCCAGAATTTAAAAGATTCTGGGCATTGACTATGCTGATGGGCATCATAAAGAAGCCCTCCATCCGCTCCTACTGGAGCAGAAGCCCCATCTGCTCTACACCCATTTACTACCGATGTTTTTTATATGGGCACAAAAGAGGCACAGGATAGCCATACAGGTACTGTACCGACCAAAAACTAGGGGTGGGCTAGGACTGTAAGAATATTAAATAGTTAACTTGTTTATATGTATTTTATGCTTTTATAAGGTTTATAACACATAATTATTGCTGACTGAAGGGATATTGAATACTTAAAGTCAATATGCTGACTGTGACAGACTAAGGTATTTCTTCTATAGGATGTAAGACAATGCTAAATTTCAGGATGTCTTGCCCATTCCGATTTTAAGGATATTCTTTTCCAGACGTATGCAAAAGCTTATATTTCCATTGTCAGAATAACGTAATACAAGGAAGTAATAAATCTTATAGTCTGTACTGTATTTGCATATACCATGGCTAATGTAAGCAAACTATGTATAAAAGCCAGCTCTGGAATACACTCATTTGAGAGTCTTGTAAAGCTGTTGTCCGTGTGTTATTGCTTACAATGATCCTCCATCAACGTTGATTATGGTGACCGAGGGATCGAGAACCGAGGGGATTAGAGTCCATTACAACATTAACCCTTTCAGCTTGGTGTCTAGAAGTGGGATAGAAGTGGATCAGCAAAACCATTTGCGGTGAGTAGCCTTTTTGTGTCTTATTTGACGCTGATTGTCTATGACCCCCTTTGGTTCAGTAAGTCTGTATCCAGTAGATAGGAAAGGTGTAAGGACTCTAGTTATATTGAGACTATAAGAGGTCTCCGGTTTATTAGACATTTGGTCTAAATATATATAGGGTTCTTGGTAACCCAGGTTAGTATCTAAGATAGATACAGGTTTTTGAGACCATAAGAGGTCTCCGGTTTATTATAGGGTTTTGGTAACCCAGGTTAGTATCTAAGATAGATACAGGGTATCTCAGGTAGATACAGGTTTTGAGACCATAAGAGGTCTCCGGTTTATTAAGTCTATAGGTGTTCTGAGTAGCACGGTTTGTAGATCTATAAGTATAACCCAAACTTCTCTTTCTCCCGGTCACCTTTGTTTGTCTTAAGTGTTTTTTTGTGGGTGATTGTTTGTCTATATTGGGGACACACTTTGGTAAGTTAGTAGTGTCCCCACTCTGAGTCAGCAGTATGGGAAATGTGAGTTCATGTCCTGAGTGACCAATATATGTACATGTATATGTGTGTGTATGTATATATGTGTATATGTATGTATATATGTGTGTGTATATGTATATGTGTATATATAAGATAGCAGTACTTTTAAACAAATGGAGGTTTTAAAAATACATAGGGATTAAGGAGAGAAAGCAGGTAACTTGTTTTTCTTTGGTTTTTACCATATATTGGGGCTGATGTGTACTGTAGTCCTTGCTGCTGTCCAGTAGTGATGGGAGTGAGCGCAGGACTTATCTTTCTGCAAGATAGCAGTACTGTATATTAGAAAAGAAATGACTCACAGGTTGTACCTGATAAACCTACTTAAATCTTTTTGCTTTATTCTTTCTGTCGCATAGAAGTATAAGTTTATTACTCTGTTTTATTGTAAGTTATTTCACATGGGATCTGTGTGCCTGGAATGATTGTTGCTTTAAAAATACTATAAGCCCACTACACTTATTATGAGAGTGGGATAGTGTAAATGTGTTGCATTGTTTGCATGATGAGCTCAGTATATTTTATAACTGAGACAAAAAGTCACTTCATTAGTATTTGGAAGTTAATTCCCCATATGGGATTAATTGTATAGAAACACCAATCAGCACATCTTCCCTGCCCTGTGTGTTTGTTGCAAAGGATCCATACTGTAAATATGATTTTTGTTTGAAAATAACAGAGCAACATTTACATTTTCAGCGGTCCAACACATGCTTTATTTTGCACTGTAAACTAACCTTTTATTGCAACAGGTTCCTTTTAAATGATCCAGTGTAATAACTACTGCTTGTGTCTTCTATGTCTCACATTATGTGTTATTTTAAATTGTGGTATATAGCCTGAATCAGACATCATGGACAAAGGTTTTTACCTGTGTTACTAAGGGCTCTTGGAGACTGTCTAAAGGTTTGCCATGCCTTTAAAACATGGTACAGTATAAATTTTTAAGTCTCTGAGAGTTCTGAAAGATTCAGGTGAAACCATGTCTGTTTAATCTGGTCCAGATGTTTGTTCAATTTCTGTAAGATTTAAGTAGATGCAGCATCATCTCAGATTAGTTAATGGTAGTTTCATACAAATAGTTGAGTTATGAGCGCGCTATATAAATGGATCCTTTCTTTAAATACAATACTATAGTAGATTAAAGTAATGAAGTTAATTAAGAAAATGTATACATAAGAATCCCTAAAATAAATCTAAACTAAAATTGGTATACCTTCCAATAATATGTTCTGAATACAGCTGTTAACTGTTTATTCTGTGTAAATGGTGATTGTGATAATGTGTGATAAGTGTGCAGTTTAACTTGAAAGTGGTTTAATTTATATGTACCTGTATTGTTTTAAATTATATGTGAATCAGTTTGTCACAGTCTAGTGATACTGATAAGAATGACAGCCAAATAACCTAGCAAATAACTGTTTTATTAGTTGTTGAATACTAGCGTTTTGGCCAAGAATAGTTGGAGATTTGGAGGTGTTAGTTTAAGATTGCTTTTATATTGTGTCTATCCGTGTTTCCTAGGAGGGAGACAGAGTGTGTAGTTGTGTGCCCATAAATGTGATTTCTGTATTGGCATATCTGCTGGGTACCCATTATGTGTTTCTACAAAGATATTGCTTTGTGAGATGACGTGTAATATTACATTGGATGCTGAGTATGAGTTATATGGTTTGAAATGAATTGGTGATTATGAGCTTAGTACTTCAGTAAGATGTGCTAAAATTTGGAACAAGGTGGAAGCTGAAATGTTGGGATTATGGAAGAATAAGCAGTCTATATTCACTGCTTTGGCATATAAGCAAGATGCAAAGGAAGAGATTGGTAATATGATTTTTGTAAAGAAATTTTACAAGTGTTGGAAGGATGAGGCAGGTTTGATGTCTGGAGATGATATAGATCTCTTTAAAATACAGTCATGCCTTGGTAATATGTTGCCACAGTATTCTTTGCTTGTGAAACAATTGATCAGACTGGGCCAATTTGGATAGCTCAGATTTTCTTACCAAGGTTATAGAAAAGGAAAATGCAGGTTGTTTTGAATTAAGAAAAGATTTAGGAAAGTAAGGTTGCTTATTATGCTCAGGGATTGCCACCTACACAGGCTGAGAGCGAGGATGGGATGGAGCACATAAAGCCAGTGGAAGGGGTGGTCAAAGAGGGGCAAGGGGATGGAGACAAGGAAATCAGGGTTATAGGGGCAGGGGTAACCAAGGAGGAATAGACAGGAACACTTGTTTCAACTGTGGCCAATATGGCCACTGGAGGAATGAGTGTCCACACCCCAGGAAACCCCAGGAAACCCCACACACCCCAACAACCCCACCTTTCTCAAAATATGCCCTGTAGGCAAGAACAACACCAGACCCACTCCCAACACCACTGGCCAGCATATCGCTTAGTTCAGGACTTTAGAGCCCTGTGTAACGGACCGTTTTGCACAAAAGGGGAAAAAACCGCTTAGACGATAATCCCCTTTCAGAGACAGGCACAGCTACTGTAGAATCACCAAAACTCACGAATTGAATACAAGTGAATGCTCCAAACTCCCGAACGGCATACAAGGGAATGCTCCAAACACTCGAACTGCATACAAGGGAATGGTCCAAACACTCGAACTGCATACAAGTGAATGCTCCAAACTCTCGAACTGCATACAAGTGAATGCTCCAAACTCCCGAACGGCATACAAGGGAATAAGGTAGCACTCCAAATACACGAACAGGAACCATACGAATTGCTGCTACCAGACGAACAGGAAAAGCTCCCAAGCGGCTTACACTCCTGGCAATCAGTCCTTAGCAGCATACAGTAAATCCCCCCAAAGACGAGACAGAGCTCCGTGTTGAGGGTCAAGCAGTGGTCTGTTTAATGAGGGCTACCTGCCCAGCTTTTATGCAGGTCTCCCACCTGGTGGACACTCCCCTAGGGGACCAAATGGGAGACTGTGACAAGGGACAGACAAGTATACAAAAAGGACACACAGTCACAGTATATTCCCACAATGCATCCTGGCTTCCTCCCCTCTGCCCTGGGAGATAATTGGGAAGTAACTCAATTATCTCCCAAGTCAAAGGCAAAACTCCATTACACACGTGGGAACACAAAACCAGCATTATACTTTAAAATGCACAAAGTAACATTTACTACATAAAACACAGACATGTAACATATCCCCAGATAGCTCAGGTCTGAGTGCACATTATTAGGTGAATGGCACTCAGACCACACGAATACAGTTTTAATTGCCATGGAGCCAAAGTCTTTAATTCCACGAATAGGCTCCATGGCATAGCTATCTGGGTTAAAACATTCCTCCAACATAAAATACCGAATTTACATGCATTCGTTCAATCCGTGCGAATTAGAACCAGGGGTTGGAGGTTCAGCGGTGCCTGCACGTAAAAGTGTCCGGGTTTGGTGCATGAAAGCCGGGCAGACAAGCGCTGGCTGCCCGGGGAGCTCCAGAACACCGCCATCGTGTGGCGGCTAAGTGTAACCGCGACCACCCAGTAACAATCAATTAAGCTGCGGTTAACCGCAGCTACTGGGTGGTCAATTGCCGGCACACGCTCGTTAAGCCGCGGTTAACCGCGGCTTCAGGGAGGTAAATGGAGGGCGCACTCCAGCTTCTGGGTGGCCAATTAAGGTCGCCGGCCGGCTTCCCACGGCTCTGGGGAGGCTGAAAAGAGACTGTTTGTTTGGTAGATGGAATCTACCGAACGGCTGTGCAGAAAGGGAGAAATAAATCCTTCTGCACAGTAAAATTAACCCTTTAGCTGCCGGTCCATAATCCAAAGGCAGCAGGCGGGCAACCAGGCTCCTCCAATGCAATGTGGCGAGATTGGTTTCGTCACATCTCTCCCCTTTTCCAAACAGACTAACAGGGTATCTGACCTCCTGCCGGTCAGTGCCCTTGTTAGTCCAGCAGCCCACCCACAAAACATAATCAACAGCACAGCCCACCCACAATAAATGGTTACTCACCTGGGTAGAGAAGAAGCTTGTCCATGTCCAGGTGCCTCACCACGGCTGTGCTGGGTACGGGTACGCTGCCTTGGTGGGTTGCTGCGTGGGCAGAGACCAGCGGCACTCTGCCCTGTTGCCAGCGCTACTGGGAGGGTAGCCTGGTGGAAGCCTGGTTGTTGGAGGGGGAGACCGACTGTCTCCCCTTTAAATACACCGCTCTGCTGCTGCTGCTGGAGACTGACTGTCTCCCCTTTAGATGCACAGTCCTGCTGCTGGAGACCGACCGTCTCCCCTTTGGTTACCCATCTCTGCTGCTGGAGGGGGAGACCGATTGTCTCCCCTTTGGCTAAACAGCCCTGTCGCTGGGGGGCAGGACCGACCGTCCCTACCCCCTGTGCTGGCAGTGTAGAGACCACGGTCCCATCTGCACCGTTGTGGGGCTTACTGTCTCCCCTTTGTACATTAAGCTGCCGCTGGGGAGAGGGGGTAACAAGCTCCCCTCCCATACATACTTCCAGCTGTGGGGGAGGGAGACCGACTGTCTCTGCTCCCAATACAGAGTCCTGCTGCTGGGGAAAGGAGACTGGGCTCTCTATTCCCGGTAGGACACTCTGCCGCTGGGGAATGGAGACGGGGCTCCCAATTCCCAATGATCTGTGCTGCCGCTGGGGAATGGAGACTGGGCTCCCAATTCCCAAAGCATCATTCTGCCGCTGGGGAATGGAGACTGGGCTCCCAATTCCCAAAAAATCACGCTGCCGCTGGGGAGGGAGGACACTGCTCTCCTCTCCCTGGACTTCCCACTGCCTTCCCGGCATATCACTTGGCTGCTGGGGGGCAGGAACAACTACCTCTGCCCCCTGTATCTCAGCCTGCCGCTGGGGAGGGAGGACGCTGTTCTCCTCTCCCTGCACTTTACACTGCCTTCCCGGCATATCACTCTGCTGCTGGGGGCAGGAACAACTACCTCTGCCCCCTGTAACTCAGCCTGCCGCTGGGGAATGGAGCTCAGGCTCCCAATTCCCTGCAATATCTCCCGCTGGGGAATGGAGCTCGGGCTCCCAATTCCCTGCAATTTCTCCCGCTGGGGAATGGAGCTCGGGCTCCCAATTCCCTGCAATTCATTCTGCTGCTGGGGGACAGGAGCGACTATCTCTGTCCCCTGTAACTCAGCCTGCCGCTGGGGAATGGAGCTCAGGCTCCCAATTCCCTGCAATATCTCCCGCTGGGGAATGGAGACTGGGCTCCCAATTCCCAATAAATCACACGGCCGCTGGGGAATGGAGACTGGGCTCCCAATTCCCTGCAGGACCGGTGAAGAGACCTTGGTCCCATCTCCACCGGCCACCTGGGGTTCTTCCCAGTAACACTCCACAATATCTTCCCAGCTGAATGGGTCTGGATCTGGGTCTCCGCTTCCCTGCTGAGCCTTCTCACTGGAGTGGAACAGATTTTGGTAACCCTGTTCCAGCTCCATCTCTCGGGTCACCAGGTGGACCAGGTCTTGCTCAATTTCGTGAGTGTCGTCCCAGTCATACCTGCTCTCCCTCCACTCAAAGAGATCACTGAACCGGGCTTGTGTAGGGCTCCCAAACTCAGGCTCTGCAAAAGTCTCCCATAACAAGCCAGGACCATCAAACTCCTCTCCCTCTGGCTTGTCATGCTCGGCTTTCCAGGGCAGGTATTGTGCCCCATACCACCAGAGTGCCTGGTAGGCATCTTCTAGCCACATCTCCTGCCATACTAGGTGTTCCAATTTCCTCACCCATTCTTCCAGGGGCTGCTCTCCCAGGAAGGGCATCCGCAGGGCTACTCGCTTCTGCAACCGCTGGTCTTCCTTGGGGAGTCTCTTGCCCCGCTGGTACTCCACAATACCCAGTGCCTGGTACCAGATGCCTTTACGGACTGCATCTCGGTCATCCATGGCACCCTCGTCATACTCCACTGCTGGTTCCATCTCGGTGCTGTCAGGGTCGCTGTACTGGGACATGCGTTGCCCTCAAATTGTAAAATCCAAAGAAATGGTGTTGCCTGTAGCTGTCCTGTAGTCTGTGGGAACGATCCCGCCGCTTGCCACCAATTGTAACGGACCGTTTTGCACAAAAGGGGAAAAAACCGCTTAGACGATAATCCCCTTTCAGAGACAGGCACAGCTACTGTAGAATCACCAAAACTCACGAATTGAATACAAGTGAATGCTCCAAACTCCCGAACGGCATACAAGGGAATGCTCCAAACACTCGAACTGCATACAAGGGAATGGTCCAAACAAACACTCGAACTGCATACAAGTGAATGCTCCAAACTCTCGAACTGCATACAAGTGAATGCTCCAAACTCCCGAACGGCATACAAGGGAATAAGGTAGCACTCCAAATACACGAACAGGAACCATACGAATTGCTGCTACCAGACGAACAGGAAAAGCTCCCAAGCGGCTTACACTCCTGGCAATCAGTCCTTAGCAGCATACAGTAAATCCCCCCAAAGACGAGACAAGGCTCCGTGTTGAGGGTCAAGCAGTGGTCTGTTTAATGAGGGCTACCTGCCCAGCTTTTATGCAGGTCTCCCACCTGGTGGACACTCCCCTAGGGGACCAAATGGGAGACTGTGACAAGGGACAGACAAGTATACAAAAAGGACACACAGTCACAGTATATTCCCACAATGCATCCTGGCTTCCTCCCCTCTGCCCTGGGAGATAATTGGGAAGTAACTCAATTATCTCCCAAGTCAAAGGCAAAACTCCATTACACACGTGGGAACACAAAACCAGCATTATACTTTAAAATGCACAAAGTAACATTTACTACATAAAACACAGACATGTAACATATCCCCAGATAGCTCAGGTCTGAGTGCACATTATTAGGTGAATGGCACTCAGACCACACGAATACAGTTTTAATTGCCATGGAGCCAAAGTCTTTAATTCCACGAATAGGCTCCATGGCATAGCTATCTGGGTTAAAACATTCCTCCAACATAAAATACCGAATTTACATGCATTCGTTCAATCCGTGCGAATTAGAACCAGGGGTTGGAGGTTCAGCGGTGCCTGCACGTAAAAGTGTCCGGGTTTGGTGCATGAAAGCCGGGCAGACAAGCGCTGGCTGCCCGGGGAGCTCCAGAACACCGCCATCGTGTGGCGGCTAAGTGTAACCGCGACCACCCAGTAACAATCAATTAAGCTGCGGTTAACCGCAGCTACTGGGTGGTCAATTGCCGGCACACGCTCGTTAAGCCGCGGTTAACCGCGGCTTCAGGGAGGTAAATGGAGGGCGCACTCCAGCTTCTGGGTGGCCAATTAAGGTCGCCGGCCGGCTTCCCACGGCTCTGGGGAGGCTGAAAAGAGACTGTTTGTTTGGTAGATGGAATCTACCGAACGGCTGTGCAGAAAGGGAGAAATAAATCCTTCTGCACAGTAAAATTAACCCTTTAGCTGCCGGTCCATAATCCAAAGGCAGCAGGCGGACAACCAGGCTCCTCCAATGCAATGTGGCGAGATTGGTTTCGTCACACCCTGAATAGTTTAATTGTGCCCATTTCACCCATTGTCCCTGATGTGACATCCCTCATTACAGCCATTCCACATGATGCCACTTGCTTCACTGTCATTGATTTAAGTAATACATTTTTTTCTATACCTATTGATCAAGAGACACAGCTACTTATGGTTTTTACTTTTTGAAGGCTGTCAGTTTACCTGGACACGCTTACCCAAGGCTATGTGGATTCCCCAGCTGTTTATTCGTTGGTACTCTAACATACTCTAAAAAAACATGGACCACCGGTCATGGTTCCGTCCTTTTTGCAAAATGTTGATGATTTGTTGTTATGTAGCCCTAGCAATGGGGCAAGCACTGTGGATACTGTCAGCAACTGTAGGTCACAAGGTTGTTAAACACAAAATGCAATTGTGTAAATCAAAGGTTGAATACTTAGGTTTTGTTCTGGCTTTAGGCACCAGACAATTGAGTCCAAAATGTATTGAGGTCATTCAGAGGATTCCTACACCCACTACTCGGAAGGAGTTGCTCACCTTCCTCGGCATGATTAATTACTGCCGCCAATGGATCCCTGAATGCTCCCATTATAACTCAATCCTAAGGGAGGCTGTACGTTCTGACAGCCCTGAAAATGTCTGCTGGTCACCAGACATGCTATCTGCATATATTGCCCTTACAGTTGTTATTGTGCAAGCCCAGGCTTTAGGACTACTTGTGTATTGTAAACCATTTCATTTGTATGCTTGGGACAATTGTAAAACCATGGCCGCGGTCTGTGCACAAGAGCAAGGAGGCGGTATGCGTCCCATAGCATTCTTTTCCAAAGTAGTTCGAGCTCCGGTACAGGGTATGCCGGCGTGTCTCAGAGCATTGATAGCATGTGCAATGGCTGTTGAAACTGCTACTACTATCACACTAGGGCATCCTACAATACTTCATGCCAGTCACCAGGTCACTCAGCTGACAAATCTCACCACACAACACATGACAGCCCAGCGCTTCAGTGGTTATGAGATTCTTTTTTTAAATACCCAGAATCTGTCTTTTGGATTAAACAAGGTTTAGAGAAAGATCAAAATGATCTGTTCTCTAAAGAGGGGAGAATAGGCATACTTGAAGAATAGGCATACTTGAAGCAAGCTGCTTTATTTTCATCAGTCAGGCACATAGCAAGCACCATTCAATTCCTCATGAATTCATTTTATATTAGGAATCTCAGGCAGCATGTACAGTCTTTTGTAAGATCGTGTGAACGCTGCTCTTTTTACACACTTACAGATTGATTTTATTCATGTATCCAAAATTGGTAAGAAACAGCAATACTTACTGGTCATAGTTAATCAGTTTAGTAGATGGCATGAGGCCTTTGTGATATCTAGGGAAGATTCTAGTGAAGTTTATTGTTACTGAAATTATTCCCAGGTATGGCTGCCCTCTGCAGATTGGCTCTGATAATGGCCCGGTTTTTGCCAGTAAGGTTGCCCAGGAACTTGCTAAATTCTTGCAAGTTACCTGGCAGTTTCATATACCCTATCATCCACAGAATACAGGGGTAGTTGAAAGGATGAATAGGACTATTAAGGAAAAGCCCAGAATTTACCCAGGAACATGGGTAAATTGGACTAGATATCTACCAGCTATTTTAGCTGAGATAAGAATATATCCCCACAAGATGAATTGTTGATAAAACCGAATGGTATGTATGACAATGTTTCTTCGCAGTTTTCCCTGACCTTCACAGGAACCTACTCATTCATACCAGCCCGGTGACAAGGTGTATATCCGTCAGCTGAACAGGACCAAGAAAGAAGGATACCCTTTTGGACCACCTGCTACTGTGATTGCTGTAACCAGAACCGCTGTCCTCACAGATTCACATGACATCTGGATTCACGCATCCCGAGTGAAGCTGTGTCCAAAGAGGGGAACCAAGGAAGACAACACCACTCCTCGCTCGGAAACAGAAGAATTTCTCCTCAGCGAAGCATCATGGCTTTTACACCATATCGTAGATTGAGAGGATCATACGTACCTGAGACCAAGATTATGTTGTGTGCTATGCTTTCTGGAGTTGTTATACTCCCTCTGATATTGTTCCTTGAATGCCATTATGAGTACAAGTCAATGGCAAGTTCTGGAAAAAGACTCTGACATGATGAACAATTCTTCAATACCCCCAGCCCAATTAGGCCTTAGCCCCTCATCTAGCATTCGTCACACACGCCCCCTCGAGAACCTTTTTCCACCACCTTTCTATCAGCATGCAATATGCAATCATTCATTCAATGAACGCATTTGGATGAATTGGACAAATAATAACCCTTATAAGTATCAATTACTCATATGGAATGTGTCCACAGCTAATGAAACCGATGCATTATGTTTGTTTGAAGGTTCACAGAAAATTGTTAGATCTTATAACGCAGAAATGTGCACAGTTAAGGTTGCATATCAATGTAAACAGACAGGCCTTATTACTTTTAATAATGATTATATAACTGGTATCATTAATTGGAGAAGGGGACAAATGTTAGTCATTATGAACGACACTGCAATTGAGAACTATACACTACCTTATATTTTTACACCTTATTACTGTCCTTCATCCACTATCATAGAACCAAAAGTCAAACACGACACACACACACCTATTCCGTCCACATGTGTTAATACAACTGCCTTCTTACAAGCTGTACATGTGTCATTAAAAATCACTACTCCTGTTGTAACATTATGTAATACAACAAACAAAGGCAGAAAAGGGAATGGTATGACACACTGTTAGGAGGTGCTGGAACCACTATGAGTATACTAAATAGTTATAGATATGGAGACCCTCAAGAATAAGTTAAACACAGCCAGCATGCATATAGGGACTGGTTTTCATGCTACTGCAAATTGGGCTCCAATTGTTGTTAAATCACAGGTTATAGGATTGGATTTAGATAAATCAATGTATAATTATTTAGATAATTTAACTGTTGCAACTATGAAATTCACTACAGATCTCGGTAACTGGAGTACTTGTGCCATCAGGTATTTATGGATACAACAACAAGGATTGGCATTAGAAAACACACTAATGATTCCTAAACTAGAGAAGATTAGAGGGATGCTTAACCTCACAGATAATGAATGGTTACTTCTAAAACCCCAATCCACTAAATGCAATGGATGGTTAACTGGTAATGCTTCACATTTTTTCATGCTCTTGCTATTTTACATTATATCATACATCATCAAAGGATGTTAAATTAGCTTGTCAATTTAACACATTACCAGTACCAGTTTATGATCTTTTTGCCAAGAATTTAACCTGGTGGGCACCCACATACACAGGGGACTATATTTTTCCCAAAGATAACACACACAGGTAGCCACACATATCCTAAAAGGAGAACTCCTTAAGGTGAGTTCACAAATTCAGAATGATTTAGCCCATCATTGGTACGATGCTTCACTGGTTGGTCCCCTACTGGATCTCAGATAATGAAATCATTCTTCTATCATTTTGTTATTATAGTCCTGATTTTATTGTGTATGATTTTATATAACTGTCACCTTACTTGTACATTGAGGAAGAGAGTACAGAAATGAATCCATAATGCAGAACAGAAACAATTAGAAATTCTCCTCTCTGCCACTGTAGAGTATCAACCCATCTTTAAACTGGGCCTTAGGAATTACCACATGGGAATCGAGGTGAAGAAATTAATGAAAGTCCCGCAGGGAGTGACTAGCACCCCTGAAAATACCATGTGGAAGTTTCTCTGTCCTGGTAAGATTTTATCGATAAGATGAGCAATTGTTTTATTGCTCAAAGAGGGGAATGTAAGAATATTAAATAGTTAACTTGTTTATATGTATTTTATGCTTTTATAAGGTTTATAACACATAATTATTGCTGACTGAAGGGATATTGAATACTTAAAGTCAATATGCTGACTGTGACAGACTAAGGTATTTCTTCTATAGGATGTAAGACAATGCTAAATTTCAGGATGTCTTGCCCATTCCGATTTTAAGGATATTCTTTTCCAGACGTATGCAAAAGCTTATCTTTCCATTGTCAGAATAACGTAATACAAGGAAGTAATAAATCTTATAGTCTGTACTGTATTTGCATATACCATGGCTAATGTAAGCAAACTATGTATAAAAGCCAGCTCTGGAATACACTCATTTGAGAGTCTTGTAAAGCTGTTGTCCGTGTGTTATTGCTTACAAATGATTCTCCATCAACGTTGATTATGGTGACCGAGGGATCGAGAACCGAGGGGATTAGAGTCCATTACAACATTAACCCTTTCAAGGACTCCCAATACTATTTAGCAGCTCAGCTAGCCCAAATTGTCGCATGGCACACACCAGAGGGCACACATAGGTGGGTAGATTTAGAGACAAAGCTAATGAGCACAGACCTGCCTCAGTTCTGGATCTGGGTGCTGTCATGCCAAAAGCATGAGTTGGTGTTTGATGTGTTTATATATGTTAAGAGTTGTTTTTTTGTAAACCTTGGGATGACGTTTATTGTGGTCTTTGATCTTGCACCAGGCCTAGACCATAAAACATCTAGATAGCCATCACCAGAGCTGGACACAAGGAATTTCATAGAGTGGGCAATAGACTGCCAGACCAACCCCCTCTGATCCCCCCCCCAGGGGTCTGCCCACTGAGAAACAACTAGTTTAGATATATGAGGGTGTTGAACTATCCAGGGAAGTCAGTTATTCATTTTTCTTTTTGTCAGTAACTTCTAGGAGACCTATACCATCTAAGACTCCTACAAGAATTCTATATGGGGTAAATATATGTAAGGAATTTCTTGTGTTTTCTCCTATTTTATTTTATGTACTGTTTTGCAATTTGTTTTCTGTATGTCATTTATTTCTGTATTTTGTACTCAGCACTGTGAATCCTTTTTGTCAGATTAAATGTTTACTTAATCAGCTTATGTCTCTGTTCTCTATGAGCTTCACTCTCCAGAGGAAAGCTCAGGTAAACACGTTACCAAAAAGGGTTAACTATATATGTTTTATCAGTAAAAGTAGAACTGTGATACTATAATTCTCCTGTGTGTGGGGTAACCTAAGACGCCCGGGTTTAAAAGTCTTGGTGGTGGCAGTAGTACTAAGGGGGATAGTGTAGAAGGGATTGCAGGGGTTAATTGAGTGGTTGCTGGGACTAGCAACAGGTAACCAGGGGTCTGGTGTCATTAACCCTGTCACTTCCACACTCTCCCCACTGTCTCGGCTGGGCCTGTAGCCCACGCACGTGACATACTGGCGGCAGCTAGTGGGATATATTTAGAGATTTTTAGTGCTTGCTAGATTTTACCTGTAAAGGGGGTCTTAGCACTAAAAGAAATTGCATACTTGTTTTTGTGTAATTTCCAAAGACCAAGCTCAGTGCTGATTTAAAATACATACAAAGTGCAAAACAGTTCTCCCCTCCCATCTTTTGTTTTTCTTTCTCTATCCTATTTGTGAATATGGAGGCCTATCGCAAACAATCAAAAGAGGCCTTGGAATTGTTGTGCCAAGAAAATAATTTACCAACTTTTGGCAAAAATAAGGCACAACTTATTGCTGACCTTGTGGAGGCTGACAGCCATATTTTCCAGCCAGAGACGGACACTGAAAGGGTTACCGAGCTCCCTACTACTGCAGGAGTGTTGCTTACTGAAATGCCTGGTGGTTGTACCCCTCAAAACATTAAGGACATTTGCTCAACTGATTTATTTCGGCAACTGATGGCTGCAAATCCTCAGGAGGCCCTGCATGTGATGATCCAACAGCAGGCTGCAGAAAGGGAATCTGCAGAAAGGGAGGCACAAAGGAGACATGAGCTGGAACTTGCTAAACTGCAATTTACCCTTCAGTCCTCACTGAACAGCAATGCATCAGAGTCCAGCACACGTAGGCTCCGTAAGGATGATTTTCCTTCCCTCGAAGAAGGGACAGATTTGGATGTATTTTTAAAAAGTTTTGAGAAAGTATGCAGGCAGCATCAACTACCCTCAGACCAGTGGGGCAGATATTTAACTCCACAATTGAAAGGGAAAGCCTTGGATGTGTTTGTGTCCCTTCCCCCAGAGACTGATAACAACTATGAGGCAATCAAATCTGCATTGCAAAAAACTTTTAACCTTACTCCTGAGTCTTACAGGAAAAAGTTTAGGAGTATGCAGCAATGCCCATCATCCAGCTGCATTCTATATGTTGCACAATTAGAAACCACATTCCGACAATGGGTAACAGGAGTACAAGCTACTACCTATGAAGCCCTTAATGACTTACTGGTCCTAGAGCAGTTCTTGCAGACCCGGAGCCCTAATGTAAGAGAGTGGATTTTGGAAAGAAAGCCAAAAAATGCTAGGGCTGCTGCAGAACTGGCAGATGACTATGCCAGACATCCATGCACCCACATCCAGGCGTGGACTTGTGTCAGCTGCTACTTCGACCTGGAGAGAAGCTACAGTTCAAACACCACCTGTAAGATCTGCAGTGAGAACTTCACCGCCGACTGCCAGCGTAGCCGGGGCTATGTCAAGTGAGTCAGATGCCCGCCATTGTTTTCGATGCAACCAGATTGGTCATCTGAGCAGGACTTGCCCCACTAGGAATATGCCCTCACCAGTCCGTGGAGGGGCACCATCAGTATTGCTTGTGGGTGGGTCCGTGGGGAAACAAGAGGATAACCTGCAGAGTGTAATTGTGGGTGACCGAGTGACCATGGGACTGAGAGATTCTGGAGCTTCCTTCACCCTGGTGCGACCTGAAGTGGTGAATACGGAGGACATAATCCCTGGAAGAACCATGTCCATCAAAGGAATTGGGGGTGTATGCCCCGCTGTGCCCTTGGCACGTGTGTACCTTGATTGGGGTGCGAGCAAAGGTTTGCGGGAAGTGGGGATTTCAGAGGATATCCCTGTTAATGTTCTGTTGGGGAATGATTTGGGCAGGATGCTCTGTCACTATGCTCCAGCGGACACTGTTTGTGAGTCAGAAGGGCTGACTGCTCCACCTAAGGTATTGTGTGAAACTTTGGGAGACATTGTGGAGTGTGATTGCTGGGAGGGAGAGCAGGGTGTGGATAAATATCTACCTGTAACTGAACCAGTAATGTCTACCAAATGTGAGATAGGGGTGAGTAGTGATGTGCCTGTATCAAAATACTGTGAGGCTGGGATGTCAGAGAGTAAGGGGGAGGAGGAAGGTGAGAGCCAGGGATGTGTACCACTAGTCGCAGTGGTAACAAGTCAACAGTGGGTCAGGGCTGCAGCAGGACAGTCTGAGGTGCTATGTGAGATTGTGAGAGGAGGGCCTGCCCTGGAGAAGAAATTATGTGAGTGTGTGCAAAATTCTGTATCTGATCAAGGGGGGTCAAATGTGTCCTGTGAAAATGTATGGGAAAAGCCTTCCAGCGAGAGGGGGCTGAATGAATATATGTGCCAATATGTGCCTGAAGCAGATGTATGTGATGTGGTGGGTGAAAATGTGAAGGGACAGCGAGGCTATGAGGGAGGGCAGAGGGTGTGTGAGCTTTACTCTGCGCCAGACTTAGCCAGTTTCCAAAGTTCTGTATGTCTGATGACCTGGAGTGAAAGTGAGGGGCACGGACAGACTCAGCCTGTGGGTCCAGGAAGGATGGCTGCAGGGAAACATACTGTTGGAGGAACCAGGAACCTTGTCAGTTTATCACAACTCACGCATACACCTAAGCAACTTTCTGATTGTGAACCAAAGGTTCAGAGTCTGATAGTGCAACAAGCCCAGCAGACAGACCGCAAAATAAAAGAGATGATGGGTGTTGATACAGCACATCTATCCTGGGAGTGTTCTCTGTCTGCTTTTTTGTGTGCTTACCGGGGAGTGCTACAGAAATCCATTGGTTTCTTCCCCTTACAGCTACTACATGAGCGCAGTGGGTGTGGTTTAAGGGATGTTACCAGAGATCGATGGGGAATTGAAACAGGCAAATCAGGCATGTTTGTTGAGGGTGTAGCTGTGGTATGGACTGATCACAACCTGCTGCAGGTGACAGGTAACCATGGTAAACTGCTCCATTGGAGCCCTATCCTCCAACAGTATAATTTCACTGTCCAACACAAAAAGGGCAGCTTGCATGGGAATGCAGATGGCCTGTCTCGGCAACTAGAGGGTTAATGGTAGACAGATAAATCAGCCTGTGGCTACATTTTTCTGTCCACCATCTTAAGGGGGAGGTGTCATGCCAAAAGCATGAGTTGGTGTTTGATGTGTTTATATATGTTAAGAGTTGTTTTTTTGTAAACCTTGGGATGACGTTTATTGTGGTCTTTGATCTTGCACCAGGCCTAGACCATAAAACATCTAGATAGCCATCACCAGAGCTGGACACAAGGAATTTCATAGAGTGGGCAATAGACTGCCAGACCAGCCCCCTCTGATCCCCCCCCCCAGGGGTCTGCCCACTGAGAAACAACTAGTTTAGATATATGAGGGTGTTGGACTATCCAGGGAGGTCAGTTATTCATTTTTCTTTTTGTCAGTAACTTCTAGGAGACCTATACCATCCCACTCCCACAAGAATTCTATATGGGGTAAATATATGTAGGAATTTCTTGTGTTTTCTCCTATTTTATTTTATGTACTGTTTTGCAATTTGTTTTCTGTATGTCATTTATTTATGTATTTTGTACTCAGCACTGTGAATCCTTTTTGTCAGATTAAATGTTTACTTAATCAGCTTGTGTCTCTGTTCTCTATGAGCTTCACTCTCCAGAGGAAAGCTCAGGTAAACACGTTACCAAAAGGGGTTAACTATATATGTTTTATCAGTAAAAGTAGAACTGTGATACTATAATTCTCCTGTGTGTGGGGTAACCTAAGACGCCCGGGTTTAAAAGTCTTGGTGGTGGCAGTAGTACTAAGGGGGATAGTGTAGAAGGGATTGCAGGGGTTAATTGAGTGGTTGCTGGGACTAGCAACAGGTAACCAGGGGTTTGGTGTCATTAACCCTGTCACTTCCACACTCTCCCCACTGTCTCGGCTGGGCCTATAGCCCACGCACGTGACAGGTGCCTAAACAAGATAGACCACCCTTACGTACCACATGCCCGGCGATCCTTAACTCTATACGGATATGGGATCTAACGGCTACCAAATACGCACTGACACACACACCCTCACCACTGACTCCGTATTTGCAGAACAAGGCATTTGAGCCCGGGCTAAGCGCACGAGACTTTAGGGGGATAGAAACAACGGGGATGCAACGATATGGGCACATGTATGACGGCGACACCTTCAAAACCTTTGACATCCTAAAAACAATGGCACCCCTAACCATTAAAGACGTATTCCGATATGTACAGTTACGTGACTTTGCCAAAAACCCTGAGATAAAGAAAGTAGCACAGACCAAGATGACGTTCTACGAACAGCTATGTAACGCGGAAACAATTCAGAAGGGTCTGATCACGGTCATATACGCGCAGCTCAGCGCCCCTGAAAAGGGAGCTGAAGAGCCAAGGTACATACACCAATGGGAAGCGGACCTGGGTGGGGCACTGGAAGGAGAGGACTGGGTAGACATATGGGAAGCGACAGCTAAGACGTCGATTTGTGTGCTGCACCAGGAGCAATCATATAAAATGCTCCTGAGGTGGTACACTACACCAGCACAGTTGTACAAAATGGGGAAAACCACGACGGACACATGCTGGAGAGGATGCGGTGGCAAGGGCACCTTTATCCACATGTGGTGGGAATGCCCTGAAACCAGCAAATACTGGAAACATGTACAGACTCTACTGACAGATGTACTAACACGACAAGTGGATTTAGACCCGTGGTCAATCCTATTGTCCCGACCCGTAGACAGCCTCCTCAGGAGAGAGCAACAACTTCTAAACAAACTCACGCTGGCAGCTAGAAGGGCTCTAGCACAGGCGTGGCTGAAACCCAACCTCCCCACCGACAATGACGTGATAGTAAAAATTAAAGATACGTATCTGATGGACAAACTGACAGCACAAATCAGACACACTGAAAAATCATTCCAAAAAGTTTGGCAACCATGGGAGATTTATGTTGACGAATGAGCCATATGGCCATGACATACGGACGGTCCATGCAGGAACCCTACCCGCCGGGCGCCCCGAGGAACAGCAAGCCCTCTCCCCCCACCCCCTTCTTTCTGCCCCCCAGCCCCGACCCATCCCCCTCTCCACCCCCCATTGTACTAAACATACAGTACATAACAACGGATACCGACCAGGGCACAAACCTACATAGAACCCCAGACAAGCCGTAACAGGCTACCTTGTTAGACGACGGAAAAAGGGCGGACACATTTAGGAAACCATTAAGAGGGCAGTGCTCAGTCGCAGGGCGACCGCCACAGACTGGTGACCCTACTCTAACTCCTATGGAGACTAACCGCAACAGGGTAGACGACCACACTGTTCAGGCCACCGAATACCTTCAAAGAGCAGGTTACCAAATGGAGGGCGTACAAAAAGAAAATGACAACTGTCGATAACAGGGACAGACCGACACAACCCCCATGACATACAAGACGAGACACCAACTCAGACACATTGGATGATGTTTCATTCCTATGACGTCATGGTAACCTGCGCTGTCCTAGACGCTGACCCCACAACCAAGTAAACCAACGACATGTCTGATGGAACCTAAAACCAAATGAAGTAAATTGCACTGTATATATGGTTGTTATGTCCTGTTTTGGTCAAAATTAGAAATCGGCTTACCCATAAGCACGAACTGCTATATAAAATCGAAAACGACACAGAGCAGCACAAAAGAATCGCTTTACATCATATGAAACTTCTTGTCTTCTGTAACATGCAATGTAAATTATATTTGTAATTGGCCCCTGCGAGGGCCACTGCATATTGCCAAACCATACTCTGTGTCGAATCAAAATAAAGAAATTAAAAAAAAAAATCCGCCCCCTGATTACTTTGCTGCCAGGTTTGCAGAGGCTTACACCTGAAAGGAATATATGCGTGGATGAATCCCTGATGAAGTAAGGGAAGGCTGGGATTCAAGCAGTATGTTCCTTCCAAGCGCTCTAGGTATGGTGTAAAGATGTATAAGCTCTGTGATAGCGAGACTGGGTATACTCAGGCCTTCCAGGTGTACGAGGGAAAGGATAGCCACCTTGACCCTCCAGGTTGCCCAGAACATATGGGAACCAGTGGCAAGATTGTCTGGGACCTGATATTCCCCCTGATGAACAAAGGGTACCACTTGTATACTGACAATTTTTATACAACTGTCCCTTTGTTCAAGCTACTGTACTGTTTTGATACAGTAGTTTGCGGCACAATTAAAAAGAACAGCACAGGTTTCCCAGGACAACTTGCACGCACCCGGCTACGAAGGGGGGAGACCTCAGCTCTGCGCCAAGAGGAGCTGTTGGCAGTTAATGCAGGATACGGTAAAAAAAAAAAAAAAAAAAGGAGACCCACACAACCCAAGTAGACCCAAATACCACACCCTATGAACCTTCGGGCAGCTGAAGTCACAGACCTCCCATAAGTAACCAGTCATCATTAGGTCACAGAAATTATACGAATTTAAGGTATAGGCCAAGGACGCTGAACTGCAGCCAAGACGGAAGCCGTAAGCTTCCACCCCCATTGCACCACGAACAGGTGCACAGCCGGATACCCGGCAAAACAGGTTTTATTATTTCTCTCCCCTGTTACTATTATTTTTGTTTGTATGTTTATATTTGTTATGTCTGCTATTAACAGAATGCACTCCGAAGGGCTACAGAGACCATTGATCAGGGTTGAAACTCTGAGAACGCACTCCTCCAAGCGGGAAAGAGCACTAGAACATCTGGAGGTAAAAAGGGGACGTCCCCTGGGTTCGAGGGAACTGGGACAACATGGATCCCCCGCACATAGACTTACTACACAAGGCCACACGCAGGAATATGACCACCTTCCACCGTAAAAATCTACTCACATAATGTCAAAGGACTCTGTTAAGACACTCACCGCCAGGTAGATGAAGCCGCCGTTTAGTAAATAATCCCCTTCTCCAGAAATGCATTTTATATTTAGCCGACCGCCAAACTCCCGAAAGAAGTCCACGAACACGGCAACTCCCGATCAGCAAAACAGTTGAACGCCTTCCACAGCTAAAAATAACGAAAGCGCTGTCCCAGTAATAATTCCCCCACAAACGAGACCAAGCTCCGTCTTGAGGGTCAAATAAAGATCTGTTTAATGGGGGCTACCTGCCCGGTATTTATGCAGGTCTCCACAAGGTGGACACTCCCCAAGGGGACCTTGTGGAAGACTGTAAAATATATTATACAGTAGCCAATCGCAGTGGCTTCAATATAAGCCCTTCCCATCTTACCCACAAATCCGTCCTCTTTACCCCGGAGATAATTAGGAAGAAACCTAATTATCTCCCAGGGTAGAGACAATCGCCATTTTAAAATACAGTAACAAAAATACATTAAAATACATAACTGGGAAAATACCGAATGGATATAGTTCGTATAACGTATCCCCAGACAGCCTGGATCTGAGTGCACATTTTCACCGAACAGCGCTCAGATCCGATGTATCTAGTCGAATCGCCATGGAGTCAAAGTCTTTCACCAGTCCTTCGGTATACGAATGACTCCATGGGACGGCTATCTGGGTACAAGTCCATACGAATGCATAAAAAACTCCCGAACGACCGGCGTTCGTATGCCTTGTCGAAATAGAAGGGGAGCATCAGCTTCCAGCGGTGTTCGGTAGTTTAAAGTGTCCGTTTTTAGTTCCATACAATTTGTACCGAACACCGCTATGCTTTCGTGTGTCCCAAAATGGCTGCTGCCTCGTGGTCGACATGCGAACGACGACCACCTGTACGAATGGAATGGAGAGGTGTCTGCGGTTAACCACAACGTTCTAATAGGGGCCAAGAGGTTAACCAGCAGCACACTCCTCTCCTGGGTGGTCGTTCGTTCGGTAGTTTCAATCGGTAGTTTGTAAATTACACGAACGGGGGTATACGAACAGGAAATCCCGCGAAACAAAGGGAAACAGACGAAACAGCAATACAGATGAATCTGTCACAGACTCAATATCCCAGTTAAAAGACACCTCCTCTATAAAGAAATCAAAAATAAGGAGATAGGCGTGCTGTGCCTACAAGAGACACACTTCATGACAGGATCACATCCCACTATCTTACAACAGGACTTCCCTATACAGTTTCATGCGACCACGACTAACAAGACTAAAGGAACGTTGATACTAATTAGAAAAAACGTTGCATTTCTTCCTCATTCACACCATATTGACCCTGACAGTAGATACGTTATCATAACAGGCACACTCAACGACATGCCATACACTATAGCGAATATCTATGCTCCAAACACGAACCAAAGAAATTTTCTCCACAAACTCATATTAAAATTGCAGCGCATCCAACAAGGCACCACAATAATATGTGGAGATTTCAACCATGTGTTTGATCCCACGATTGATACGACCCTGGCCATGTCTAAAGCACGGTCCGCACCACTCAAAAAAAAAAGCAGGGCACTGAGAAACCTACTTCACAGCCCCCACTTCTATGATGTGTGGAGAGCCCACCACGTGGGAGAGAGGGGATACATGTTTTTCTCCACAGTACATAACACCTACTCCCGCATTGATGGGTTTCTCATTTCAGGATCAGGTATGACACAGAAAACCAAGTGTGAGATAGGACTTATAACGTGGTCAGACCACGCTCCTGTGAAACTGACACTTAAAAACTTGTATGACCCTACACACAGAAGCCCCTGGCGCCTAAACACAACGCTACTGCGAGACAGCAGCTTTGCCGCTGAACGGAAGGCAGGCATAACACATTACTTCCAAGACAATGACTCCACTGATGTCTCAAGAACCACCTTGTGGCAGGCACACAAATCGGTTATAAGGGAATTGCTCATATAGAGAGCATCCTTCCTAAAACAACAGGCCCACTCACAGCTACTAACTTATCAAAAGGACCTCCAACATCTTACAACAAAAAACCAAAATGCACCCACGAAGGAATTGAGGACTCAGATTATACAAGTGACAGAGAGCATGCACAAGTTGTCTTTAGAGCAGGTGGGACGACATCTGACCAGGCTCAAAGCTCGGAACTACTCACAGGGCAATAAAGCAGGCAAACTATTGGCACAGAGAATTAAGACATGTGACGAGACCAATCTTGCCACATTGCATTGGAGAAGCCTGGTTGCTTGCCTGCTGCCTCTGGACTATGGCCCCCTTTTAAAAGACTTTATTTCGCCTGAAGAAAAGCTGTATTCGTGCTTTTCTGCCAGTTGTTCGGTAGATTCAATCTAACGAACAACCGCACAAATGAATAGACCACCTGGGAGCTGGAGTGTGCCGGCAATTAACCTCCCTGAAGCTGCGGTTAACCGCAGCTTAATTGACGAATGCTGGGTGGCCGCCATTCGTATCCCGAACACGAGGTCGCGGCCATTTTAAACATACGAATGCACAGCGGTGTTCGCCCCTATTTTCATGGAACTAAAAATCGGACACAGTTTTGCGCGAACACCGCTGAAGCCGCCGACCTCCCTTCTTGTTCGGTGGAAGTGCCCGAACGGCCCGGTGTTCGGTAGTTTTGTGTGAATGTGTTATACCCCAGATAGGAATCCCATGGAGCCCATTCGTATGAAACTGACTGTAAAGACTTTGGCTCCATGGCGATTAAACTGTATTTGTGTGGTCTGAGCGCCATTCGCTTAATAATGTGCGCTCAGACCTGAGCTATCTGGGGATATGTTACATGTCTGTGTTTTATGTAATAAATGTGTGTCCTATTTGTCTACTTGTCTGTCCCTTGTCACAGTCTCCCATTTGGTCCCCTAGGGGAGTGTCCACCAGGTGGGAGACCTGCATAAAAGCCGGGCAGGTAGCCCTCATTAAACAGACCACTGCTTGACCCTCAACACAGAGCTCTGTCTCATTCTTGGGGGGATTCATTGTATGCTGTTAGAGACTGATTGCCAGGAGTGTAAGCTGTTCGTCTGCTTTTCCTGTTCGTCTACTGGCAGCTATTTGGGAGGTTCCAGTTCGGGAGTTGGAGGGCTATTTTGTATCCAGTTCGGGAGTTTGGTGTTCTGCAGTAGCTGTGCCTGCGTCTCTGGAAAGGGGGCCGATTGCCTAAATGGTTTTTACCCCTTGTGTGCAAAACGGTCCGTTACAATTGGTGGCAAGCGGCGGGATCATTCCTACAGCCAGAAGCACAGCTACAGGAGACACCATTTATTTGGATTTTACAATTTGTGGGCAACGGATGTCTTAGTACAGCGACCCTGACAGCACAAGGATGGAACCAGCAGTGGAGTACAGCTACTCTATGAGAGAGTATGACCGGATGGTGTGGTTTCACCTAAGCTTCTTCGGATCCAACCCACTGGAGAGATCGGTGCGGTTCGTGAGGAACCTAGTGTTCGAGAGGCTGCAACAACGGGCAGAGAGAGAAGTCCAGTTGGCACGTTGGGAGAAACTCCAGCGGCAGATACAGCAGGGAATTGGGAGCCCAGTCTCCACTCCCCAGCGGCAGTGTAAAGTGCAGGGAGAGGAGAGCAGCGTCCTCCCTCCCCAGCAGCAGGCTGAATTACAGGGGGCAGAGGTAGTTGTTCCTGCCCCCCAGCAGCAGAGTGATATGCCGGGAAGGCAGTGTGAAGTGCAGGGAGAGGAGAGCAGCGTCCTCCCTCCCCAGCGACAGGCTGAGCTACAGGGGGCAGAGGTAGTTGTTCCTGCCCCCCAGCAGCAGAGTGATATGCCGGGAAGGCAGTATGAAGTAAAGGGAGAGGAGAGCAGTGTCCTCCCTCCGCAGTGACAGGCTGAGCTACAGGGGGCAGAGGTAGTTGTTCCTGCCCCCCAGCAGCCGAGTGATATGCCGGGAAGGCAGTGTGAAGTCCAGGGAGAGGAGAGCAGTGTCCTCCCTCCCCAGCGGCAGCGTGATTTTCTGGGAATAGGGAGCCCAGTCTCCATTCCCCAGCGGCAGTGTGATGTGTCGGGAATTGGGAGCCCAGTCTCCATTCCACAGCGGCAGTGTTATTTGTTGGGAATTGGGAGCCCAGTCTCTAGTCCCCAGCGGCAGAGTATCCAGCAGGGAATAGAGAGCCCAGTCTCCCTTTCCCAGCTGCAGGACACTGTATTGGGAGCGGAGACAGTCGGTCTCCCTCCACAGAGGATGAAAGTATGTATGGGAGAGGAGCTTGCTACCACCTCTCCCCAGCAGCGGATCATTAATGGGCAGGGAATAGAGAGCTCAGTCTCCTTTCCCCAGCGGCAGAGTGTTCTATCAGGAGAGGAGCCTGTTACCCCCTCTCCCCAGCGACAGCTTAGAGTATCCAAAGGGGAGACAGTCGGTCTCCCCCTCCAGCAGCAGAGCTGTGTAACCAAAGGGGAGACAGTCGGTCTCCAGCAGCAGAGCTGTGTAACCAAAGGGGAGACAGTCGGTCTCCAGCAGCAGGACTGTGTATCTAAAGGGGAGACAGTCGGTCTCCCCCTCCAACAACCAGGCTTCAACCAGGCTACCCTCCCAGTAGCGCTGGCAACAGGGCAGAGTGACGCTGGTCTCTGCCCACACAGCACCCCACCAAGTCAGCGTACCCGTACCCAGCACAGCCATGGTGAGGCACCTGGACATGGACAAGCTTCTCCTCTACCCAGGTGCAGTAACTATTTATTGTGGGTGGGCTGTGCTGTTGATTGTGTTTTGTGGGTGGGCTGCTGGACTAACAAGGGCACTGACCGGCAGGAGGTCAGATACCCTGTTAGTCTGTTTGGAAAAGGGGAGAGATGTGACGAGACCAATCTCGCCACATTGCATTGGAGAAGCCTGGTTGCTCGCCTGCTGCCTCTGGACTATGGCCCCCTTTTAAAAGACTTTATTTCGCCTGCAGAAAAGCTGTATTCGTGCTTTTCTGCCGGTTGTTCGGTAGATTCAATCTACCGAACAACCGCACGAATGAATAGACCACCTGGGAGCTGGAGTGTGCTGGCAATTAACCTCCCTGAAGCTGCGGTTAACCGCAGCTTAATTGACGAATGCTGGGTGGCCGCCATTCGTATCCCGAACACGAGGTCGTGGCCATTTTAAACATACAAATGCACAGCGGTGTTCGCCCCTATTTTCATGGAACTAAAATCGGACACAGTTTTGCGCGAACACCGCTGAAGCCGCCGACCTCCCTTCTTGTTCGGTGGAAGTGCCCGAATGGCCCGGTGTTCGGTAGTTTTGTGTGAATGTGTTATACCCCATGGAGCCCATTCGTATGAAACTGACTGTAAAGACTTTGGCTCCATGGCGATTAAACTGTATTCGTGTGGTCTGAGCGCCATTCACTTAATAATGTGCGCTCAGACCTGAGCTATCTGGGGATATGTTACATGTCTGTGTTTTATGTAATAAATGTTACTTTATGTATTTTAAAGTATAATACTGGTTTTGTGTCCCCACATGTGTAATGGAGTTTTGCCTTTGTCTTGGGAGATAATTGAGTTACTTCTCAATTATCTCCCAGGGCAGAGGGGAGGAAGCCAGGATGCATTGTGGGAATATACTGTGACTGTGTGTCCTATTTGTCTACTTGTCTGTCCCTTGTCACAGTCTCCCATTTGGTCCCCTAGGGGAGTGTCCACCAGGTGGGAGACCTGCATAAAAGCCGGGCAGGTAGCCCTCATTAAACAGACCACTGCTTGACCCTCAACACAGAGCTCTGTCTCATTCTTGGGGGGATTCACTGTATGCTGTTAGAGACTGATTGCCAGGAGTGTAAGCTGATTGTCTGTTTTTCTTGTTCGTCTACTAGCAGCTATTTGGGAGGTTCCAGTTCGGGAGTTGGAGGGCTATTTTGTATCCAGTTCGGGAGTTTGGTGTTCTGCAGTAGCTGTGCCTGCATCTCTGGAAAGGGGGCCGATTGCCTAAACGGTTTTTACCCCTTGTGTGCAAAACGGTCCGTTACAAGACACAACAAGCAGCCCAAAATATAGCATATATGGTATCTCCTGATGGCCATAAAATAGTAGCACCCAAAGACATTAGTAACGTTTTTGCTAAATGTTACAGTACCTCCAGTAGTAAAATGTACAAACCTCCGTTTAGCGAGTATTCCCCGTTTGCAATAATGTGGTCGGGTAGCGGGTATAATAAAACCATGCGAACCGCCAGCCAGGGAACACTCCAAACTCCCGAACGGTACCTGTACGGCTAATTCCCTTCACAAGCTGCAAATCCACGAACGGCAAATAGTAACCGAACGTCAATATCTCCCAAGTGGCAAATAATCCAAATAAGTAGTCTCTAGTCGCTTGTAACCAAATCCCCCCAATAACGAGACCAAGCTCCGCTTTGAGGGTAAAACACGAACTGATTTACTGTGGGCTACCTGCCCGGTATTTATGCAGGTCTCCCACCTGGTGGACACTCCCCTAGGGGACCAAATGGGAGACTGAATTTACAGAAGGACATGGGGACATTTTGGACATACATCCCCACAATATTCCCAGCATGCAGTACAGTTCCCTCCCCTCTGCTCGGGGGATAATTGGGAAGTAACTCAATTATCTCCCAGAGCAGAGGCAATCGCCATTTTAAATACAAGTCACAAAAACACATGAAAACCTATAACTTCATAACTGCCGAACATATTACATTCGTATTACATATCCCCAGATAGCCTGGATCTGAGTGCACATTATTGGAGAATAGCACTCAGATCCCATTCGCACAGTTCAATCGCCATGGAGTCAAAGTCTCTTTCAGTTCTTCGGTATGCGATTGACTCCATGGGACGGCTATCTGGGTTAAGTCCATTCGTGTGGTTGAATCTCCCGAACGGCTGGCATTCGTATACTTTTGTCGATTGAGAAGGGGAGGTCGACGGCTTCAGCGGTGTTCGGCTGAAAAAGGGTCCGTTTTCAGATCCATGAAATAATCGTCTAACACCGCTGGTCTTTCGCATGGACAAAATGGCCGCCGCCTCGTGGTCGACATACGAACGACGACCACCCGGCATTCGGTTTTAATTGAGAAGTGTCTGTGGTTAACTGGAACGTTCTAATTGGGATCAATAGGTTAACCAGCAGCACACTTCTCTTCTGGGTGGCCGTCCGTTCGGTAGTTTCGTTCGACAAAAACCGACATTCCCTTGAATAAAGCATACGAATGGGGAAATTCATGTAACCGGCAAAACAGGCGAACAAAGCATTTGTAATCCAGACAGATGGGTCTGTCACACTAAATATTACGAATTGCTCTATAACCACCACACCCCAACCACAGGAACCCAGCATAAGCAAGTTCCTAGACAAAATGAATCTACCCAAACTCGCCTCCACCCAACAAGATGCCCTATCGGCCCCCATCACGGAATCTGAAGTGATTACAGCCATAGCCAAAAGGCCCCAGGCGCAGATGGCTTTGCCAACGATTACTATAAACAATTCCAACAGATCTTAGCTCCATACATAACAAAAGCATTTAATGAGGCAGTTTTAAAACGAGCACTGCCCCAGGAGGCACTGAAAGCACACATAATCACGCTTCCTAAACCCGGTAAACCACCAACACAACCGCAAAACTTTCGCCAGATTTCATTACTCAATACAGACACAAAACTCTTCGCTAAAATTTACGCTACCAGACTAAGCGACATACTCCCACAAGTGATACATAACGATC
>OW240925.1:14189769-14204123 GCA_933207985.1 Pelobates cultripes
TTATTTTTGTTTGTATGTTTATATTTGTTATGGCTGCTATTAACAGAATGCACTCCGAAGGGCTACAGAGACCATTGATCAGGGTTGAGACTCTGAGATTGCACTCCTCCAAGCGGGAAAGAGCTCTAGAACATCTGGAGGTAAAAAGGGGACGTCCCCTGGGTTCGAGGGAACTGGGACAACAGGGATCCCCCTCACATAGACTTACTACACAAGGCCACACGCAGAAATATGACCACCTTCCACCGTGAAAATCTACTCACATAATGTCAAAGGACTCAATATCCCAGTTAAAAGACACCTCCTCTATAAAGAAATCAAAAATAAGGAGACAGGCGTGCTGTGCCTACAAGAGACACACTTCATGACAGGATCACATCCCACTATCTTACAACAGGACTTCCCTATACAGTTTCATGCGACCACGACTAACAAGACTAAAGGAACGTTGATACTAATTAGAAAAAATGTTGCATATCTTCCTCATTCACACCATATTGACCCAGACAGTAGATACGTTATCATAACAGGCACACTCAACGACATGCCATACACTATAGCGAATGGAAGGTAAAAGGAATGGTTAAAAAAACAGAACCGATCTATAGGTGGAGCGCTCCAAGTGAGTTGACTCACCCCACTCTTGGTCTATGTAAGATGACCTGTACGTGGGGATGAAATAAACAGTAATATGGTGTAGTATATTACAAGTAATACTGGAGAAAATGATGAAGAATATAGAACCACTCACATGGTTCTGAGCCTTAACTGGACAGGCTCAGATCTCTCAAGCAGGCGTGTTTAGGGTCACACGGAACCTTTATGTAGACACGGATCTCGTTGTACCTTTAACGGATGGAAACCAAATATAGTGCAGTATATCGGTATATATAGGTGTAAATGCCAAGAAAATGCTGAAAGTTGCTCACCTGATTCAGAGCCTAAATCCTGGCTCTGAGTATATAAATGAATGTGTCAGAAAGGGGACACAAAACCCTTTTAGATTAATAGCAGGAACACAGGATGCTGGTATCAACAGTGGATTATAAAATGAACAATTTATTATAAAATATAAGGTATATATAACAAAAATAAAAACTATATAAAAATACAGTAATAAAAAGAAAGTCCTTAATCCTGTTGATCCTCCGAGACGCGTTTTGCCCAGCGGCTTTTTCAATCGGTAACATCATCTGTGTTCCGGTTTTCCTTTTATATCTTCAGTTCACACTTAATAGAAGACTTCCTTAATTGCGGATGGTCGGCGGCTGTGTCGCGTAACGTCATTTCCGCTTGTGTCATCATCTAGAGTGGTCGCATTTCTATTAGTTCATACATATGTAAGTCTTTGGTCGCCATCTTATTTAGGGGCGAGATGCGATCTCTGTATACACATAAAGAGTCTCTCATGTAGAGACATCATAGAGAATGAGGGCAAACGAATATAAATAGGAAATTCATGAGACATTAATACATAATGCGGTTTATAACAATATTTAAATAAACTTATTTCATATAACAATATAGTTTGTATTTTTATCTTTTCATTAGCAATTGTATTAAAAACACGACACTTCAATGTTTATAAAATTTAGGCATAAGACAAATCACCCTTATATCTTAATTTTCTGACATATAATATTGTTAAATACCTATTGAGTGTCTTTGTTTTTTTTAAAAAAAAGGGATTACACCTGGGGAATCACTGGTTAAAACAAAATACACCTCATCCTATAAATATAATGTATATATGTAGTCCTAAAACAGAATATATGTGTGTATAAATCTCCCTTAAAGGGATAGACAATATTTAATCTATATGGCATAGATGGGGTAGACTATTTTAAATTCTAATATGCATATATATCTATATCTCGAGATAATGATAGCCATTAATAACAGGCCATTTCTACATTCCTCTTAAAGAGATAGAGTATGTTAAAAAATAAATAAAATAAAACTAAAAGAAACTAATTCCTGCATTAATATACATATGTATCGATCTTTGTATCTTATCAATAAAAAATCATATTAATGTGCCCCATGCCTTTCTCTCCACACTTAAAATACCATTATAGTGACAGATAAAATGTAAAATGTATAAACTTGTATATTGTAGAGTTAATTATAATAATATATGTTGAAGTGCATAGTCTTGAAAAATCCTTATTTCTTGTACAAAAAATATGTTTCTATCATCACATGCCAGTGAATAAAAGATAAAAACAAATTCCATCACAGGAAATGACAAAGTTCAAAGTCATTATTCAGTCCGTGAGGTAACATAGTATTTAAATAAAAAATCCACCTCATTTCCATTTGGCCCAAAGATTGTATTAGGTCCCCGTCTCTCCAGTTTTGAGTAAATTTTTGTATCCCCATAAATTGGGCAAATTCAGGATTCTTGTGATGGAATTTTAAAAAATGGAGAGAAAAACTGTGTTTTTCAATACCATTTTAAATGTTTCTAATGTGTTCTTGTATACGTACATGGAGGGGACGGATAGTCCGTCCCACGTATACAAGACCACAAGGACACGTGATGGTATATATTACTTTCTTAGAGTAACATGTAATTAATTCATTTATTTTAAACCTCTGTTCCAGATTCTTTGGATGTGTAAAGGATGTTATATGTCTCTTTTTATTATTAGTGTTTTTACAAGCTGTGCAGCTACCACAGCCAAAAAAAACTCGTATTATTCAGAAAGTGAAGCTCTTTTTTTTGTTTTAATGTGATTATGTACTAAAGTTCTATTTAAACTCGGAACCCCTCTATAGACTACAGTGGGTCTATCTGGGAGTATGGAGTTTAATATATGGTCATTTTTAAGAATAGGCCAATATCTATTCAGGATTATTTTAACTTGTTTGCTTTTACAATTAAAATCACATATAAATACAGGGTCTTTTTTATTTAGATCGTCATTCTTCTCCTTATATGTTAATAGTGACGACCTTTCTTTCAATTTCACTTCTTCATATGCTTTACTTAATAGTAGTTCTTCATATCCTTTATCCCTGAAATTTTGTAGAATAGTGGATGCTTGGTCTTGGAAGGTTTGATCGTTAGTGCAATTGCGTTTTACTCTAAGCAGTTGGGGCATTCAGAAGCCAAGGGGAAAAATGACAACCATTCTGATGTATATAGCTGTTGAAGTCTGTTTTCTTTAAAAAAGTGTTAGTTTTTAATAATCCATCCTCTACATATATATTTAAATCTAGGAAATGTACCTGAGTTTTACTGAAGTTGGTAGTTAGCTTTATTCCCCAATCGTTGGATTCCAGGTGGGATAGAAAAGTTAGGAGTGACTCTTCATCTCCTCTCCAAATGAAAAATAGATCATCAATGTATCTGCGATAGGTCACGAGGTTCGACTCCCATCTATCATCACTATAGATGAATTGATGTTCCCAATGGGACATAAAAAGATTAGCATAGCTGGGAGCGAACCTCGTGCCCATCGCATTACCACACAGTTGGAGATAAAAATTATCCCCAAACCAAACATAGTTATTACGGAGTATCCAATCTATGCCACTGATTATAAAGTCTATCTGTTCTTGATGAAATTTTTGTGAACGTTCTAGAAATGTTTTAGTTGCTAGACATCTCCTTTCGTGGGAAATTATAGTGTATAAAGGTGTTACATCGGACGTCACTAGATAAAAGTCATCCTGCCATTCAATATTTGTGAGGACCTGTAGAATACTAATGGTATCTTTTAAGTAACTAGGGCATTGTTGTACAATGGATTGTAAATTTCTATCGATATATTGTGATAGTCGACTTGAGATGGATCCTATCCCAGATATTATGGGTCTTCCTGGTGGATTTGTTTTGTCTTTATGTATTTTCGGGAGGTAGTAAAATACCGGTATCTTAGGATGTATGATATTAAGAAAATTATATTCCTTTTTATTTAATATATTTTTTATTTTCCCTTTCTCTATCAATACATTATAACTTGTTTTGATTTCATCTGTAGGATCTTTATTAAGTGTTATATATGTATTTGTGTCTCCCAAAATTCTATTAGCTTCCTTCATATAGTCCATATATTCTAACAGGACTATCCCGCCCCCCTTGTCAGCAGGTTTGATGACAAGGGTGTTGTCATTTTTAAATTCTTTTAAGGCCATCCTCTTTTTAAAGGTTAAATTTTGTTCATATTTGTTTAATCCTTTTATCTTGTTTATATCTTGCATAACCATTTTCTCAAAGGGAATCATCTCTTCTGAGATGCAACATTTGGGAAAAAAAATTGATGGTTCTTTTAAATCAGTGTGGATAAATTCTGATTGTTCTACTAGATTAGGTTGTTCTGGATGTTTTATAAAAAACTTTTTAAGGCACAATTTCCTTTTAAACCGATTCATATCTATAAACATATCAAACTTATCTATACCTTTTGAGGGGGCGAATTTAAGTCCTTTTGTTAGTAATGTGTTCTGTGATGGAGTTAAGGTTCTCTGTGTTAAATTAAATATTCCCCCATTATTAGATGATGTCAATATTTGTTTTTCCTGTCTTTTCTGTACGTGAGTTCCTCCTCTATTTCCCCGTCTTCTGGGCTTCTTTGTCTTTTGTTTAATGGTTTTAGAGAGAGTGGAATCTCTTTGTGTCTGTCCCTCATGTACGATTTCTGAAAATCCTCTCCTCGTGGTGGTCTAACTGTATAATTTGATCTACTTAATGGAGGGTGTATAGGGGACTTGTTTCTAAATATGTATTGCATATTAGGTTCAATGGTTGAATTTCTTTGTCTTATTCTATTGCCTTCTCTATTTGAGTGTTGAGGGGATATATTTTCTTTCACCATTGTTGCATAGGAGGGTCGATATTCTTTTGATTGTTTGTGTGTCCTAGATGGGGGAGATTTTTGGTCTATTGGTCTGTAGTTTCTTATTCTTTTAGGTGAAGTATAGTGGGTAGATTTTAAAGCATTTATTCTTTGATATTTTTTCGGGGTTTTATAATTTTCTTTACTCCTATAATTCTCCTTATATACACTTTGTCGAGATATGTGGTTCTTATTGTAAGATCTCACTTGTTTTTTCGAATAGTCGATAACATCTCTCTGATATTTTCTCTTTTTTATATCAATTACTTTATTCTCTAATCTTTCGAGATTAGTTTGTAATTCTCTAGTTGTGGATTCGTATATTTCAGATGAGGTGTTGAGAATTGAAGATTATGCTAGCGTCAGTGTACCTATAATCTTAATTTTAATAATGACAGGAGGCGAGTATTTTGCATATCTCTCTTTACTAAACTCCACAGCAGTAAAGGAAGTAAACGTTTAACCAATCAAAAATGCAATAGGGAGTGAGGTATTCCCACAAAATAGGCTCCTCCTCCTCTTTCATAAGCGACATCGTAACAGAGAAAAGGTAAATATTGAACATAGAAACGATTTATTATCCAAAGGCATACGGAAGGAACAACGGTGGACGGCCATAGGAATATTGTTCAACTGTAACTGACATCAACGGATGAATGTCCAACTTTAGGCGGTCCTCCTCGAAAGTGGTTGTCTAGGTAGTTTGACAATGTAGTGCCCGAAATTCCAGAAGCTGATGAAGTTAAACTGAAATGAGAGTGTGAAATGGGTTAGATTCTGGCCTCTTACTGGTTGATACAATTATCATGACCCAGCCAAGATATTAGCAACATATGCATGATGATAGAAACAGATATAACAGATACTGTCCCTGGACAAAGAAGGAGTAGTGTAGAGACAGATACGAGATAAAGATGAGGGAAAACAAAACACTCTAAAGAGTAACTGTTCCCTCTTCCCCGGGTAGGAAAGGGAGGGAAAATACTCACCTCCTGTCATTATTAAAATTAAGATTATAGGTACACTGACGCTAGCATAATCTTCAATTTTATCACATGACAGGAGGCTTTCTATTTTGCATTTTTAACGCTGGAGTAGGAGTGACATAGCCGCGTTCGAGTTTGGACGAAAGTAAAAAAGTGCGAAACGTGTATTCTCTCGACCAGTCCGCGGAATGTAGAATGTCCGCCAATGAGGCCCCTGCTGCGAAGGCTGAAGATGCTGCTGCCCCTCGTACCGAGTGGGCCCCGAAGGAAACGTCCACGCCTGCGAGTGAGAGTATCCAGCGGACCCATCTGACGAGCGTGGTGGTAGTGATGGGGACGTGTGGTCGAACATATGATACGAGGAGTTGTCCCGAAGGTGATGTCCGAATTGGGAGTGTAACTTCTACATAGCGTCGTAGAGTGGCTACGATGCAGAGTTGTGGATCTGAGTTGAAGAAGGGGTAGAAAACTGTTGAAGAATCTGATTTTGTGCGACGAGATATGTGGAATGTGACTCCCTCCGGGGAGACCGAGAACGCATCTATGTCAAATGCCCGGACGTCCGATACTCTGCGGAAGGATACCAGGCAGAGCAGGATCGTTAGTTTCGCTGAGAGTTGTCGAAGTGAGAGTCTGTCATTGGGTGGCCATTCCCTCAGAAAGCATAGGACTATCTCGACATCCCAGAGTCGTGAATATTTAGGTTCAGGGGGTCGTTGCAGGCGAATGCCCCTGAGGAGACGACATATCAGCGGGTCTTTACCCACTGGGATCCCAGTGATAGGGATGTGAGCCGCTGAGATAGCGGAACGGACCACATTAATTGATCTGTAGGATCGTCCTGTTGAAAATAGGTGGGTTAAGTAGTTCAAAATGGAAGGTATAGAGGCCGTAAATGGATCAAGGTTCCATTCCATGCACCAATCGGCCCAGTAGTTCCAAGCGGATCTTCTGGTTCCTGGAGCCCATGATTCCCATAGGAGGTCCTTAGCAGCCTGCGATAGTTCACCGACTTGCCAGGCACCCCGGAAAGAGTCCAAGCCACCAGGTGTAGTCGGTTGGCCAGGATCAATGGGTGGGGGCTCCCTTTCGGATCCTTGAGGATGTATTGGTGTGAGGTTAACAGGAGGGGATCCTTGTAGAATAGGGCTAAGAGGTCTGGAAACCATGGTTGTCCTGTCCATAGGGGTGTGATGAGAAGAAGGGATATTCGTTGTCGTCTCAGGTAGTGTATGGTCCTTGCAATCATGGCTAATGGGGGAAAGGCATATGCCCTCGTGGTTGGCCATGGTTGAAGAAATGTGTCCGTTGCTTTGCTCTCCGGGTCCGGGAGCCAACTGAAATATGTCTGTGTTTGCCTGTTGTTGCGCGACGCAAAGAGATCTAGGTGAAATGGACCTCAATGTTGTTGTAGACTGTGGAAGATTTGTGGGTCCAGTTTCCAATCGCTGGTGTCCCTCCAGTTCCGAGAAAACCAGTCCGCCGTGAGGTTCGTTTCCCCCGGGAGATATTCCGCCTTGAGGGAGATGTTGCGGGGTAAGCAGAAGTCGAAAATCTCCTTTGTTATTTCTGATAGGATGCGTAATCTTGCCCCGCCCAGGCGGTTGATGTAACGGACTGCCGAGATGTTGTCCATCTGTAAAAGGATGCAACAGTCTGTCTTTTCTTTTGCGAGGCTGCGGATAGCAAATGATCCCGCTAGGATCATTTTAGGCAGTTTATATGCATGTTGAGGTCCTGGGAGTTCCAGGCACCACCTGTTGATGTACCGTTGCTTGTGGCGCCCCATCCCCAGAGACTGGCGTCCGATTCCAGGACTATGTCGGGCGTGCTCCCGAAGATGGCTCGACCGTTCCATGCTTCCATGCTGTCTAGCCACCAACCGAGTTCGTCTCTGACTTCTTTCGTTACTGGGATCGGTTGGTCGTAAGATGGGTTTTGTCTGAGGAAAGATGCTTTGAGGCGTTGCATCGCTCTGTAGTGAAGTGGGCCTGGGAAGATAGCTTGTATAGATGCTGAGAGGAGTCCCACTATTCGAGCGAGGGCGCGGAGTGGAATGGTGTTGGCGCGAAAGGTCTTGCGCAGTTCCTTGCGAATGTTCGAGATCTTTGACGCCGGTAGCCATAAGGTGCTTGTGGTGGAGTCTATCTCGAATCCAAGGAATTGTACTGTTTGAGATGGTGTCATGGCAGATTTGTCGGAGTTCACTATGAATCCTAGGGATGATAGGAGGTCCGTGGCATAGCTTGTGTGCTGTATCAATCTGGACCTTTCGGAGCAGAGCAGCAGGAGGTCGCCCAGATAGATAATGCACCGAATTCCCTGTGCTCGAAGGTGTGCGACCACGGGCTTCATTAATTTGGTGAAGCACCATGGATCTGAGCTGAGGCCGAAGGGGAAGCATGTGAATTGTCAGGGATGGTCCTGCCAGTGGAATCGCAGGAACTGTCGACAGGACTGGTGGACTGGTACTGAAAAGTAGGCGTCCTTCAGATCGAGTCTTGTGAACCAATCTTTGTCCTGTAACAGGTCTCTTAGGACGTGTATGCCTTCCATCTAGAAGTGCCTGTATGTAACGTATTCGTTGAGTCTTTTTAAGTTTATGACAGGGCGGAAGTCTCCTGTCTTCTTCTTCACTAAGAATATGTTGCTGAAGAAACCTTGTGGAACGGGGGCCGGTTCGATTGCGCCTTTCGCTCGTAGTTCTAGCAGCTCTTTGTGAATGAGCTTGGCGTCTTCTGTGGAGCATGTAGTAGGGTATGGAGCGAACATTTGTCGCGGGTAGGTCATGAAGTCGATAATGTAGCCCTGCACTGTCTGTCGGATCCAGCTGTCCGTGGAGATGGTTAGCCATTCCTGAAAGAAAAGGGAGATACGACCTGCAATACGAGAGGGAAGGCAATGAATTAGGTGATTGCTTACCTGTGGAGAAGCGTGCTCTGCCTCGGGTACGTGGTCCCCGGCCTCTGTCTGCTCCTCTGGTGTAGGAAAACTGTTGGCGATATCCCACTTCGGGGTAAAAGGGTTGGGGCCTCGCATTGCGGGGGCCTGAAGGCCAAAATCGGCTGGCAGCACGGCCACTTTGGCGGCCAGCCCTTCCAAAAACACCCTGGTGGTTTTATGTCTAAACACTCTTCTCATAGAAGATTGGGCTTTGTTCAGTGAAGTAAAAATATTTACATGTTTATTTAAGTCTTTGAGGAAAGGGTCTCCAAAGAGTTTGCCCTGTGCCAGCGGACCCAGTTCCTTGGTGCCCAATTCCACCAACTTTCCGTCAATATGGAGTAAAGCTGCTTTAGGCCGCTTAGATGAGAGGGCGGCATTGGTGTATCCCACAAAGCAAAAGCATCTTTGTGCCCACTCCCGGACATCGTGAGCCCATTCGCGAACCATGATCGCGTCAAATTGGTCTGCTTTCGTTAGAGCATCATCTGCCAGGTACATGATCCTGGAAAGTGGTCCCACTGAGTCCAGCAGTTTGTCCTGGACTGCTCTAAACCCTTTCTCCACGCCTTTGCGTGGGTCACGGCCCCCACGGGACTTAAAGGTGGTCATCACCTGGTCAAACTCTGGTGTCTCTGCTACATGGTCTGGTAGAGAGGGTCTTGGACACTCGGAGCGTAGCCTGTTGCAAACTGTTTTATCCATTGATTTTGTGAGCCAGAGATGCATAAATTTTGCTAGATGGTCTGGGGGTGTCCAGTCCCCTGATCGAGGGTCTCTAAGGTTTCTAGGGTCAAATAATCTCTGACCTGATGGGTCGAAGATAGCGTCCTTGTCTTCCTGCGGGTTATCTGTAGTGTCATGTACTTGGGAGTCTCCCGATAGAGTGTGTGGTAAGAGTCCGGGTTGAGACTCGGTACCCCAAGGGTCATCTTGCTCGTCTGATTCGTCAGCTTGCCACTCATCTAGAATGGCCAAGGATTTGGATGGTGCTTCTTCCTCCTCAGAGGAGTAGTTAAGCAGCGGAGTCGGGGTAGTGACCATAGAGGGCTTACGTCTCTTAGCCGGTGATTTACCCTTAGCTGGGTTTTGCTGACCCTTTTCCCCTTTCCAGTGGCGTTTGCCAGTGGGGGGTTCATGGCTCTTATGTGGTTCCGAATCTTCGGAATCTGAATTGTGTCGGGATTGGTGGGTTTTAGATGGTATCCTCTTTTCAGTATTAGAGGCCATCATTTTGGAGAGGGCTTTCTCCATGGAGGCTGCTATTGCCTCGTTAATCATGTTTTGGAAGTCCACTGTATTTTGAGAGGCTTCCATATTCTGATCAGATATATTTGAAGTGGCACAGGGCGTAAAACAATTATTATAGATATAGATATAGATATAGAGGTCAGTGTAACTGTACTTATTCACTGTGTAAGTAGCACTTTGCTGACCCCAGCAGGGAACAGTGGTGCGCAAACAGATAATACCCCAGCAGGGTCTGTGGTGTACTGTAAATGATGACCCCAGCAGGGTCTAGTATGTAGTAATCCACTTACAGGTATTAGCAGTGATGAGGCTAAATTGCAGTCAGTGATAGTGTCAATGTAATAACTCTACAGGGTAATCACCACATAAATTGGGATTTAGTATTGTGCTGGGCCTCACCCAGTGTGACAGAGGTGGCCACAGGATGACCTCCAATAAAGCAGCAGGTTAAATGGGGCAGCACCCCAAACAGGCACAGGAGATGGTGCCTTGTACAGTATGTAATAGTAATAACTGACTGACCTCAAAACGGTATGGAAATTTTTTTTCAGGCTCTGGCTAGGTGAGTCCTGTCAGAAGAAGAAAAATCCGCCGTTCAGCGTGTGTCCCTCGCGGCACTCAGAGGAAATTAAAATGGCGGCCGCAATCTCGCGAGACGCGAGATTGCAAATGGCCGCCGCGCCTGAGCTGACTAACCTCTGAGGGAGGATAGTTCGTGAGGGCAGTAAAAGTGCGTGCCGATGTGGCGGTGAGGGGTTAGGGAGGCGGGGGACGACGGGGTAACCGTTGGTAAACGGAAAACCTGTCCGCCCGCTGGCGGAAAGTGGGAGAAAGGCAGGAAAGGCCGGAAATAAGAAACAGAGGAAAAAACATAAAACAGCCCTAAAAGAGGGCTAAATATTTAGTACTCACAGAAAACAGTAATACTAGAAGTCAGAAAAAACTGCTAGTAACAATTAAATAGGAATAAATCCAGTGAAAAACACATAAGCAGTAAGGAAATATATATCTAAATGGAAGAGCCCAAAACTCTAAAGCACGGTCCGCACCACTCAAAAAACAAAGCAGGGCACTGAGAAACCTACTTCACAGACCCCACTTCTATGATGTGTGGAGAGCCCACAACGTGGGAGAGAGGGGATACACGTTTTTCTCCACAGTACATAACACCTACTCTCGCATTGATGGGTTTAGCATTTCAGGATCAGGTATGACACAGATAACCAAGTGTGATGACTTATAACGTGGTCAGACCACGCTCCTGTGAAACTGACGCTTAAAAACTTGTACAACCCTACCCACAGAAGCCCCTGGCGCCTAAACACAACGCTACTGCGAGACAGCAGCTTTGCCGCTGAACTGAAGGCAGGCATAACACATTACTTCCAAGACAATGACTCCACTGAAGTCTCAAGAACCACCTTATGGCAGGCACACAAATCGGTTATAAGGGGATTGCTCATACGGAGAGCATCCTTCCTAAAACAACAGGCCCACTCACAGCTACTAACTTATCAAAAGGACCTCCAACGTCTTACAACACAAAACCAAAACGCACCCACAAAGGAATTGAGGGCTCAGATTATACAAGTGACAGAGAGCATGCACAAGTTGTCTTTAGAGCAGGTGGGATGACATCTGACCAGGCTCAAAGCTCGGAACTACTCACAGGGCAATAAAGCAGGCAAACTATTGGCACAGAGAATTAAGACACAACAAGCAGCCCAAAAGATAGCATATATGGTATCTCCTCATGGCCTTAAAATAGTAGCACCCAAAGACATTAGTAACGTTTTTGCTAAATATTACGAATCGCTCTATAACCACCACACCCCAACCACAGGAACCCAGAATAAGCAAGTTCCTAGACTAAATGAATCTACCCAAACTCACCTCCACCCAACAAGAGGCCCTATCAGCCCCATCACGGAATCTGAAGTGATTACAGCCATAGCCACACTGCCCGCAGAAAAGGCCCCAGGCGCAGATGGCTTTGCCAACGGTTACCATAAACAATTCCAACAGATCTTAGTACATAACAAAAGCATTTAATGAGGCAGTTTTAAAATGAGCACTGCCCCAGGAGGCACTGAAAGCACACATAATCACGCTTCCTAAACCCGGTAAATCACCAACACAACCGCAAAACTTTCGCCCGATTTCGTTACTCAATACAGACACAAAACTCTTCGCTAAAATTTACGCTTCCAGACTAAGCAACATACTCCCACAAGTGATACATAACGATCAGGTGGGGTTTGTGAAGGGACGTCAGGGAGGCGATAACACAAGAAAGGTCATAGACATTATACACAATGCACACAAACAACATATGGAATGTCTAGTCATTTCACTGGATGCAGAAAAGGCCTTCGACCACCTGGGCTGGAGGTTTCTAGAAGCGGTCCTATGTAAATTCGGATTGCCGGAGATGTTCCGCTCAGCGGTCGGGGCCCTATACAAGAACCCATCTGCACCCAGGCGATCACGGCGGGTTTCACATCAGAAGCGTTTAACATAACAAACAGAACGAGACAAGGCTGCCCGCTCTCTCCCCTGCTTTATGTACAGCTCTTGAGCCACTGGCGGAACTTATCAGAGCGAATAAGGCTATACATGGAGTAACTATAAGGGACAGGGAATTCAAAATAAACTTATTTGCGGATGATGTCTTATTGACACTGACCCAGCCCATGATATCCTTGCCAAGGCATATGGACTCAATTCATACTACAAATTAAATGTCGCCAAGTCCCAAGCCATGGGCATAGGGATCCAAAAGGACCTTCTGAGGCATCTTAGAGACACCTTCTCGTTCGACTGGCGGACAGACAACATCACATTCCTAGGGGTACACTTACCCAACCTGTTCAAACTTAACTTCACTTAACTCACCAAATCATTCATAGACACTCTCCGAACATGGGAGGTAAAATACTTATCATGGCTGGGTAGATTAGCAGCATTTAAAATGACCCTACTCCCCAAACTCCTATACCTCTTCCGCACAATCCCCATACGGGTGCCGGGAAAATACTTGGCAACATTACAAACACTGATGGTGCGATTTGTATGGCGAATTGCAAAATACGTGTAGCCACAAAACTCTTACAAAAGCCGGTGACAGAAGGAGGTTTGGGGATGCCAGACTTAAAGGCGTATTACTGCGCCACGTAGCTGGCAGCTGTTGCAACCTCAAACTCAGGGAAAGAACCCCCTCAATGGGTGTACATAGAATTTCAGTGGGCCTGCATACACGGACTGCAACACATATACTGGACACCTCATGTACTAAGCCCGACAACCGCGGACATGTTGCCTCCGACGAGGATATTGATACAAGTATGGGAAAGGGCTAAAACCACCCTGGGAGGAGGGGGTCCTGATGTAAGAAACATGCCAATAGTGAGCATCCAACCACACATCCACAACTTTGATTACATGCCATGGCTGGCAGGGGGATGCACACACCTGCGACAGCTGTGTGAGGGAGGTAAAATATTATCGTTTCCAATATTGCAATCCAAGTTCTCTCTATCGGCCAAACACATCTTTCCCTATCTACAGTTAAAATCCTTTGTGTCCACCCTCCCAAGACATGACAGTCCCCAACCACAGCCCACAAGCCCCCTGGAACAACTGTGCTTAACCAAAACAATTCCCACAAAAATCATCTCCAGACTGTACACGGTATTGACAAACACACATACAGACTCTCAAACGGACTTCAGAGACAAATGGCACGCCGACCTGGGACACGCGTTAGAGGACAGGGATTGGAAACTAGCTTTCCATAGATCAGACACGATGTTGATGTTCATGTTGATGTCTCTGTTGAAATGTGTTATTTTACAACCCATTATGTACTGCCCCCACACTCTCCCCCCCCGCCCCCCCCAACTCACTGGCAGCGACGCAAAAATTGAGCTCCACGCCACAACCGATCACCGAAGACACAAGCCGATAGATAAACAGGCATGGAGGGTAAATCTAAAACTCAGAGGACGGAAAGATATATATATATATATATATATATATATATATGCACCCAAATATCAGGAAAATGCTCCTAGGTTCCTAGTGGCACTACTAGTGGTGCTAGGTCACCAACGCGAACAAAAGAGCGTAATGCTGCCACCACATGTATGTTATGTAACAAGTTAATCCTTACCTTCACGGGTGGGAATGAAGTACTGTAACCTTCGTGGAAATGCATTACTGAATGTCAATCCCCCCCCCCTCTTACCTTCTGTACCCACATTTCATGTGAAAATAAAAATTGTCAAATTGGAAAAAAAAAAAAAGATTAGGCAGAAAGAGGCTAAGCAAG
>OW240925.1:14209617-14228215 GCA_933207985.1 Pelobates cultripes
ATGGACTCAACAGTCTGTGTGTGTACGGACTCAGCAGAGTCTGTGTGTGTGTATGGACTCAGTAGTCTGTGTATGGACTCAGCAGTCTGTGTGTGTACGGACTCAGCAGAGTGTGTGTTTGTGTATGGACTCAGCAGAGTGTGTTTTTTTGTATGGACTCAGCAGAGTCTGTGTGTGTGTGTATGGACTCAGCAGAGTCTGTGTGTGTGTATGGACTCAGCAGAGTCTGTGTGTGTGTATGATCTCAGCAGAGTATGTGTGTGTGTGTATGGACTCAGCAATCTGTGAGTGTGTGTGTGTGTATGGACTCAGCAATCTGTGTGTGTGTGTATGGACTCAGCAGTGTGTGTGTGTGTGTATGGACTCAGCAGTGTGTGTGTATGGACTCAGCAGTCTGTGTGTGTATGGACTCAGCAGTATGTCAGCAGTGTATGGACTCCGCAGTCTATCAAAAATTAAAATTCCTGTGAGTTGTTGTGTAGGAAGGGCCCCAGTGTATTGCTTTGCCCAGGGGCCCTTAACTCTGTTAAAATGGTACTGCTTGTGTGTGTCAGTGTGCTTCTATTTAGTGAGCATGTGTGTGTCAGTGAGCTTGTCTTTAGTGAGCTTGTGTGTGTGTCCCTGAACTTCTTTGTAGTGAGCCTTCTGTTTATACAAGTGAGCGTCTGTAGTAAGCTTGTGTGTGAGTCAGAGAGTTTTGTCTGTCAGTAAGCCTATTTGCGCATGTCAGTGAGCTTGTGTGCTTACTGTAATATATATATATATATATATATATATATATATATTTTGACTTGTAGGAATGGCATACTTTTTTTTCCAGGGCTGCTTTGGATTCCCAGTTTGGCTCTGCCAGCGAGTGCACTTTACCGCTGAATAATCTGTGTGAGCTGCCGCACACTTTAGCCCTGTTACACGCGTCTGGGAGCTGCTGTTGACAGGTACTAGTAGTCTAGAGATTGGGGTATATGCTCAGCTATCTGTATAATACAGATCTGTGTGTATAAAATATCCCGGGATAGTCAGTGCTTCCTGTATAGTGCTGCTCTCTGTCTTGGGATATTATACACAAACAGACCTGTATTATACAGAGAGCAGCACTATACAGGGAGCACTGAGTGTCCCAATTTATTATACACACAACCCTGTATTATACAGAGAGCACTGACTGTCCAGGGATATTATACCCAGACAGTAATTGATAGCTGTGCTGCAAAATGTCCTTGGAATTTTTTTTTCAAATGTTGGCAACTATGGCACTGTATCAAGGATAATGTGTTTGTTTTTTTAATAATCCCTGGTGGAAAATAAGGAATCCTCCACCAGGTATTATTAAAAAAACAAAACACATTGTGTCGGGGGGTGTGGCTTAACATGCGACAGGGGCGGGGTCAAACTGCGGCGAGGGTGGGGTTAAATGTGCCCCCCTACTTTTGTCACTGGCCCTCCATGTGCCACCCTGAAAAATGAATCCTAGAGACGCCACTGGTAGAAAGAGGGAACTGCTCATGCCATTGTACAGAACACTGGTGAGACCTCACTTGGAATATTGTGCACAGTACTGGAGACCGTATCTCCAGAAGGATATTGATACTTTAGAGAGAGTTCGGAGAAGGGCTACTAAACTGGTTCAAGGTTAAAGGAACTTAACATGTATAGCTTGGAGGAAAGACAAGACAGGGGAGATATGATGGAATCATTTAAATACATAAAGGCAATCAACACAGTAAAGGAGGAGACTATATTTAAAATAAGAAAAACTAGCACAACAAGAGGACATAGTTTTACATTAGAGGGGCAAAGGTTTAAAAATATCAGGAAGTATTACTTTACTGGGAGGGTAGTGGATGCATGGAATGGCCTTCCAGCTGAAGTGGTAGAGGTTAACACAGTAAAGGAGTTTAAGCATCCATGGGATATGCATAAGGCAATGTTAACTATAAGATAAGGCCAGGGACTAATGAAAATATTTTTTTAAATTGGGCAGACTAGATGGGCCAAATCGTTCTTATCTGCCGTCACATTCTATGTTTCTATGAAACGCGTTTTGGCTGATTTGGACTTTGTATACTACATTTCAGATTTTATTTTATAGCTTAAAACCTTGAATATTTTGTTTTAATTTGGAACTGTGACAGACCCATCTGTCTGTAAATTACTTTTATTTCCCCTTCATTCGTCTGTTTGTTCGGCTATGTCCCTGTCCGTACAGTCCCTACATTATTCTCCTGTTTTACCGAAGAAACTGCCGAACGGCCGGCCACCCAGCATGGAGGTGTGCTGCTTGTTAACCTCTTGGTTGTAGTTAACTGCAGACACTTCCTAATTGTCGAAGGTCAGCTCGGTGGTCATCGTTCGTATAAACGAACATGTGGCGGCGGCCATCTTGGACATACGAATTCCCAGCACTGTTCGTCGACTGTTTCATGGAACTGAAAACGGATACTATTTCTCACAAACACCGCTGAAGCCACCGACCTTCCTTCCTCTGTTCCTTCATCATACGAACGCCGTACCATTCGGTACTTTTCCTCACGAATGGAGTCACCCCAGATAGCTGTCCCATGGAGCCCATTCATACAATGAAAAACTATGTGAAATACTTTGGCTCCATGGCGATTGAACCATGTATGTGATCTGAGCGCTATTTGGTAATAATATGCACTCAGATATAAGCTATCCGGGGATATGTTCCATATGGGGGTTACATTCGGTAAATTGTAACTTATAGATTTCTTATGTATTTTTGTCCATGTTAATAAAATGGAGTTTTCCTCTATCCTCTGAGATAATTGAGTTACTTCCCAATTATCTCCAGGATAGAGAGGCGGGTCTTATACAGTTAAAGGGGAGTGTTTCTGTATAACCCTGTGATTTGCTTCTGTACTACTCTTGTCACAGGTTTCCACAAGGTCCCCTAGGGGAGTGTCCACTTGGTGGGAGACCTGCATAAATACCGGTCAGGTAGCCCACATTAAACTAGTTTCCTGCTTGACCCTCAATACAGAGCCTCGTCTTGTACTTGGGGGGATTATTCGTATACTTTTCCTGTTCGGCTGTTTGGAGTGTGGATTATTCATATGTTTGCTTGTTAGGCTGATTGGAGGTTCGGTAGATGCCCTTGTGTTCAGGAAGGGAATACCCTAAACGGCTTTAACCCCTTCTACACTCTGGGTGCCGTTACAGGAACCAATACATTTATTTTTTATTTCATTCAAGTCCTTGGAGCCACCAGGAATTTTTTTGGGGAGTGCCATCCCAAGAAATTGGCACACTGCTGAACATTCTCAGAGCAAGGAACTTATGGCTCTCAATAAGGTGAGCACAATACTTACCATAAGTATATATACTGTAATTTTGCACAGTACTACCCATCAAGTCTATTTCTCTTCATTTTGTGTCTTTTGGAGGAACATCATTTAGGAAGTGGTGTGTTGCTGCCCAAAGAGCAAAAAGGTTTACTTTACAGAGCCAATACCATATAGGCTCCAGATCATGTGAGTGGGTCTAGTTATTTACTTTTATCAACCATTATTGCTAAAGACCATCTATACCATGTATTTCTTAGTTTTTCTCTCCCTTTTATATGTGTTTTTAAGTATATATTCCCAAGTGTGGTATCACACTAAACTGACGGGGTAAGTTGACCCCTCTATCACTTAATATACTTATATAGTGCTCCACTAGGTGTATATTTTATACCATATCTTTTAGTATTGTAAATTGATTGTGGAAATAAGGGTATTCCACTTTATGCGTCGAGCTGCTTCTCGTTTAGGCACTATAGAGTATCATTCACTATCTCCGGAAAGAGGTTTTTATTGTTTTTGTTAACGTTGCAGGGAACAGTTTGACTTTTTCTACAGTTATCTTCTTGTAATCTTCTAGCAGCAAAACCTTTTTAGATATTCAGCCAGTAATAATTCAGACTTAAATCTTGCCCATGCCTTCTCCACCATTAAATGTAGGAAAGTAGCTGATGCTGAGATGTTTGTTTGTCACATCAGAGTTCCAATAATTGAATCCGATTGCCTTGCAGCCTTAAAATGTATATTTATTCAAACATACACGACATCCAAAAATAACAAAGTCTTTGCACATATCTGTACCAATACAGTAATATGTATGCACTTCAAGTTTGTAACGGACTGTTTCAGCAGACAAGGGGTTAAAATCCGTTTAGGCTATATTCCCCTTTCAGATAAAAAGGCAGCTACTGTAGAACACCAAACTCCCGAACTGGATACAAGGGAATAAGGTAGCACTCTAAACTCCCGAACCGGAACCTCACGAATAGCTGCTAGCAGACGAACAGGAAAAGCTCCCAAGTAGCTTACACTCCTGGCAATCAGTCTCTAGCGGCATACAGTAAATCCCCCCAAAGACAAGACAGAGCTCCGTGTTGAGGGTCAAGCAGTGGTCTGGTTTATTCAGGGCTACCCGCCCAGTATTTATGCAGGTCTCCCACCTGGTGGACACTCCCCTAGGGGACCAGATGGGAGACTGTGGCAAGAGACAGACATGTATCACATTCAGACACACAGAAGCAAAAACATCCCCACAATGCATCCTAATTTCCCTCCCTCTATCCTGGAGATAATTGAGAAGTAATCCAATTATCTCCCAGGACAGAGGCAAAACTCCAATATACATGTGGGGACACAAAGACAGTGAAATACATTAAAACATATAATATTACATTTTATACATAAAACACAGGCATGTCACATATCCCCAGATAGCTGGGATCTGAGCGCACAAAACTACCGAATAGCGCTCAGATCCTATTCACACAGTTCAATTGCCATGGAGCCAAAGTCTTTAATTACACGAATAGGCTCCATGGCATAGCTATCTGGGTTAACACATTCACATATACAAACTACCAAATGAACATGTATTCGGTTAAATCTGCACGAATAAGAACCAGGTGGCGAATGGCTCAGCGGTGCCCGCACGTAAAGGTGTCCGCTTTTAGTGCACTGATTCCGGGCTGAGCACCGCTGGCCGTCCGGGAAGCTCCATAACACCACCACCTAGTGGCCGCTAAGTGTAACCGCGGCCACCCAGTAACAGTCAATTAAGCTGCGGTTAACTGCAGCTACTGGGTGGTAAATTGACTGCACACGCCAGCTTCTGGGCAGCCAATTAACAGCGCCTGCCAGCTCCCCACGGCTCTGGGGAGGCTAATAGATGGCTGTTTGTTCGGTAGATAGAATCTACCGAACGGTTGTGCAGAAAGGCATGAATAAACCTTTCTGCACAGTAAAATTAACTGTTTCACTGCCGGTCCATAAAAAGGCAGCAGGCGGGCAACCAGGTTTCTCCAATGCAGTGTGGCGAGATTGCTCTCGTCACAAAGTTAATATCCATTTTTGCTGTTAAGTATTGCTGGTGAATATCTATCTGCAAAAATATTTTCTATGTCTAAGAAATCAGTTAATTAGGAGGTGTACACATAAGGATAAGGTTATTAAATTCTTTAAAAAATATGTAAAAAGGGTTGTAGCTTAATAACCATTCTATCCAATCTATGATTAAAGCCATACATTATAAAAATGGTTAACTTGTTTTCTTTGTTTTTTACTGTATGTATTAGAGCTGATGTGTACTATGGTTGATGCTGCCACCCAAGAGTAATGGGAGTTTGAGCGCAGGACTTGTGTATTTGTAAAAAAAATGGTTATACTTGGCGGTAAAATATAAATTACACATATAATTTACACATATATGTTAAAATTAATACATTCAGAAAGAGGCCCTTCTTAATACACATGGGAGTCTGGCTGGGTCAAAGGTTATAACAACAGCGAGCCTTCATCAATATATGTGAACAAAAACCATGTGTCGACCATTGATATACAATGGACATATGTCCGATAATTAATATTAGATGTCTAGGTAGGGCCTACCAGATCCTGTGTGTGAAAGAAGTCTGAAACGATATTTGCAACCAATACAAGAATAATAATCATATTACAAAGATAAAATCCTACGACACATCAGATATTTTAAAGCTCATTAAATGTTTTTCAGAAGGCTGAAATTTGACTCCAAATTATGAATGTCTGATTGCCGTATTTGACAAAATTGGTATATTTATTAGTTATACTCTCAGCTGCATTGTATGCCCTAAGGAAAAAAAAAAACCTAGAAAATTAGAAGTAAACATAACTGTTGCTTGAAGTCTGTATTAACATGGGGGTTGAGGAAACTAGCCTGTCTCTTAGAATGTCCAAGGTTATTGTGTCCTGGGATAAGAATAAAGGACCCCAGGGGATAATTAGCTTAGCCTAATTTATATTCCTCCGTCAGATCTCTGGTCTCCTATCCCAGTTCATATTTTTATTGGTATAAATAATTTGTAAATACATTTCATGTGTGTGTGTAGTTTTTTTTTTTTATAAAAGCTGGAGCTCAGAAATAGTGATCCTACAAGTTGCCATCAAGAAGCATGTGTCTATTGTGTTTGCTGAGGTCTTGGTTGGAATCATACAAATGTAAGTCATGCTAAACAACCATTTTCATTGAAGTGTATTACCAGTGGAACAGTCTAGTTAGTATACTTTATAACAGCCAGAACATACAACCACAATGTATCCTGGGTTGTATACTGGGTTACTGGTGAGTTTGCAACCAAGTGAAGCAGAGTTAGCAATGCAGGTTAGGCACATACGGACGATAGCATGGGGGTGCCACAATACCAATGCAATATATGTACATTCACTGCTACTATCAAAGTTACTATTTATTGTGTGAGCATGATAAAAAAAAAAAAATAAAATAATCACAATACAAGATATTTTATTCCTATGTTAATCCATAGATGCATTATAAAATCACCTCACCTGTGTGAGTTCTTTGATGACTGACAAGCTCTGATTTACTAGCAAAACATTTCCCACATATACAACATAAAAAAGGCTTCTCTCCTGTGTGTGTTCTCTGATGACTGACAAGATCTGCATTTGTGACAAAACATTTTTCACATTCAGAACATGAGAACGGTTTCTCTCCTGTGTGAGTTCTCTGATGACTGACAAGATCTGCATTTCTGACAAAACATTTTTTACATTCAGAACATGAGTATGGTTTCTCTCCTGTGTGAGTTTTCTGATGAGTGACAAGATGTGAATGTTGCCCAAAATATTTTCCACATTCAGAACATGAGAACGGTTTCTCTCCTGTGTGAGTTCGCTGATGCCGAACAAGCGCTGCATTTGTGCTAAAACATTTTTTACATTCAGAACATGAGTACGGTTTCTCTCCTGTGTGAGTTTTCTGATGAGTGACAAGATATGAATATTGCCCATAACAATTTCCACATATGGAACATGAGAATGGTTTCTCTCCTGTGTGAGTTCTCTGATGATTGACAAGAGTTGAACGGTGCCGAAAACATTTTCCACATTCAGAACATGAGAATGGTTTCTCTCCTGTGTGAGTTCTCTGATGACTGACAAGAGTTGAACGGTGCCGAAAACATTTTTCACATTCAGAACATGAGAATGGTTTCTCTCCTGTGTGAGTTCTCTGATGACTGACAAGATCTGCATTATTTATGACAAAACATTTTTCACATTCAGAACTTGAGAACGGTTTCTCTCCTAGGTGAGTTTGCTGATGATTGACAAGAGTTGAATATTGCCCAAAACAATCTCCACATACGGAACATGAGAATGTTTTCTCTCCTGTGTGAGTTCTCTGATGACTGACAAGAGTTGAACGGTGCCGAAAATATTTTCCACATTCAGAACATAAGAACGGTTTCTCTCCTGTGTGCGTTCTCTGATGACTGACAAGATCTGCATTTCTGCCAAAACATTTTTCACATTCAGAACATGAGAACGGTTTCTCTCCTGTGTGCGTTCTCTGATGACTGACAAGCTCTGCATTTGTGACAAAACATTTTTCACATTCAGAACATGAGAACGGTTTCTCTCCTAGGTGAGTTCTCTGATGACGAACAAGCTGCTTTTTGATGACAAAACATTTCCCACATATACTACATAAGAAAAGCTTCTCTCCTGTGTGTGTTCTCTGATGACAGACAAGATGTAAATGTCGCCTATAACATTTTCCACATTCAGAACATGAGAACGGTTTCTTTCCTGTGTGTGTAGTCTGATGATTGACAAGATTTGAATGTCGCCCAAAACATTTTCCACCTTCAGAACACGAGAAAGGTTTGGGATTTGAGAACATATAGGAATCTGAGAAAATGCTTGATTTTTCAGAGTTAGACTCCTTGGTTCTGTTATTAAAATATTTCTTCATCGCCTTGCTTCATGTATTTCTGTTCTTGTCACCTCTCCAGACAAATACACCTGAAGGATAAGATACTTGTAGTTAAAGGAAATCGATCACAATAAATTATTGTTTGCTATACTTAGAAAAACAGACAATATTTGCATAATATGTAAGATATACGACCATCAGGTTTCATGGTGATTGTGAAGAAATCAAGTATTTGTGTGCATTAACCCCTTTACTAGCAAAATTGTGTATACTCTCTCTTTTTTTTTTTACTTTAATTTGCTTTGCAAAATTAGATTTAGCCCATGTAGCCTCACGTCTCTGCATTTATGCTAGAGGAACAAATTACAGTGTATATCACATACATTCTAATCACATATTCTAAACGCATGCAGCACACTGTTACCCCCCAACCTCTGTCACTGGAAGGTTGTGCCAAGTATGTACTACTATTCTTATATCACTCCAAGCCTCTACCACTTATACTAGAGGGTTGTGCTATTGAAACTGTAGTAGATACCTGGTTTGACCAGGCGGTGGAAATGTTTTGGCCTGTGCCTTGTAAGTGATGAGTAAATCTCTTTGATATGTAAATGCCATTAGCTTTGTTCTAGTATCATATCCAAAAGGAAGGACAAAAACATTCATATTTACCCCCACAGAATAATAATTAAGCCTCATTTTTGTTATATTTGGAATGTGACAAGCGCCATCTTCTAACCAAGTCCAAACATGAGTGGCCTAACTTGACCCTAGGGAAAGGAATTGTGATGTCCGTCCTATTGGATCGTGGGTGGGACGTGCAACATGTCTATGGAATGGGAAAATAATAACAAATTTGTAGATGCAATTATTATTTCTGTGGCAGGTACAAAAAAGAAGATAGAGTCAAATGTTTCCATTTGGATTGACAGTGGTCTGGAACAAAGGAGGTGGTCAGTTATTATTACTGTAGGTACGCCTTAACTCCACCCCTGGGCAAGACTTGATAAACCACAGGGTATATATCTAATGATCCTGAAGGGTGTTGGTGTACTTGCTTGGGGCCAAGATCTAATTTTGGGTGAGTCACCATCTTTCCTTGCCAGAGACCCCCTGGACAGAAGTTGTATTTTGAAAACCTAAGTGAGTAATTAGGACTTCTGTATTTTATCCTTTTTGTTTTTATCTGTTGTTGGTGTAAATAATTTGTTTATCATATATTTTTATATGCACTGTGACTATCTTTTGCTCATAATAAACATTCATTTATTAAGTTTTGCCTTTGTCTGGTTAAGAATCACGTTACCTGAAGAGACTAGTTAGTATTTTTATAATTCCTTAAATATTGTGCTAAGTAATATTTGGTGGGATTTATTATTGATTTACCTGGGGGACCAAGGCACCCCATTTATAAATTGTCTTGGTGGTGGCAGCGTTAAAATAGTAATAGTTATAATATTATGTTTAAGTGTGGGTGGTTTTAAAGGGGGGATTTTGTCATTATTTCCGGTCTAGTGCAGACAAATAGTGAACTTTAACCCTTTCACCACCACAACTACGTCACGCACACTCTTGGAGTAGGGTGTGTTCGTGACAACCGTCTATTAATCAGCCAGGATTTATTGATCACAAGTCACATATTATGTTCGATTCCTTTGTTGATATACACATTCCTACTGTAACATGCACCCAAAATGGCCGAACTCCATATACACACTGGGAAGAGAGAGCAAATTTAGGGGGTGTATCCATCCCAGCATGCCTTGCACACTTACTACAGGAGCTGGTTAGGGAAAAACTGTGCATTGTGCAAAGCTCCCCTAGAGGGGACTGCTGGTATACACCACAGTATCTACATAGTAATGTAGTCACTAGTCTGTATAATAATACCGAGTATCTATACGCAAATAATAAACATGTCGCTCTGTATAATAATACTGAGTATCTATACGCGGATAATAAACATGTCGCTCTGTATAATAATACTGAGTATCTATACGCTGATAATAAACATGTCGCTCTGTATAATAATACAGAGTATCTATACACTGATAATAAACATGTCACTCTGTATAATAATACTGAGTATCTATACACTGATAATAAACATGTCATCTGTATAATAATTCTGAGTATCTACACAATGAGAATAAACATGTCGCTCTATATAATAATACTGAGTATCTATACGCTGATAATAAACATGTCGCTCTGTATAATAATACAGAGTATCTAAACACTGATAATAAACATGTCACTCTGTATAATAATACTGAGTATCTATACGCTGATAATAAACATGTCGCTCTGTATAATAATTCTGAGTATCTACACAATGAGAATAAACATGTCGCTCTATATAATAATACTGAGTATCTATGCGCGGATAATAAACATGTCGCTCTGTGTAATAATACTGAGTATCTATGCGCGGATAATAAACATGTCGCTCTGTGTAATAATACTGAGTATCTATACACTGATAATAAACATGTCGCTCTGTATAAAAATATTGAGTATCTATACACTGATAATAAACATGTCGCTCTGTATAATAATACTGAGTATCTACACACTGAGAATAAACATGTCACTCTGTATAATAATACTGAGTATCTATACGCTGATAATAAGCATGTCACTCTGTATATTAATACTGAGTATCTATATGCTGATAATAAACATGTCGCTCTGTATAATAATACTGAGTATCTATACACTAATAATAAACATGTCGCTCTATATAATAATACTGAGTATCTATATGCTGATAATAAACATGTCGCTCTGTATAATAATGCTGAGTATCTATACGCTGATAATAAACATGTCGCTCTGTATAATAATACTAAGTATCTACACAATGAGAATAAACATGTCGCTCTGTATAATAATACGGAGAATCTATACGCGGATAATAAACATGTCGCTCTGTGTAATAATACTGAGTATCTATGCGCGGATAATAAACATGTCGCTCTGTGTAATAATACTGAGTATCTATACACTGATAATAAACATGTCGCTCTGTATAAAATATGAGTATCTATACACTGATAATAAACATGTCGCTCTGTATAATAATACGGAGTATCTACACACTCTGATAATAAGTACATGTCACTCTGTATAATAATACTGAGTATCTATACGCTGATAATAAACATGTCGCTCTGTATAATAATACTGAGTATCTATACACTAATAAACATGTCGCTCTATATAATAATACTGAGTATCTATATGCTGATAATAAACATGTCGCTCTGTATAATAATACTGAGTATCTATACGCGATAATAAACATGTCACTCTGTATAATAATACTGAGTATCTATACGCTGATAATAAGCATGTCACTCTGTATATTAATACTGAGTATCTATATGCTGATAATAAACATGTCGCTCTGTATAATAATACTGAGTATCTATACACTAATAATAAACATGTCACTCTATATAATAATACTGAGTATCTATACGCTGATAATAAACATGTCGCTCTGTATAATAATACTGAGTATCTATACGCGGATAATAAACATGTCGCTCTGTATAATAATACTGAGTATCTATACGCTGATAATAAACATGTCGCTCTGTATAATAATACAGAGTATCTATACACTGATAATAAACATGTCACTCTGTATAATAATACTGAGTATCTATACACTGATAATAAACATGTCACTCTGTATAATAATTCTGAGTATCTACACAATGAGAATAAACATGTCGCTCTATATAATAATACTGAGTATCTATACGCTGATAATAAACATGTCGCTCTGTATAATAATACAGAGTATCTATACACTGATAATAAACATGTCACTCTGTATAATAATACTGAGTATCTATACGCTGATAATAAACATGTCGCTCTGTATAATAATTCTGAGTATCTACACAATGAGAATAAACATGTCGCTCTATATAATAATACCGAGCACCATGCCGATAATAAACATGTCGCTCTGTATAATAATACTGAGTATCTATACACTGATAATAAACATGTCGCTCTGTATAAAAATATTGAGTATCTATACACTGAGAATAAACATGTCACTCTGTATAATAATACTGAGTATCTATACACTGATAATAAACATGTCGCTCTGTATAATAATACTGAGTATCTATACGCGGATAATAAACATGTCGCTCTGTATAATAATACTGAGTATCTATACGCTGATAATAAACATGTCGCTCTGTATAAAAATATTGAGTATCTATACACTGATAATAAACATGTCGCTCTGTATAATAATACTGAGTATCTATACACTGATAATAAACATGTCGCTCTGTATAATAATACCGAGTATCTATACGCTGATAATAAACATGTCGCTCTGTATAATAATACTGAGTATCTATACACTGATAATAAACATGTCGCTCTGTATAATAATACTGAGTATCTATATGCCGATAATAAACATGTCGCTCTGTATAATAATACTGAGTATCTATACGCTGATAATAAACATGTCGCTCTGTATAATAATACTGAGTATCTATACGCCGATAATAAACATGTCGCTCTGTATAATAATACTGAGTATCTATACGCTGATAATAAACATGTCGCTCTGTATAATAATACTGAGTATCTACACAATGAGAATAAACATGTCGCTCTGTATAATAATACGGAGAATCTATACGCGGATAATAAACATGTCGCTCTGTGTAATAATACTGAGTATCTATGCGCGGATAATAAACATGTCGCTCTGTGTAATAATACTGAGTATCTATACACTAATAAACATGTCGCTCTATATAATAATACTGAGTATCTATACACTGATAATAAACATGTCGCTCTGTATAATAATACGGAGTATCTACACACTGATAATAAACATGTCACTCTGTATAATAATACTGAGTATCTATACGCTGATAATAAACATGTCGCTCTGTATAATAATTCTGAGTATCTACACAATGAGAATAAACATGTCGCTCTATATAATAATACTGAGTATCTATGCGCGGATAATAAACATGTCGCTCTGTGTAATAATACTGAGTATCTATACACTGATAATAAACATGTCGCTCTGTATAAAAATATTGAGTATCTATACACTGAGAATAAACATGTCACTCTGTATAATAATACTGAGTATCTATACACTGATAATAAACATGTCGCTCTGTATAATAATACTGAGTATCTACACACTGAGAATAAACATGTCACTCTGTATAATAATACTGAGTATCTATACGCTGATAATAAGCATGTCGCTCTGTATAAAAATATTGAGTATCTATACACTGATAATAAACATGTCGCTCTGTATAATAATACTGAGTATCTACACACTGAGAATAAACATGTCGCTCTGTATAATAATACGGAGTATCTACACACTGATAATAAACATGTCACTCTGTATAATAATACTGAGTATCTATACGCTGATAATAAGCATGTCACTCTGTATATTAATACTGAGTATCTATATGCTGATAATAAACATGTCGCTCTGTATAATAATACTGAGTATCTATACACTAATAATAAACATGTCGCTCTATATAATAATACTGAGTATCTATAAGCTTATAATAAACATGTCGCTCTGTATAATAATGCTGAGTATCTATACACTGATAATAAACATGTCGCTCTGTATAATAATACTGAGTATCTACACAATGAGAATAAACATGTCGCTCTGTATAATAATACGGAGAATCTATACGCGGATAATAAACATGTCGCTGTGTGTAATAATACTGAGTATCTATACACTGATAATAAACATGTCGCTCTATATAATAATACTGAGTATCTATACGTGGATAATAAACATGTCGCTCTGTGTAATAATACTGAGTATCTATACACTAATAAACATGTCGCTCTATATAATAATACTGAGTATCTATACACTGATAATAAACATGTCGCTCTGTATAATAATACGGAGTATCTACACACTGATAATAAACATGTCACTCTGTATAATAATACTGAGTATCTATACGCTGATAATAAGCATGTCACTCTGTATATTAATACTGAGTATCTATATGCTGATAATAAACATGTCGCTCTATATAATAATACTGAGTATCTATACGCGGATAATAAACATGTCGCTCTGTATAATAATACTGAATATCTATACGCGGATAATAAACATGTTGCTCTGTATAATAATACTGAGTATCTATACGCTGATAATAAACATGTCGCTCTGTATAATGATACCGAGTACCTGTTATGTTTGATGATAGCTGACTTACAATAACATACCGTCTATTAATCAGCCAGGATTTATGGATCACAAGTCACCTATTATGTTCGATTCCTTTGTTGATATACACATTCCTGCTGTAACATACACCCAACATGGCCGAACTCCATACACACACTGGGAAGAGAGAGCAAATCTAGGGGGTGTATCCATCCCAGCATGCCTTGCACACTTACTACAGGTGCTGGTTAGGGAAAAACTGTGCATTGTGCAAAGCTTCCCTAGAGGGGACTGCTGGTATACACCACAGTATCTACATAATAATGTAGTCACAAGACTGTTTACTGTATACTGAGTATCTATACACTGCTAATAAACATGTCGCTGTATAATAATACTGAGTATCTATACGCTAATAACCATGTCGCTCTGTATAATAATACTGAGTATCTATACGCTGATAATAAACATGTCGCTCTGTATAATAATACTGAGTATCTATACGCTGATAATAAACATGTCGCTCTGTATAATAATACTGAGTATCTATACGCGGATAATAAACATGTCGCTCTATATAATAATGCTGAGTATCTATAAGCTGATAATAAACATGTCGCTCTGTATAATAATACTGAGTATCTATACGCTGATAATAAACATGTCGCTCTGTATAATAATACTGAGTATCTATACGCTGATAATAAACATGTCGCTCTGTATAATAATCTGAGTATCTATACGCGGATAATAAACATGTCGCTCTGTATAATAATACTGAGTATTTATACGCTGATAATAAGCATGTCACTCTGTATATTAATACTGAGTATCTATATGCTGATAATAAACATGTCGCTCTGTATAATAATACTGAGTATCTATACACTAATAATAAACATGTCGCTCTATATAATAATACTGAGTATCTATACGCTGATAATAAAGATGTCGGTCTGTATAATAATACTGAGTATCTATACGCGGATAATAAACATGTCGCTCTGTATAATAATGCTGAATATCTATACGCGGATAATAAACATGTTGCTCTGTATAATAATACTGAGTATCTATACGCTGATAATAAACATGTCGCTCTGTATAATAATACTGAGTATCTATACACTAATAATAAACATGTCGCTCTATATAATAATACTGAGTATCTATACGCTGATAATAAACATGTCGCTCTGTATAATAATACTGAGTATCTATACGCGGATAATAAACATTTCGCTCTGTATAATAATACTGAATATCTATACGCGGATAATAAACATGTTGCTCTGTATAATAATACTGAGTATCTATACGCTGATAATAAACATGTCGCTCTGTATAATGATCCGAGTACCTGTTATGTTTGATGATAGCTGACTTACAATAACATACCGTCTATTAATCAGCCAGGATTTGTTGATCACAAGTCACATATTATGTTCGATCCCTTTGTTGATATACACATTCCTGCTGTAACATACACCCAACATGGCCGAACTCCATACACACACTGGGAAGAGAGAGCAAATCTAGGGGGTGTATCCATCCCAGCATGCCTTGCACACTTACTACAGGTGCTGGTTAGGGAAAAACTGTGCATTGTGCAAAGCTTCACTAGAGGGGACTGCTGGTATACACCACAGTATCTACATAATAATGTAGTCACTAGTCTGTATAATAATACCGAGTATCTATACGCGGATAATAAACATGTTGCTCTGTATAATAATACTGAGTATCTATATGCTGATAATAAACATGTCGCTCTGTATAATAATACTGAGTATCTATACGCTGATAATAAACATGTCGCTCTGTATAATAATACAGAGTATCTATACGCAGATAATAAACATGTCGCTCTGTATAATAATACTGAGTATCTACACACTGAGAATAAACATGTCGCTCTGTATAATAATACGGAGTATCTATACGCGGATAATAAACATGTCGCTCTGTATAAAAATACTGAGTATCTATACGCTGATAATAAACATGTCACTCCGTGTAATAATACTGAGTATCTATACACTGATAATAAACATGTCGCTCTATATAATAATACTGAGGATCTATACGCTGATAATAAACATGTCGCTCTGTATAATAATACTGAGTATCTATACCCTGATAATAAACATGTCGCTCTGTATAATAATACTGAGTATCTATACGCTGATAATAAATATGTGGATCTGTATAATACTGAGTATCTATACGCTGATAATAAACATGTCGCTCTGTATAATAATACTGAGTATCTATATGCTGATAATAAACACGTTGCTCTGTATAATAATGCTGAGTATCTATACGCTGATAATAAACACGTCGCTCTGTATAATAATACTGAGTATCTATACACTGATAATAAACATGTCGCTCTGTATAATAATACTGAGTATCTATACGCTGATAATACACGTCGCTCTCTATAATAATACTGAGTATCTATACGCTGTTAATAAACATGTCGCTCTGTATAATAATGCTCAGTATCTATACGCTGATAATAAACATGTCGCTCAGTATAATGATACCGAGTACATGTTATGTTTGAGGATAGCTGACTTACAATAACATACCGTCTATTAATCAGCCAGGATTTATTGATCACAAGTCACATATTATGTTCGATCCCTTTGTTGATATACACATTCCTGCTGTAACATACACCCAACATGGCCGAACTCCATACACACACTGGGAAGAGAGAGCAAATCTAGGGGGTGTATCCATCCCAGCATGCCTTGCACACTTACTACAGGTGCTGGTTAGGGAAAAACTGTGCATTGTGCAAAGCTTCCCTAGAGGGGACTGCTGGTATACACCACAGTATCTACATAATAATGTAGTCACTAGTCTGTATAATAATACTGAGTATCTATACGCTGATAATAAACATGTCGCTCTGTATAATAATACTGAGTATCTATACGCAGATAATAAACATGTCGCTCTGTATAATAATACTGAGTATCTATACAGTGATAATAAACATGTTGCTCTGTATAATAATACTGAGTATCTATACGCTGATAATAAACATGTCGCTCTGTATAATAATACAGAGTATCTATACGCAGATAATAAACATGTCGCTCTGTATAATAATACTGAGTATCTACACACTGAGAATAAACATGTCGCTCTGTATAATAATACGGAGTATCTATACGCGGATAATAAACATGTCGCTCTGTATAAAAATACTGAGTATCTATACGCTGATAATAAACATGTCACTCCGTGTAATAATACTGAGTATCTATACACTGATAATAAACATGTCGCTCTATATAATAATACTGAGGATCTATACGCTGATAATAAACATGTCGCTCTGTATAATAATACTGAGTATCTATACCCTGATAATAAACATGTCGCTCTGTATAATAATACTGAGTATCTATACGCTGATAATAAATATGTGGATCTGTATAATACTGAGTATCTATACGCTGATAATAAACATGTCGCTCTGTATAATAATACTGAGTATCTATATGCTGATAATAAACACGTTGCTCTGTATAATAATGCTGAGTATCTATACGCTGATAATAAACACGTCGCTCTGTATAATAATACTGAGTATCTATACACTGATAATAAACATGTCGCTCTGTATAATAATACTGAGTATCTATACGCTGATAATACACGTCGCTCTCTATAATAATACTGAGTATCTATACGCTGTTAATAAACATGTCGCTCTGTATAATAATGCTCAGTATCTATACGCTGATAATAAACATGTCGCTCAGTATAATGATATCGAGTACATGTTATGTTTGAGGATAGCTGACTTACAATAACATACCGTCTATTAATCAGCCAGGATTTGTTGATCACAAGTCACATATTATGTTCGATCCCTTTGTTGATATCCACATTCCTGCTGTAACATACACCCAACATGGCCGAACTCCATACACACACTGGGAAGAGAGAGCAAATCTAGGGGGTGTATCCATACCAGCATGCCTTGCACACTTACTACAGGAGCTGGTTAAGGAAAAATTGTGCATTGTGCAAAGCTCCCCTAGAGGGGACTGCTGGTATACACCACAGTATCCACATAGTAATGTAGTCACTAGTCTGTATAATAATACT
>OW240925.1:14228315-14252160 GCA_933207985.1 Pelobates cultripes
ATATAAAGAAACCGGGAGAAGCAAGCGGTTAGGAGGCAATTTAGGAGACTTAGATATCACACCCAAGGCCAGTCCCCTATAAGGTCTTAGGTGCAAGAGTTTTCCGGGAGTAAAGGACATTCCCTTACCATATGGTCTCTCCTACCACAGTATAGGCAGAGTCCCTCCCTTCTCCTATGTAATTTCTCAGTATCAGAGAGTTTGGCAACCCCTAATTGCATAGGTTCCTCCTCAGACACTTTAACACTCTCTGGTATTAACTCTGGGGTTAATGGGTGTAACAAAACGTCTATTCCTGTTCTTGGTATAGAGCCTGTCACGAATTCTATTATCTATATCAATGAGGTAGTCGATAAGGTCCTCTAAGGCAATAGGAAGCTCCTTAGCTGCTACCTCATCCAATATCGTATCTGACAAACCTTCCATAAAGGCAGTAGTTAACCCATTGTTGGTCCAATCTACCTGCGAAGCAAGAGTGCGAAACTGAATGGCATAATCAGCCACAGACCTAGAACCCTGTTTAATTCTCATTAATGCTCTCGCGGCATTCTTTGACCTTTTCATTGTGTCAAAAGTTCTACGAAAAGCCGTAAGAAAACTGTTGAAATCATGCACCATAGGTCCATTAGCTTCCCAAATAGGATTTGCCCACTCTAGTGCCTTATCGGTGAGTTGGTGCATAAAGAACCCAACCTTAGACCTCTCTGTGGGAAATGAACGTGGATACATTTCGAAGTGGAATTCAATTTGATTAATAAACCCTCTGCAAGTCTTAGAGTCCTCCATACCTAGGAGGAGGTGTTAAATGGGCCGAAGTATTAGGCAAAGTAGATACTTCAGGGAGAAGGGGCGTAGGAGGGTTAGGTGTGGTTGCTGGAACGGTTCTAGCTAGGAGCGTCTGGAGAGCCTGAGCTATCTGATCCATACGGTGATCCTGCTCTACAAATCTTGCCTCATGGGATGCCATCTGTTGAGCTAAATCTGCGGGGTCCATGGCCCTATCGTAATGTAACGAGAATATACCCCTACACGCAGGATCCAGCTAAACAGAGGCAAATACAGAGGAGAGATACGCCTACCGGACCTTAGAATGGCCGGACTCGACGTATATGAGAGGAGACAGAGCCAGGAACAAACCGAGGTCAAGGGCACAGAGAGACAGCGTAAACTAGGACAAGCCGGGTCTGGTACACGGAAAACAGCAAGCCGGCAAACAGTACAGATAAGGATAAAGCGAAAACGAAGTCAGAATACGAAGCCAAAGTCAATACAAGAAAACACAACTGAACACCACAAGCGCTAAAGGGAACTGAAACAGAAACCACGATAGGGCAACGAGCTAAGGGAAAAAGGTAAGTTAAATAGCTTTTAAACCAAAGTGATTGGCTCCTGTCACTTCCACACCCCCTATAGGTAATTGTACAGGGAGTGTGGTATGACAGGAGCCAATGGGAGCCTTTTGGCAATTAGGCTCCCACTGTCTCTTAATTTTAGGCGGGACACGTGACCGCTTCAGGCGGGACACGTGACCGCTTCACGCGGTCACTGCCCGCCTTCCATCTGAAGCAGTCGGATGAGCCGCGCGCGGCTCGTGCAGCCGCAGGACCGCGCGCGGCTTGAAGAGAGGACCGCAACCGGCCCCCGGTTAAGGTAAGTAACGCTACAGATAGTCAGTGCTTCCTGTATAGTGCTGCTCTCTGTCTTGGGATATTATACACAAACAGACCTGTATTATACAGAGAGCAGCACTATACAGGGAGCACTGAGTGTCCCAATTTATTATACACACAACCCTGTATTATACAGAGAGCACTGACTGTCCAGGGATATTATACCCAGACAGTAATTAATAGCTGTGCTGCAAAATGTCCTTGGAATTTTTTTTTCAAATGTTGGCAACTATGGCACTGTATCAAGGATAATGTGTTTGTTTTTTTAATAATCCCTGGTGGAAAATAAGGAATCCTCCACCAGGTATTATTAAAAAAACAAAACACATTGTGTCGGGGGGGCGTGGCTTAACATGCGACAGGGGCGGGGTCAAACTGTGGCGAGGGTGGGGTTAAATGTGCCCCCCTACTTTTGTCACTGGTCCTCCATGTGCCCCCCCGAAAAATGAATCCTAGAGACGCCACTGGTAGAAAGAGGGAACTGCTCATGCCATTGTACAGAACACTGGTGAGACCTCACTTGGAATATTGTGCACAGTACTGGAGACCGTATCTCCAGAAGGATATTGATACTTTAGAGAGAGTTCGGAGAAGGGCTACTAAACTGGTTCAAGGTTAAAGGAACTTAACATGTATAGCTTGGAGGAAAGACAAGACAGGGGAGATATGATGGAATCATTTAAATACATAAAGGCAATCAACACAGTAAAGGAGGAGACTATATTTAAAATAAGAAAAACTAGCACAACAAGAGGACATAGTTTTACATTAGAGGGGCAAAGGTTTAAAAATATCAGGAAGTATTACTTTACTGGGAGGGTAGTGGATGCATGGAATGGCCTTCCAGCTGAAGTGGTAGAGGTTAACACAGTAAAGGAGTTTAAGCATCCATGGGATATGCATAAGGCAATGTTAACTATAAGATAAGGCCAGGGACTAATGAAAATATTTTTTTAAATTGGGCAGACTAGATGGGCCAAATCGTTCTTATCTGCTGTCACATTCTATGTTTCTATGAAACGCGTTTTGGCTGATTTGGACTTTGTATACTACATTTCAGATTTTATTTTATAGCTTAAAACCTTGAATATTGTGTTTTAATTTGGAACTGTGACAGACCCATCTGTCTGTAAATTACTTTTATTTCCCCTTCATTCGTCTGTTTGTTCGGCTATGTCCCTGTCCGTACAGTCCCTACATTATTCTCCTGTTTTACCGAAGAAACTGCCGAACGGCCGGCCACCCAGCATGGAGGTGTGCTGCTTGTTAACCTCTTGGTTGTAGTTAACTGCAGACACTTCCTAATTGTCGAAGGTCAGCTCGGTGGTCATCGTTCGTATAAACGAACATGTGGCGGCGGCCATCTTGGACATACGAATTCCCAGCACTGTTCGTCGACTGTTTCATGGAACTGAAAACGGATACTATTTCTCACGAACACCGCTGAAGCCACCGACCTTCCTTCCTCTGTTCCTTCATCATACGAACGCCGTACCATTCGGTACTTTTCCTCACGAATGGAGTCACCCCAGATAGCTGTCCCATGGAGCCCATTCATACAATGAAAAACTATGTGAAATACTTTGGCTCCATGGCGATTGAACCATGTATGTGATCTGAGCGCTATTTGGTAATAATATGCACTCAGATATAAGCTATCCGGGGATATGTTCCATATGGGGGTTACATTCGGTAAATTGTAACTTATAGATTTCTTATGTATTTTTGTCCATGTTAATAAAATGGAGTTTTCCTCTATCCTCTGAGATAATTGAGTTACTTCCCAATTATCTCCAGGATAGAGAGGCGGGTCTTATACAGTTAACCCTGTGATTTGCTTCTGTACTACTCTTGTCACAGGTTTCCACAAGGTCCCCTAGGGGAGTGTCCACTTGGTGGGAGACCTGCATAAATACCGGTCAGGTAGCCCACATTAAACTAGTTTCCTGCTTGACCCTCAATACAGAGCCTCGTCTTGTACTTGGGGGGATTATTCGTATACTTTTCCTGTTTGGCTGTTTGGAGTGTGGATTATTCATATGTTTGCTTGTTAGGCTGATTGGAGGTTCGGTAGATGCCTTTGTGTTCGGGAAGGGAATACCCTAAATGGCTTTAACCCCTTCTACACTCTGGGTGCCGTTACAGGAACCAATACATTTATTTTTTATTTCATTCAAGTCCTTGGAGCCACCAGGAATTTTTTTGGGGAGTGCCATCCCAAGAAATTGGCACACTGCTGAACATTCTCAGAGCAAGGAACTTATGGCTCTCAATATGGTGAGCACAATACTTACCATAAGTATATATACTGTAATTTTGCACAGTACTACCCATCTAGTCTATTTCTCTTCTTTTTGTGTCTTTTGGAGGAACATCATTTAGGAAGTGGTGTGTTGCTGCCCAAAGAGCAAAAAGGTTTACTTTACAGAGCCAATACCATATAGGCTCCAGATCATGTGAGTGGGTCTAGTTATTTACTTTTATCAACCATTATTGCTAAAGACCATCTATACCATGTATTTCTTAGTTTTTTTCTCCCTTTTATATGTGTTTTTAAGTATATATTCCCAAGTGTGGTATCACACTAAACTGACGGGGTAAGTTGACCCCTCTATCACTTAATATACTTATATAGTGCTCCACTAGTTGGTGTATATTTTATACCATATCTTTTAGTATTGTAAATTGATTGTGGAAATAAGGGTATTGCACTTTATATGTCGAGCTGCTTCTCGTTTAGGCACTATAGAGTATCATTCACTATCGCTGGAAAGAGGTTTTTATTGTTTTTGTTAACGTTGCAGGGAACAGTTTGACTTTTTCTACAGTTATCTTCTTGTAATCTTCTAGCAGCAAAACCTTTTTAGATATTCAGCCAGTAATAATTCAGACTTAAATCTTGCCCATGCCTTCTCCACCATTAAATGTAGGAAAGTAGCTGATGCTGAGATGTTTGTTTGTCACATCAGAGTTCCAATAATTGAATCCGATTGCCTTGCAGCCTTAAAATGTATATTTATTCAAACATACACGACATCCAAAAATAACAAAGTCTTTGCACATATCTGTACCAATACAGTAATATGTATGCACTTCAAGTTTGTAACGGACTGTTTCAGCAGACAATGGGTTAAAATCCGTTTAGGCTATATTCCCCTTTCAGATAAAAAGGCAGCTACTGTAGAACACCAAACTCCCGAACTGGATACAAGGGAATAAGGTAGCACTCTAAACTCCCGAACCGGAACCTCATGAATAGCTGCTAGCAGACGAACAGGAAAAGCTCCCAAGTAGCTTACACTCCTGGCAATCAGTCTCTAGCGGCATACAGTAAATCCCCCCCAAAGACAAGACAGAGCTCCGTGTTGAGGGTCAAGCAGTGGTCTGGTTTATTCAGGGCTACCCGCCCAGTATTTATGCAGGTCTCCCACCTGGTGGACACTCCCCTAGGGGACCAGATGGGAGACTGTGGCAAGAGACAGACATGTATCACATTCAGACACACAGAAGCAAAAACATCCCCACAATGCATCCTAATTTCCCTCCCTCTATCCTGGAGATAATTGAGAAGTAATCCAATTATCTCCCAGGACAGAGGCAAAACTCCAGTATACATGTGGGGACACAAAGACAGTGAAATACATTAAAACATATAATATTACATTTTATACATAAAACACAGACATGTCACATATCCCCAGATAGCTGGGATCTGAGCGCACAAAACTACCGAATAGCGCTCAGATCCTATTCACACAGTTCAATTGCCATGGAGCCAAAGTCTTTAATTACACGAATAGGCTCCATGGCATAGCTATCTGGGTTAACACATTCACATATACAAACTACCAAATGAACATGTATTCGGTTAAATCTGCACGAATAAGAACCAGGAGGCGAATGGCTCAGCGATGCCCGCACGTAAAAGTGTCCGCTTTTAGTGCACTGATTCCGGGCTGAGCACCGCTGGCCGTCCGGGAAGCTCCATAACACCACCTAGTGGCCGCTAAGTGTAACCGCGGCCACCCAGTAACAGTCAATTAAGCTGTGGTTAACTGCAGCTACTGGGTGGTCAATTGACTGCACATGCCAGCTTCTGGGCGGCCAATTAACAGCGTCTGCCAGCTCCCCACGGCTCTGGGGAGGCTAATAGAATCTGCCGAACGGTTGTGCAGAAAGGCATGAATAAACCTTTCTGCACAGTAAAATTAACTGTTTCACTGCCGGTCCATAAAAAGGCAGCAGGCGGGCAACCAGGTTTCTCCAATGCAGTGTGGCGAGATTGCGCTCGTCACAAAGTTAATATCCATTTTTGCTGTTAAGTATTGGTGGTGAATATCTATCTGCAAAAATATTTTCTATGTCTAAGAAATCAGTTAATTAGGAGGTGTACACATAAGGATACGGTTATTTAATTCTTTAAAAAAAAATGTGTAAAAAGGGTTGAAGCTTAATAACCATTCTGTCCAATCTATGATTAAAGCCATACATTATAAAAATGGTTAACTTGTTTTCTTTGTTTTTTACTGTATGTATTAGGGCTGATGTGTACTATGGCCACCCAAGAGTAATGGGAGTTTGAGCGCAGGACTTGTGTATTTGTAAAAAAAATGGTTATACTTGGCGGTAAAATATAAATTACACATATAATTTACACATATATGTTAAAATTAATACATTCAGAAAGAGGCCCTTCTTAATACACATGGGAGTCTGGCTGGGTCAAAGGTTATAACAACAGCGGGCCTTCATCAATCTATGTGAACAAAAACCATATGTGTCGACCATTGATATACAATGGACATATGTCCGATAATTAATATTAGATGTCTAGGTAGGGCCTACCAGATCCTGTGTGTGAAAGAAGTCTGAAACGATATTATTTGCAACCAATACAAGAATAATAATCATCTTACAAAGATAAAATCCTACGACACATCAGATATTTTAAAGCTCATTAAATGTTTTTCAGAAGGCTGAAATTTTACTCCAAATTATGAATGTCTGATTGCCGTATTTGACAAAATTGGTATATTTATTAGTTATACTCTCAGCTGCATTGTATGCCCTAAGGAAAAATAAAAACCTAGAAAATTAGAAGTAAACATAACTGTTGCTTGAAGTCTGTATTAACATGGGGGTTGGGGAAACTAGCCTGTCTCTTAGAATGTCCAAGGTTATTGTGTCCTGGGATAAGAATAAAGGACCCCAGGGGATAATTAGCTTAGCCTAATTTATATTCCTCAGTCAGATCTCTGGTCTCCTATCCCAGTTCATATTTTTATTGGTATAAATAATTTGTAAATACATTTCATGTGTGTGCTGTAGTTTTTTTTTATAAAAGCTGGAGCTCAGAAATAGTGATCCTACAAGTTGCCATCAAGAAGCATGTGTCTATTGTGTTTGCTGAGGTCTTGGTTGGAATCATACAAATGTAAGTCATGCTAAACAACCAACCATTTTCATTGAAGTGTATTACCAGTGGAACAGTCTAGTTAGTATGCTTTATAACAGCCAGAACATACAACCACAATGTATCCTGGGTTGTATACTGGGTTGTATACTGGGTTGTATACTGGGTTGTATACTGGGTTGTATACTGGGTTACTGGTGAGTTTGCAACCAAGTGAAGCAGAGTTAGCAATGCAGGTTAGGCACATACGGACGATAGCATGGGGGTGCCACAATACCAATGCAATATATGTACATTGACTGCTACTATCAAAGTTACTATTTATTGTGTGAGCATGATAAAAACAAAAAAAAAATAATCACAATACAAGATATTTTATTCCTATGTTAATCCATAATCCATGCATTATAAAATCACCTCACCTGTGTGAGTTCTTTGATGACTGACAAGCTCTGATTTACTAGCAAAACATTTCCCACATATACTACATAAAAAAGGCTTCTCTCCTGTGTGAGTTCTCTGATGACTGACAAGATCTGCATTTGTGACAAAACATTTTTTACATTCAGAACATGAGTACGGTTTCTCTCCTGTGTGAGTTTTCTGATGAGTGACAAGATGTGAATGTTGCCCAAAATATTTTCCACATTCAGAACATGAGAACGGTTTCTCTCCTGTGTGAGTTCGCTGATGCCGAACAAGCGCTGCATTTGTGCTAAAACATTTTTTACATTCAGAACATGAGTACGGTTTCTCTCCTGTGTGAGTTTTCTGATGAGTGACAAGATATGAATATTGCCCATAACAATTTCCACATATGGAACATGAGAATGGTTTCTCTCCTGTGTGAGTTCTCTGATGATTGACAAGAGTTGAACGGTGCCGAAAACATTTTCCACATTCAGAACATGAGAATGGTTTCTCTCCTGTGTGAGTTCTCTGATGACTGACAAGAGTTGAACGGTGCCGAAAACATTTTTCACATTCAGAACATGAGAATGGTTTCTCTCCTGTGTGAGTTCTCTGATGACTGACAAGATCTGTATTATTTATGACAAAACATTTTTCACATTCAGAACTTGAGAACGGTTTCTCTCCTAGGTGAGTTTGCTGATGATTGACAAGAGTTGAATATTGCCCAAAACAATCTCCACATACGGAACATGAGAATGTTTTCTCTCCTGTGTGAGTTCTCTGATGACTGACAAGAGTTGAACGGTGCCGAAAATATTTTCCACATTCAGAACATAAGAACGGTTTCTCTCCTGTGTGCGTTCTCTGATGACTGACAAGATCTGCATTTCTGCCAAAACATTTTTCACATTCAGAACATGAGAACGGTTTCTCTCCTGTGTGCGTTCTCTGATGACTGACAAGCTCTGCATTTGTGACAAAACATTTTTCACATTCAGAACATGAGAACGGTTTCTCTCCTAGGTGAGTTCTCTGATGACGAACAAGCTGCTTTTTGATGACAAAACATTTCCCACATATACTACATAAGAAAAGCTTCTCTCCTGTGTGTGTTCTCTGATGACAGACAAGATGTAAATGTCGCCTATAACATTTTCCACATTCAGAACATGAGAACGGTTTCTTTCCTGTGTGTGTAGTCTGATGATTGACAAGATTTGAATGTCGCCCAAAACATTTTCCACCTTCAGAACACGAGAAAGGTTTGGGATTTGAGAACATATAGGAATCTGAGAAAATGCTTGATTTTTCAGAGTTAGACTCCTTGGTTCTGTTATTAAAATATTTCTTCATCGCCTTGCTTCATGTATTTCTGTTCTTGTCACCTCTCCAGACAAATACACCTGAAGGATAAGATACTTGTAGTTAAAGGAAATCGATCACAATAAATTATTGTTTGCTATACTTAGAAAAACAGACAATATTTGCATAATATGTAAGATATACGACCATCAGGTTTCATGGTGATTGTGAAGAAATCAAGTATTTGTGTGCATTAACCCCTTTACTAGCAAAATTGTGTATACTCTCTCTTTTTTTTTTTTACTTTAATTTGCTTTGCAAAATTAGATTTAGCCCATGTAGCCTCACGTCTCTGCATTTATGCTTGAGGAACAAATTACAGATACTGTGTATATCACATACATTTTAATCACATATTCTAAACGCATGCAGCACACTGTTACCCCCCCTACCGCTGCCACTGGAAGGTTGTGCCAAGTATGTACTACTATTCTTATATCACTCCAAGCCTCTACCACTTATACTAGAGGGTTGTGCTATTGAAACTGTAGTAGATACCTGGTTTGACCAGGTGGTGGAAATGTAGTGGGAGTTAAAGGAAATCTGTCTATAAATTATTTATTGTTTACCATACTTAGAAAAACTGACAATATTTTTATGAAAGACAAGAAATATGACCATGAAATATCATGTTGATTGCGCCAGACCTTTAAAAAAAAAAAAAAATATATATATATATATATATATATATATATACACATATATATATATACATATATACACACACACACACATTGTAACGGCTACCCAGGGTAGTGAGGGGTATCTGCCGTTGGTGACGTCCTTCCTCTGGGCAAGATGCTGGGCTGTAGGGGAGAGGTGAAGTCCATCCGCTGGATCCCTGCAGCAGTAGAGAGGCAGAGCTCTGAAAAGAGCTAGTGATTAAGCTGCAAATTCCCTTTCAACAACGAGACACAGCTACGTTTTGAAGGGTGAAGAAGAACTGACTCCACTGAGCGTTTATTGCTGCTTTTATGCAGGATTTTATAGGTTAGACACCACCCACTGGACCTTGTGGGGCACCGACAATACAGCTACAGCAACCAATCATACACAAGATGACAATAGAGCACACCCAGGAGTTACAGTGAATTCCTCCCCTCTGCTTAGGAGATAATTGAGTTAATTAACTGTATCTACTCAATTATCTCCAAGCTGAAAAGTTAAATTTTTATATATTTTCTTAACTTCTTGATTTTATACTGCACATGCATAAATTATATTTTTATAACCAGTATAACCTGGAGACAAACATATCCAAAATTCGTGAAAATCCATTCAGCGGTTCCAAAGATATTAAAAAGTCCCTTTGGACCCTGCCAAAAACAGTTCCATAGATTTGGGCTGTGTGGTCGGTCAATTTTACCCTGAACGGGACTACCCATGCGAACGGGACTTAGTCTCCAGCTGCAGTGTCGAAGGGGAGCAGCAAGTACAGGTCAGCGGTGTTCGCGCAATTGGGTAGCCAAAATTAGTTCCATAGATTTGCCGGCACACACCGCTGACTGCGTTCGGATGAATCAAAATGTCTGCCACCACGTGTTTGATTTTCGAATGGCGGCCACTTTGACTACTTTGGCTGCATCCGAAGTGCCAATTCAAAACGGCAGGTCTTTTCCCAAGGTACTTAAAGGGCCAGAAACAGTCTTTTACAAGTCCATGAGCCCAAATAAACGATTACTGAAGGCAAAACAAATAGTCTGAGTTCACATATACATATATATATATATATAAAATATTCAAATACTTGCACTCCTGTAGAGATAGATTAATGCCTGGTGCTAATAAAGCAAATAACATAAAAATAAAAATGGTAGGTAACAGCACTCTAAGGACTTCAAAAAGTAAATGGTGAAAAAAACTTAGCTTTTATTCAGCAACTGCCACACACAATCGACGTTTCAGTTCTTAATACAGAACTTTCATCAGATAAGTTCTGTATTAAGAACTGAAACGTCGATTGTGTGTGGCAGTTGCTGAATAAAAGCTAAGTTTTTTTCACCATTTACTTTTTGAAGTCCTTAGAGTGCTGTTACCTACCATTTTTATTTATATATATATATATATATATATATATATATATATATATATATATATATATATATATATATATATATATATATATATATATATATATACACATATATATATATATATATATATATACACATATACATACACACACACACACACACATACATACATACATATACATATACACAGCCATTATACTGGTTAACTGGGGTGTTTTTGTTACACATTTTGTTACATATATATGTATTAAGGCAATTTGGCCTGTATGTGTAGGAGGTGCTTGGTATCCACTCCTAGCCTACTTAAGGCACACCCCTTACCTTGCTCCTTACCGTTCGAGGTCAGCGTTGAATGAGGATCCACTTCCGGGTTCTCTCAGACGCCATCTTGGTTTTCAGTGTCCACGAGGTTTTTCCGCGGCAAGCTGTGTCCAGGAATCCTGTTTCAGGCCTTTCCGTCCGTCCAGCTTCTTCTGACCCCGGTGTAGCGTAGATGCAATATTCCCCAGGTTATCTCCGCTTATAATCCAAGTGAGGCTCAGGAACAAGTAAATTGTAAATCCACAGGCAAGGTTTCCAGCAGACAAAATAACAGCAGTATCCCCACAGCAATCCCAATAACTGGACGACACACGGTTTCAGGAAAAGAACTGAAAGCTTTATTCCACACTGGCCTTTTAAAGCATGCTCCCATGCAAGGGAGGGATTTACAGTCATTAGTACAGTAGCCAATCCTGTCCTGGTAACCTCCCACACATCTCCTCCCCTCAGCCTGCATCATAATCCCCTTATCCAGTACAGCAATTCCCCCCGTTTCTGGATGTACCCCTAAACGTAGGGGTACCCCCTTAAATCATACATAATACATAAATTCTGGAAATTTATGGAGGGAATAAAATGACCAACCGCACTGAGTGAAACAGCCGAATGCGGTTCCATGTGAATGGGCCCTGCGGTCGGTCCTGGAGTCAGGGAATGAATGGCACGAAAACCTCTAGCTATAGAGGCTAGGGAGGGTTCGCCTGAATCCCCTTGTTCAGTTCTTTCTGTTCGGTAATATCTGTCAGATATTTTCTGTACCTGGAGATAGCTGGCTTACCACACCCAGTTAAGCCAATTATCTCCAGGATAGAGGACTCTGTGGAACTGGTTTGGGCTGGAAGGCCATGCTTCAGTTGGCCACAAAGGATTTCAACCTAACTTTTAAACCACTGGAGGGAATTGTCTGATTTGGATATGTTTGTATTTTAAGTATGCTGAGTTTGAATATGTAATTTTTATGGAGATTGAATGTATGGTTTTAAAGTTACAGTGTGTGAGTAAAAACTGTATTTTTACTGTCTGTGATAATTATGCTAAACCCTTGTGTAACATAATTATATCACAGGCAGAGGGGAGGATTTTGTGTGTAATTACTGGGAGTGTTTTCAATGATGTACGTGTATGATTGGTTGTGTTTGTAACACCCTGTGGGTGGTCCTATCTAAGGACAACCTGCATAAAAGAAGGTTCTTTTGGTGCCAAAAAACAGAATGACTTGACCCTCTAACTTGCAGCTAGCTTTGACTCATGTTTGTAGGGGACAGCTATAATCACTACAGGGATTGCTATGCTCTTCATACTCCCTTAGCTACTGAGCTCTTGTAAGAGCTCTTGTTCCTGATCCTGTTTCGCTCTGCAGAAGGAAGAGGTTCACCTACTGGAACCTGGAGCCTGGTTATAGGTCCAGGGTCGATAGCAGACGGCAAGATCCTAGCCCAGCAGTGGCGGTTCGTGGAGTCTGCAGTACTTATGGTGACTATGCAGTAGTTATGGTGTCTACGGTGCTGATGGTCCTTTGGTGAGCGCTAGGAGCATCCTTTCTAGGGTCCAACTTCCAGTCAGCCTGGAGGCAACCGTAACAGTCAGCAAATATGGTTGAGAACAATACCCTCATCTCCCACACAGAGACACATACACACACAGCAAACAAACAAAAGGTCAGAGATCATACTATTCCTACAGTCAGGGTAGGAGTGGAGAAGCAGATGTTTCTTTTATATGCCTCTCAGCATTGTAGATGTAAATGCGATGCACTGTGCATGCTAACTGCCCAAATCTGATATCACCTTCAATTGGGACCAGGTCCAGAACTGGACCATGGGGCCATGGAAGAAGGTTGCCTGGTCTGATGAATCACAGATTTTTTTAGATCAGATATTTGGCCGGGTGCATGTCCTCATTGACAAGAAGAAGGCAGGCCGGCAGAGGCAATGTTCTGCTAGGAAACCTTGGATCCTGGCATTCATGTGGGTGTTACTTTGACACATAGTGAAAAGCAGTAATTGGACAGTGGAGGTCAGAGGGAGCTGGCCTTCCTGCCGGTAAACTGCGACCACCAGTCAAACACTCCAGTGGTGTCTTGGGACTTAACCCCTATAAAGGCAGAAAAAAATACAAATAACAATATCTGCTGGAATATATATTCTACAGGAGAGTGTCAGCTGGAAATCTAAATTAGCATAAGAAAATAATTGTAAAGAGATGGATAAATAAATGCTTATCAAACCAACCCCAAAGTATAACCAAAAATTGGTGGTCAAAAGCAAAAAACTTAACTAAAGCCCAATGGCTAATCCTCCAGTTGCTCTGTTTACAAGAGGAGAAAAAGATCATTGTATGGGTACTTGCTATTGAAAGACCACACAGACTTAATAACAGTATCCCGATACATTTTTCACTGTCAGACAGAATTGCAACAAGTATCGACAGTCTCCATTGTAATGGATGAAAACTATCCTTGTCAGGAGAGACTGTGGTTAAGCCTGTGTAAAAATAATGATAGTAAATATTAATTGATCTCAGATGCTTACATCTATAGTCTAAGTACCCTCATTTCATTAAGCAAACTTACAAGGATATATATAGCTTGGAGGCTAATACACTTCTATCTTCTTACAAGACATATTTTAAAACTTTACCATGTTTAGTAGATAGTCCCCTTACTACCCTAAAGCCAATAGGAATATAAGAAGAAAAGACAAATGTTAATATAAGATTGGTGACTGCAATATAAGGTAGAGAACAATGTACTTCTCTATAGAATAATGATGTTTTTCTTTATTTCCATGTGTATACTTATTATGTTAATGGATGAGATGTATATATGGTGAGCGGTAACTGGTTAGAATCATAAGAGCTCCATTAGGATGAACAAATGTGAGCAAGAGATGAGGGACTTACAAGCTGTGCGAATCCACAATCAGCATGAAGAGGGCGTCTGAGGAAGCCCAGGTCACATTAGTGAAACGTGTCATGTCATAAGGGGGCAGAGCCAGGATCCGGAACAAGGAAGTGACAGGAGCAATTGACTTTTAAACAAGCGCTTTTAGTGGGAACTTGTTTGTCACAAGCCCACATCTTGCTGAGTAAGCAGTTTTAACCCCTTAAGGACACATGACATGTGTGACATGTTGTAATGGATCACCTGGCACCCCGACTGGGTACCTCCGTTGAAGGATGCTCCTAGCGCGTACAGAGGGCTCCAAGCGCTCCGCAGACACCACAACCACTGTAGACCCCACGAAACGCCGCAGCTTGGTTGGGGTCTCGCCGTCTCCTACCCACCCTGGACCTACGACAAGGCTCCAGGTTCCAGTGGGTGAACCTCTCCTCCAAGAGAGTGAAGCAGGAACAGGCTCTTAAAAGAGCCTAGAAGTGATTATCCAAGGGAGCATGCAGAGCATAGCAATCCCTTGTAGTGATATAGCGATTCCCCCAATAAGAGACAGGACTCTAGATTGAGGGTGAAGAAGAACTCTTGTTTAATGGCAGGTACTCTGCTTTTATGCAGTGCTCCCCTGCAAGGGAGATGGCCACAGGCAATTAGGCATTAACCAATCAGATATCGGTTACATCCCACAAATACCCTCCCCTCTGTTTGGGAGATAATTGAGTTTCTTACTGTATCTACTCAATTATCTCCAAGCTAAAACTTATATATTTTTATAACTTTAAAACTATACATTCAATCTTCATAAAAACCTATTACATATTAATTAACATATTAATAATCAGCATACTTGAAATATGAACACTCAAAAATCATGCAAACCTTCCATTAGTTCAAAAGTTAGTTGGAAGTCCTTTGAAACAGTTCCATGCATTTGGGCTGTGCGGTCGGTCTATTTTACACTGAGAAAATGACTAAGTCCCATTCGAACGGGACTTAGTCTCCAGCCGCGGTGTCGAAGAAGGTACGGGTCAGCGGTGTTCGTGCATTTGGGTAGTCGCAAACAGTTCCATAGATTTGGCTGCACACACCGCTGACCGCGTTTGAATAAGTTAAAATGGCCGCCGCCACGTGTTCGTTTGTCGAATGGCGGCCACTTCGACACTTTGACTGCATTCGAAGTGCCAGTTTAAAAGTTGTAACACTGCTCCCACGTATTTAAAGGGCCAGGAACAGCATACAAAAATCCATTGTGCCCAAAAAGGGCAATACATTCCAGGGCCATAGTCGCAGGGCAGGAGGCTGGCAAACAGGCCTCTCCAAAAACCAGTGGCGAGGTTACACAGGTCATGATTCCCTTTTATTCCAGAAGTTTGGTCCTTAAGGGGTTAATTGTTTTACAATAAATATATCTTTTTATACTGTGCCATTGGTGTGCTGCTGGTTCGGTTTCCCATACAGTGCTGCAGAAGAAAGTTGTCTCTCTGAGGCAGTGTTTCCCAACCCAGTCCTCAAGGCACACCTACCAGTCCAGGATTTGGGGATTACCCAGTTGTGTCTAAGGTGTTTTTACAAAGAAGAAAAAAACCAGAGGAACCAGATTGTGGGAATATTTCCCTCACCATAGAAGTTTATCCCACCCAGAGCCAGGGTTCATTAGGCTCTGGAAAATGTGTGAACTCCCAATTTTCTATTTAAGTGTGCACTGCAAGAATATTTTAAAATCAGATGGTCTGCACTATATTGTCTATATCAGTGTTTCCCAACCCAGTCCTCAAGGCACACCTACCAGTCCAGGATTTAGGGATTACCCAGTTGTGTCTAAGGTGTTTTTTTTTTCTTCTTTGTAAAAACACCTTAGACACAACTGGGTAATGCCTAAATCCTGGACTGGTAGGTGTGCCTTGAGGACTGGGTTGGGAAAACACTGGTCTATATATGTATCTTTTCAGGTGATTTTTATGAAGGTTTACTGGTGAGATATAGGCTTACTAGATACACATAGTAATACTCTAAAGCAAAACATATTTTTCTGGATATTGGATTGTTTTACACATATTTGGTGATTGCTGCTGATTTCTAAGATCTCTATTATCATAAGTGTTACACTTTTTAAAACCGGTTCAGCGCTATCCACTACTTTGGGTTAATAGAAGGGGTTAAAGCCGCCAGTGATGCTCCCTTCCCGAATATAAAGGCAGCTACCGAACACTCCAATCAGCCGAACAGGAAGTATACGAATCATCCCCACGCCACACAGCCGAACAGGAAAAAATATACAAATAAATCCCCCACCCCCCCCAAGTACGAGAGAATTGAGGGTCAAGCAGGAATTTGGTTTAATGGGGCAACCTGCCCGGCTTTTATGCAGGTCTACCACCAGGTGGATACTCCCCTAAAGGGTCCTGATGGAAAACTGAGACAAATTGTACAGTGACCAATCAGAACGGTTTAGCGATTAACACTCCCATTTGGACAATATGGACCCTCCTCTCTATCCTGGAGATAATTGGGAAGTAATAGAGCACAACCTCCATTTTACACAGGCTAATAAAAATACACAAAAAACAATTCTAAAACTCCTGAACAGAATCCCCACATTCAATGTATCCCCAGATAGCTTGGATCCGAGCGCACAATATTACCGAATAGCGCTCAGATCCCATAAATACAGTTCAATCGCCATGGAGTCAAAGTCTTTTACATAGTCTTTCGTTATACGAATGGGCTCCATGGGATAGCTATATGGGGTGACTTTGTTCGTATGAAAAAGTACTGAACGGTCCAGTGTTTGTATAAATGGAAGAACAGATGAAGAGATGTCGGCGACTTCAGCGGTGTTCGTGTGAAAATAGTGTCCGTTTTTAGTTCCATGAAATCGTCGCCGAACACCACTGGGCATTTGTATATCCAAGATGGCCGCCGCCACGTTCATTCATATGAACAACAACCACCCAGCCAGCAATCGACCATTAGGAAGTGTCTGTGGTTGACTATTTGGAATGAGAACGCACAGGGGAAACTAGAAAGCGTACATTCTCCAGGTGTTTTGCTATTTGATGCATGTAAGGCGATATCAGGTAGTAGGAAGCCATAGAATGTATGTGGTGGTCTTAAATGGGAAAGAACGTATGGGTCTAATGATAAGTATATTTGTCCTAGTAATAAGCATAAGTGTATAGATCCAAACTGCCTAAATAAAGACTACAATTATTGTCCGTATTGGTCCTGTGTGGGATGGGCAACCTGGGGACAGACAGTAGATAAGGATATGATTATCACTAGATTGCCTACCAAGCCATACTGTAAGTCTATGGAGTGTAACCCAGTCCATATACTTATCAAGGACCCAGAGCTATTTATAGATAAGTTTGGAAATCTATTTGGGTTCCAAATATATGGAACAGGTTTGGATCTTGGGACGATATTATACATAGGAATAGAGACAGATACAGTGGCCCCCCAGACTCATCAGGTATTCCATTATTTTTATGAGGAGATGAGTGTGGAAGATAAGGTTCCCCATAATGCCAAAAACTTATTCATAGACCTAGCTGAGAGCATTGCTGGTAGTCTTAATGTAACCAATTGCTATGTGTGTGGAGGTACTAATATGGGAGACCAATGGCCTTGGGAAGCAAAGGAGGTAATGTGTTCTGGTTCTGAGACAGTTGAACAACTAATATCTTCTCAATCTGATTATCAAGTGAGTGTTAGAGGTAAATCTGAGTGGCAATTAAAGACCTCCATTATAGGTTATGTTTGTATAGCAAGGAAAGGAATAATGTTTAATACATGTGTAGGAGAATTGACTTGTTTAGGGCAGAAAGCCTATAATGACGATACAAAGGATACTATTTGGTGGTCAGCTTCAAATGTCTCAGAACCGTCTAATCCGCTTGCAAATTATACCAATTTAAAGGATGTATGGTTTGACCTATCTACTACATCTAGTTGGAAAGCCCCAGCAAATTTGTACTGGATTTGTGGTAAGAAAGCATATTCGGAGTACCACAGGACTGGGAAGGGGCATGTGTATTGGGTATGCTCAAACCATCCTTCTTGTTGCCAATTGAAACAGGAGAGACTTTGGGAGTTAAAGTATATGATGTAAATCATAGGAAGAAAAGGGCACCCCTAGAGATAGGTACCTGGGAAGATGATGAGTGGCCTCCCCAGCGTATTATAGATTATTATGGGCCAGCTAGGTGGGCAGAGGATGGTACTTATGGATACAGAACCCCAATATATATGCTTAATCGTATTATAAGATTGCAAGCAGTAGTTGAGATAGTTACCAATGAAACATCACAAGAGCTCAATCTCCTAGCGAAGCATAACACTAGGATGAGGACAGCCATCTACAAGAATAGGATAGCTTTGGATTACCTATTGGCAGTAGAGGGAGGTGTATGTGGGAAATTTAATCTAAGCAATTGTTGTCTTCAAAAAGATGATGAAGGGCAAGCAATAGCTGAGCTTACTAGCCATATGGTTAAGCTAGCACATGTACCTACTCAGGTATGGAAAGGGTATAATCCGAGTAGTTGGTTTGGTAGTTGGTATGAGCAGTTTGGAGGAATCAAGGCATTGGTAGGTGGAGTCATACTGATTTTGATGTTGTGTCTCCTTCTGCCATGTCTGATTCCTTTGGTAATTAGTCTATGAAGAGTATTATAGAAAGTATAGCAGGAAGAAAGGCCGCAACACAGGTAATGGCTGTTTGCAGGTATGAAGCTCTAGATCAAGGAGAATACATGCAGGAAGAGGAATGTTGAGGGGTTCATATCTTTAGAGGATCGCAAAGTCTAGTCTGGTTTATGGCAACTTGAGATGTAAGCAAACTATGATTGGTGATGCATCTGGAATTATTTTAAAACAGAAGCATCAAAGGGAGGAATGTGATGGAATTCCAGTAAAATAAAAGTTTAGCAGGCCAAGATTGCGACAAGGCATATGTAGGTACATGTGTTTGTAGCATCAGTTAGTTAGTTACACGTAGCTAAGATACTGTCATCACTGTACTGAGCATGTGCAGGAATGCAGGAACTGGAATTACGCGTTCCTCTCCTTTGTTTCAGATGAGCCACGTGGTTAGACTGGATGGATGAGTTTAGACTCTATTCATTGATTAGGTTAAGGGTATGTGTGGGCGTAGCTAATTATGGGAGGAGCTACAATGCTATATAAGGAATGTACTCCATGTATTCAGTGCTCAGATCTTTGCTGTTTTTGGTGACATAAGTCCCTCTGAGTCCCGGTCGGTGAATCGAATAAAGATCTCTTCCTTCCTGAAGAAACCTGTGTCCATCTCTCTGTGCTTGGCCTCCGTCAGTTTCCCGGTAACATAATGATACCGACTACGTGTTATGTTTGATGATAGCTGACTTACATTAACATACCGTCTATTAATCAGCCAGGATTTATTGATCACAAGTCACATATTATGTTCGATTCCTTTGTTGATATACACATTCCTACTGTAACATACACCCAAAATGGCCGAACTCCATACACACACTGGGAAGAGAGAGCAAATCTAGGGGGTGTATCCATACCAGCATGCCTTGCACACTTACTACAGGAGCTGGTTAGAGAAAAACTGTGCATTGTGCAAAGCTTCCCCAGAGGGGACTGTAACGGATCGCCTGGCACCCCGACTGGGTACCTCCGTTGAAGGATGCTCCTAGCGCTTCCTGAGGACTCCAAGCACTCTGGCAGACACCACAATCACTGAACCGGAGAAACAAATAAATTCTCCCAAGCATATGAATGCTGTAGACAGTTGAATAGGAACCATACGAATAGGTTTACTCTCCTAGCAGTCAAACTGGAACAGCATACAATAAATCCTTCCCCCAATAATGAGACGACACTTCACTTTGAGGGTTAAAACAGGAACTCCCTGTACTGTCACATACAGTCTCTTTTATTCCCAATCCACAAACATAGTACAGCCCACAGGGCGTTACAAAACAACCAATCAATCCGTACAATATACCCAGACACTCCCACACAAAATCCTCCCCTCTGCATGTGATATGATTACTGAACACAATGGGTAATCTCATTATCACCGGCAGAGGAATACAGTTTTTACACAATATTTCTAACTTCTAAAATATACATGTCACAAACATAAAACATAAATTTGCATAATCAATCCATTCAGGGGAACAACATATTAAAGGACCACTATAGTGCCAGGAAAACATACTTGTTTTCCTGGCACTATAGTGTCCTGAGGGTGCCCCCACCCTCAGGGACCCCCTCCCGCCCGGCTCTGGAAAGGGGAAAGGGGTAAAAACTTACCTTTTTCCAGCGCTGGGCGGGGAGCTCTCCTCCTCCTCTCCAGCCTCCGATCCAGCCCGCCCGGCTGAATGCGCCACTTGTAGCGGCAAAGGCTGCCTTGGCGCGTTCAGCCGATCTCTATAGAAAGCATTTACAATTAACCACTGCCGCCAGACACTAGCGTGCTTTCTCACTTGTGATTTTCACGGTGAGGAAACGCCCTTAGCGCCTCTAGTGGCTGTCAATGAGACAGCCACTAGAGAATAGGAAAGGCTTAACCCATTCGCCAATTATTATAGCAGTTTCTCTGAAACTGCTATAGTATGAAATGGAATTAACCTAGAAGGACCCAGCGCGAAGACCACTTCATTAAGCTGAAGTGGTCTGAGGTGCCCTAAGTGACTCCTTTTAAAAAGTAATGGCACGAATCAGACCAGGGGTTCAAAAGTTAAGGGAAAGTCCTTTGTGACTAAATGAAGCATAGCTTTCTGGCCCAAACCAGTTTCAGAGTCTTCTATCCTGGAGAGTAATTCAATTATCTCCCAGGATAGACACAGACTCCATTAAGCACATGGTTGCAAAAAGACACAAAAACACTTTAAAATACATAAAGTCACATTTTATACATAAAACACAGACATTTCACATATCCCCAGATAGCTGGGATCCTGGCGCCCGCAAAACTACCGAATAGCGCTCAGATCCTATTCACACAGTTCAATTGCCATGGAGCCAAAGTCTTTAACTACACGAATTGGCTCCATGGCATAGCTATCTGGGTTAACACATTCACATAAAGTCTGGTCCATAGTCCAAAGGCAAGAGGCGGGCAAGCAGCCCCCTCCAAGGACACGTGGCGAGGCCGGTTTCGCCACAGGGACTGCTGGTATACACCAGAGTATCTACATAATAATGTAGTCACTAGTCTGAATAATAATACCGAGTATCTATACGCGGATAATAAATATGTTGCTCTGTATAATAATTCTGAGTATCTAAATGCTGATAATAAACATGTCGCTCTGTATAATAATACTAATAATGAGTATCTATACAGTGAAAATAAACATGTCGCTCTGTATAATAATACTGAGTATCTTTACGCTGATAATAAACATGTCGCTCTGTATAATACTGAGTATCTATACGCTGATAATAAACATGTCGCCCTGTATGATAATACCGAGTATCTTACAGTGATAATAAACATGTCGCTCTGTATAATAATACTGAGTATCTATACGCTGATAATAAACATGTCGCTCTGTATAATAATACTGAGTATCTAGATAATAAACATGCTGCTCTGTATAATAATACCAAGTATCTATACGCTGATAATAAACATGTCGCTCTGTATAATAATACTATCTATACACAGATAATAACCATGTCACTCTGTATCATAATACTGAGTATCTTTACGCTGATAATAAACATGTCGCTCTGTATAATACTGAGTATCTATACGCTGATAATAAACATGTCGCCCTGTATGATAATACCGAGTATCTTACAGTGATAATAAACATGTCGCTCTGTATAATAATACTGAGTATCTATACGCTGATAATAAACATGTCGCTCTGTATAATAATACTGAGTATCTAGATAATAAACATGCTGCTCTGTATAATAATACTGAGTATCTATACACTGATAATAAGCATGTTGCTCTGTATAATAATACTGAGTATCTATACACTGATAATAAACATGTCGCTCTGTATAATAATACTGAGTATCTATACACTGATAATAAACATGTCGCTCTGTATAATAATACTGAGTATCTATACGCTGATAATAAACATGTCGCTCTGTATAATGATACCGAGTACCTGTTATATTTGATAATAGCTGACTTACAATAACATACCGTCTATTAATCAGCCAGGATTTATTGATCACAAGTCACATATTATGTTCGATCCCTTTGTTGCTATACACATTCCTGCTGTAACATACACCCAAAATGGCCGAACTCCATACACACACTGGGAAGAGAGAACAAATTTAGGGGGTGTATCCATCCCAGCATGCCTTGCAAACTTACTACAGGTGCTGGTTAGGGAAAAACTGTGCATTGTGCAAAGCTCCCCTGGAGGGGACTGCTGGTATACACCACAGTATCGACATAGTAATGTAGTCACTAGTCTGTATAATAATACCGAGTATCTAAACGCGGATAATAAACATGTCTCTCTGTATAATAATACTGAGTATCTATACGCGGATAATAAACATGTTGCTCTGTATAATAATACTGAGTATCTATATGCTGATAATAAACATGTCGCTCTGTATAATAATACTGAGTATCTTCACACTGAGAATAAACATGTCGCTCTGTATAATAATACGGAGTATCTATACGCGGATAATAAACATGTCGCTCTGTATAATAATACGGAGTATCTATACGCGGATAATAAACATGTCGCTCTGTATAATAATACGGAGTATCTATACGCGGATAATAAACATGTCGCTCTGTATAATAATACTGAGTATCTATACGCTAATAATAAACATGTCGCTCTGTATAATAATACTGAGTATCTATACCCGGATAATAAACATGTCGCTCTGTATAATAATACTGAGTATCTATACGCTGATAATAAACATGTCGCTCTGTATAAAAATATTGAGTATCTATACACTGATAATAAACATGTCGCTCTGTATAATAATACTGAGTATCTATACACTGAGAATAAACATGTCGCTCTGTATAATAATACTGAGTATCTATACGCTGATAATAAACATGTCGCTCTGTATAATAATACTGAGTATCTATACGCTGATAATAAACATGTCGCTCTGTATAATAAAACTGAGTATCTATACGCTGATAATAAACATGTCGCTCTGTATAATAATACTGAGTATCTATACGCCGATAATAAACATGTCGCTCTGTATAATAATACTAATACTGAGTATCTATACGTTGATAATAAACACGTCACTCTATATAATAGTACTGAGTATCTATACGCTGATAATAAACATGGCGCTCTGTATAATAATACTGAGTATCTATACGCTGATAATAAACATGTCGCTCTGTATAATGATATCGAGTACCTGTTATATTTGATGATAGCTGACTTACAATAACATACCGTCTATTAATCAGCCAGGATTTATTGATCACAAGTCACATATTATGTTCAATTCCTTTGTTGATATACACATTCCTGCTGTAACATACACCCAAAATGGCCGAACTCCATACACACACTGGGAAGAGAGAGCAAATTTAGGGGGTGTATCCATCCCAGCATGCCTTGAACACTTACTACAGGTGCTGGTTAGGGAAAAACTGTGCATTGTGCAAAGCTCCCCTAGAGGGGACTGCTGGTATACACCACAGTATCCACATAATAATGTAGTCACTAGTCTGTATAATAATACTGAGTATCTATACGCGGATAATAAA
>OW240925.1:14252260-14267089 GCA_933207985.1 Pelobates cultripes
AGACTTTATAATATAATATATCATACAAAATACATAAAATGAAAATGGTTCATGAATTTGTCAAGAACCCTGACAGCCCATGCATACGAGGGGCCATGTGAGAGACAAGATGTGGAAAGTGTAGTTTATGGCATCACAGATTCTACAAATATGTTTTTGACCTCCCTCTATCCTAAATGTTTTATTATAATGTGACATAATGGTATAAATATCGTTAAAAGTTGTCATCTGGAAACATGACATAGTTTGAGGTTTTCATATTTTCATTTCAGTAGAAAAAAAAAAAATTAAACAGTGATCTTTATTTATTAGTTGAGTGATATCACTAAAATGTGAATTGCTAGGGATTTGATGTAAAATTAAATCCAGAATGTAGGTGGCTTCAATAAGCTACCTCGATCAATCACCAAAGCTAATGTCCAGAAGCATCCACTGCAGGATGAAAACTGTATTAAAAAACAATATGAAATAGAAAAGGAATAGAAAAACTAACAGCTTTCTAAAATAAGCTACAATCAAGCTTCCGCCATGTGAAACAATCTCAATAGTGTTAAATCACTGACTGTGTCTGGATACACAGGAAGAGAGGGGGACAGGACAAACTAAGCAACATATTCATATTGGACTACTACAACTGGTAGCTTTTATCAATAAGTTGATGCTTAAACAAAGGTAGAATCTACTGTTAAAGAGACGCTATGGTCACCAGAACCACTGCAGTGTAATGTAGTGGTTCTGGTCAGTTGGTCAGTGGCAGAACTAATGAACAGAGGGCTCTGGTGCAAAATATTTTTTGGGCCCCCTCTAGTGCGAAAGTGGCAAAAGGATGGATACATATATGTCGTACAACTGCCACAATGCTCTGCCAGCTGGGGATCTACCATTTGCCCATCCTTTATGGGTTGTATTCGTGAGCAGCGTTTGTGCGTTTGAATGTTATCCTGTTTTTGTACTGAGTATGTGTGTGCATGTAGTGGTGTATTTGTATGTACTGTTGCCATTGGAATACAGTGGTGTATGTGTGTGTAGTGTTTGCATTTTAATGCAGGGGTGTGTTTTGTACATATTGTTGGCTTCTAAATGCTTTGGTACATAGAGTTGGTGTTTGCATAGAATGTTAGCATTTTAATACAGGGGTGTGTTTGGATGTAGTGTTGGCTTTTAAATGTAAATGTAGTTTTGGTGTTTGAGTGAAGGGATGTGTTTGTATATAATTTTCGTGTTTAAATGCAGGGATGTGTATGTATGTAATCCTTGTGTTAGATTGCTGGGGTGTACATACATAAATGCTTATACACACACATTAAAACACAGATACATACATAAACACACTGACACATCCACACACCTCCACATACACACTGACACATACACGTACACATACACACACAGACACACAGATGCAAACCTTAACACATACACAAACCTTGACACACAAGATACACACACTGACATATACACACACTTACACACAGATATACACACTGACGCATACAAACACTAGCACATACACACACTGACTCAAATATACACAGACAGTCAGATACACAGACTGACACACATTAACTGTGAGAGAAAAAAGTATTTAATACCCTGTTGATTTTGAACTTTTGCCCACTGACAAAGAAATGATCAGTCTATAATTTTAATGGTAGGTGTATTTTAACAGTGAGAGACAGAATAACAAAAAGAAAATCCAGAAAAATGCATGTCAAAAAAGTTATAATTTGATTTACATGTCAATGAGTGAAATAAGTATTTGATCCCCTATCAATCAGCAAGATTTCTAGCTCCCAGGTGTCTTTTATATAGGTAACGAGCTGAGATTAGGAGCACTCTCTTAAAGGGAGTGCTCCTAATCTCAGCTCGTTACCTGTATAAAAGGCACCTGTCCACAGAAGCAATCAATCAGATTCCAAACTCTCCACCATGGCCAAGACCAAAGAGCTGTCCAAGGATGTCAGGGACAAGATTGTAGACCTACACAAGGCTGGAATGGGCTACCAGACAATCACCAAGCAGCTTGGTGAGAAGGTGACAACAGTTGGTGCGATTATTCACAAATGGAAGAAACTCAAAATAACTGTTAGTTTCCCTCGATCTGGTGCTCCATGCAAGATCTCACCACGTGGAGTTTCAATGATCATGAGAATGGTGAGGAATCAGCCCAGAATTACACGGGAGGATCTTGTTAATGATCTCAAGGCAGCTGGGACGGGAGGGGGGCCCTGAGGGTAGGGGGTCCGAAGGATGCTATAGTGTCAGGAAAACAAGTGTGTTTTCCTGACACTATAGTGATCCTGTAATAAAACATCAGAAATACTTTGGTCTTTTCTGGCTTCCTGGGTTGCCGCACTGACGAGTCAGAAAATAGTTACATAGTTATATAGTACTCAAAGAGTAAAATCCATCGAAGTTTAGCCTTTCACATATCTGTTTTCCTGCTAATGATCCAAAAGAAGGCAAAAAACTAATTTGATGTAATTTCCAATTTTGCCACAAATTTGGAAAACATTTCTCCTTGACTCGAAAATAGCAGTCAGATGTCTCCTTAGATTATCGAGCTGTTTATACGTATATCAAATATTGAACCCATGAATCTTTTGGTTTGCCTCTATTGCTTCAGTACAGTTTATAGTGATATATCCTTATTACACTTTAGCTATATCCTTTATATCACATTTTGACATTTTAAGCGATAATTTGTATTATATTTGTTGTAATAATTGTACGCATGTAAGAATACATGTATAACAAGAAATCAAGTTCTTCTAAGAAACAAACTACCTCCAGCCCTAAGTGTTCTCCTAATCCAGTGTAATAATTTCTAAACTACTAGAGTTTCATTCTATTTATTTATTTTTGCTTTTCAGTTGAAGGCTGTTCATTGGATTGTTTTATTTGCAAGATAAATATGTCTTCATCTATTTCTGCTAGATAAAATCAATGAGAGATGTGTAATGTTGCAGTTTAGGCTTAAAATTGAAATATTTCACTAATGGACAATGCGGAAATGGCTACAAGAGCATAGAATGTTCCATAATGATAGCAAGTCTAAGGCAACATCCAGAGTCTTTTTTTCATTTTGTTGCTGCTTAATGAATATACACTGGGCAAAATTATAAACGCAACACTTTTGTTTTTGCCCCATTTTTCATGAGATGAACTCAAAGATCTAAGACTTTTTCTATGTACATAAAAGGACTATTTCTCCCAAATGTTGTTCACAAATCTGTCTAAATCTGTGTTAGTGAGCACTTCTCCTTTGCCGAGATAATCCATCCTCCTCACAGGTGTGTCATATCAAGATGCTGATTAGACAGCATGATTAAACCACTGTCTTTTTGCTACAAATCCCTTAAGGCTAGACAGGGGGACTCAAAATTGCCCTCCCAAAAATTTAGAGGGACAGGGAAACTCTTAAACAAAATCTGGGAGGCATGGTAGCAATATTTAAACTGTAGATTTAACTTGCACTAGATGGTTCCTTGATTAGGGCGGGAGTGCGGCACCTGGGAGCAGCCTGGAAGAACCAGGTAGAGCATTCTTACCAGTACCCAGGATCACTCCAGTACTCGGGCCACTGTTCATAGCTGAATCCGACACTATAATAGTATACAAAACTCTGTTTTTATTAGAATTTTTCTGAAACAACAAACGCTGGATGTTTGACTGTCCCCCTTTTTCTGTATACCCACCCTTCTTGCTTTGCAGCAAAAATAGAAAAAGACATTAAAATGCAACTTGCAAAAAATAAAAATATATCATATGTAAAAAAAATCTATATTTAATATTTTAAATTAAATGATTTTAAAAGTTTACCCCAAAATATTACATCATTTGAAATGCTTATCCAAAAATATTAAATCGAGGCTATAATTTTCTGACACGTTAAAGACTAGGTGTAAAAAGTATTGGATAATGCATTAATTAAAAGAATGAAACTATTGTTTTAGACAGATGATTTACTTGATGATAATCTCAAGAGAATTTCTATATATGAATAAAATAAGTCGTAACACTGTTACTCTGTATATTGTACATAGCTGAGAAGTGCGAAGGCATTTAATATATTTGAGACATCCACATCAGGAAAATAAAACCTATTGCGGAACATAAAATGCAGAGGTTATAGGTAAACGACCGTTATAGAAATCACTCATACATTTCACTTTTTAAAAGCACTTAATCATAGTTAGAAGGGAAGCCTGGTCAGATTATGTGTTTACATTTTATTTCCATTTTTTTTTGTTTGGGTTGTTTACAAGTCGTTAGTCAAGCATTGTTTTTGCAGATCAACCTCCTAGCACAAAGAGTTAACAGCCTCCGTAAACATGAGATGAGCTCTGGTATTTATAAAAGTTTCACCTTACGCCCGAGTAACATTTATCAAATCCTATTATGGTTGAAGAAGCGTCCCAAAATATAATTTACTGTTGAGATGAATTATTGTCAATAGTTTTTTTCTTGCAAAACAGAGGCAATATATTATAACAAGCAAAACAAATCTATGGTCTTTTGGCAACACTTCAAGTTTATTAATAATTGATTCTGAGAAATACAGCAAACAAAACGCCTCCTACGGTATGCTTTAAACAATTCTGTGCTTTGTTCAGACTACACTGGCAAAAATAATTAGAATTATAGCATCAAGTTGTTGTTGTTTTTTTTACCCGAAAGGGCGTAATTAACTATATGTTCATTTATTTAGTCTCAATATTATGAATGTAATGGTTTTAATTTTTAATTTTTATTTTTGTAAGCTCTAAACACTATGCTAGCACACCAGCAAGATTATTATTTTATTATTTAAATAGCGCCAGCAAATTCCAAAGCGCTGTACATTGGGGTGTAGTATGGGTGTCTGTAGATAATACAGTGAATATAAAAATGACCGATCAATTATATCGATAAATATCAGCATATGTATTAAAAAAAAACATTGCCAGGACCTTCCTTAGGCAGAGGGGCACTGGATTCCTTACTCAGAAGTTATTTTGGAGGCATTTCTTCACTTTTTCACCTTGTGAGAGACGTGCATTGCTGTAATCACAAGTTTGTGATCTACCCTGGTGATCCAGCAGTTGCATTTCACTAGAAGTTTGTGCTTGTCCTTAATGCACCCACGTTCATTGTTGCAGCTCCCACGTGGCTTCAGCATTTCCTAACGCTGTACTTTGTATCACGTAGGCACACTTCAGCCACACAAGAGTGGGGGCGGGAGAGAGGTTTGTGCACTGTAGAAGTGCATCAGGAAATGGCCAAACTTGCCCCGAGTTCAGCAGATTCTATTCTACAGTAAAACATATTTATACTGAGAGTTCTGTAGCATCAACCACTCACAGATAATGGTTTGATTTCCATCATTTTCATCAAATACACTACTTCCTCACAAAGGCGACGTCACAAGGGTCATTAGCTGATAACAGCTATTGAAACAATGTTAGATTGTTAAAGGAAAGTCATCTGGTTCTTTGTCAGAGAAGATGAGCAACAGAAATAAGACTTCCCATTGAGAGTTTGCCCACCCCTAAGAAAGCCGGCAGGGAAAACAGATCATGTCGTATGTCCATATGCCTCCAGACCCTCAAGAGATTAACAGTGTCAATCCTGCCAATTCGAACCACCAGCCGTGTTCTGCCCTCGTCTCCAGCTACTGCGGCATTAGCTCAGCAGAATAAAGTTAGGAGAGTTCTAGTATCACTGTGTGTCGTTATCTATTAAGGATTCTATATGCTCGTACCAAAGGTTGATGCATTCAATAATATAACCCATCATACATCGAGTTTAAATAGGTTTAAGCCGTGCAAATCGTGTTTTCAACATGCGTATCATATCTCTTGAACGAAAAAGGCAACTAATCGTCTGTTACTGCCAAGTCACTAAAGAGTCCCTGTAATGGCACCCCCAGGCGTAAAAGGGGTTAAAAACCATTTAGGAGATATTCACCTTCCAGATACACAGGCAGCTACCAAAGGCACCAATCTGCCGAACAGGAAACCACATGAATGCCGTAAACAGCCAAACCGGAACCATACGAATGCTGTAAACAGCCGAATAGGTTTACACTCCTTGCAGTCGAACTGGAACAGCATACAATACATCCCCCCAAGAACGAGACAAAGCTCCGTGTTGAGGGTCAAGCAGGAACAGACAGAGCTGTGGGTTTATTGTTCTTATATACACATTCTTACAAATTAGTACCACCCACAGGGTTTTGTGGAACATCCAATCAAACATGTAATATACATTTTTATATACAATGAACACTTCCATTAATTCCAGCAAAATCCTCCCCTCTGCCTGTGATATAATTACTGAACACAATGGGCTAACATAATTATCACAGGCAGGACAATACACAGTTTTACACAATATTCATAACTTTAAAAGTATATATCACATTCACATAAACCTACATTTTCAAAATCAGCATACTTCAAATACAAACATACTCAAAAATCAGACAATTCCCTCCAGTGGTTTAAAAGTTAGGTCGAAAGTCCTTTGTGACCACCGAAGCATGGCTTTTCTGCCCAAAAACCAGTTCCACAGAGTCCTCTATCCTGGAGATAATTGGCTTAACTGGGTGTGGCAAGCCAACCATCTCCAGGCACAGTAAACATCTCCATTCACAACAGCAGCAAAAACACACAAAAACGCATAATTCCTATCATACTGAACAGAACCCCCACATTCAACCTATCCCCAGATGGCTTGGTTTGGAGCGCTCAATATATCCAAACAGCGCTCAGATCCCACAAACACAGTCAAATTGCCATGGGGTTTAAGTCTAGCATGGGCTGATGAGAGGGGCCATAGTCATGAGGCAGGAGGCTGGCAATCAGGCTTCTCCATAACCCAGTGGCGAGGTTAGTTTTGCCACAGTCCCCATCCCATGACGATAAGGCCATGACGAGGAGACCAGTAAATTATTAAGGGGACGACCTGTCACTGGTGTTAGTGTTGCCCCCTTTAGAGCCCATAGGTGGGAGCTGTGGGGACATATTAGTATCCCTCCTGGTCTATGTTTAATAGCCTTTACTTTGGGTACACAGATATGTCCCCCCTTTCTGTAGTCCTCAGCGGCAGTCCATGGGTGGAGTCAGGAGGGACAATGCCATATCTCCCCCATGTTTTATTATTGAGGCCCCTACTACCAGACAATGGTGGGGTTAGGGTGATTGACATTGTCAAATAGTGTGAACAATGTCTCGAATTTGCAGTCCGAATGGCCCATTAGCAGCTGGATGGTTTAGACTGATTTGGTACCTGGCCGTTTGATTTGATTTGTCTCATCCTTCCTATCTTTAACTTCCCTCAGTCACAGATTCATTTTGCAACTCAAGCCAAACGTGGTTATTCTTGATGACCTTGTTTCTATGCATTTCATACTACTGTTGATATAGCAGTCAACCTTTCTACTTCTGTGAGCACTTTTTTTATTTCAATACATGTGTGGTTGAACAAAGCTTTATCAGAAAAAAAAAAAAATATATATGAGTTTCTATGATGGTTAAAAGAGCTTGATTTAACATTTAAGGATAATTTTCAAATGATTTTCAAATAATCACAGTCTGTTAAAAAACTTGTTTATCTCCAAATATTCCCATAAACTTTAATAGTAAATAAATAATTTGAAAAGCTGTTCCAAAAGAATTAAATCTGGGCCGTAGTTAGTGAATCATTTCTTCATCTGCATTATTCTTTAGTAAAGGTGTGATACTCTGTAACGCTACAAGATGAGCTATTGTGCTGCAGAACACTCCAGCACTGGCTAATGTCTGCATTTCCATGTTAATTGCATGCATTGTAATTAGGGAAGTCAAATCTGGATCTGATGGACTTTATAAATATCAGTATCAATGTTTAACAGATTATATATTTCCAGAGGTCAATGAGACATTGACATCTTCATTTTAAGTGAACAGTTAAAAAAACAGACTATTATCATAACTCTGAAAGCCATATTCAGAATTAGTTTTACAAGTCAATGGGTAAATGCTTGAAAATAGTTATGGGTCATTAAATTCCAGTTAAGGAGTAGTGATCCCCCCCATAGCTTAGTGACCTTTAAATTTGCAATTAAAAATAGATTGCAGGGACTTTTAAACAATAATTGACCTCCGTATGAGGATATCTTCTTAAAATACGCTATACACAAGACAGTTTCAGGCATGTGACTTATTTTACTGCAATCTGTGCTTTCTTTTCTGTTCTTTTTTTTGTAATTAAAGGTTTATTGATAGATATGGCATATCTCACGAATAAGCGTAATACGAAATGCCATGTATATATAAGCAGCAGGGTGATATATAATGCAATTAAAAGCTGGTACAGATTGCAACAATATGATATACTATGATTTAAAAGAGAGAAATATAGTATTAGAAAATAGCAGAAGTATCAGAAAGCACCTATTATCTAAGTAACTCAGTTATATATTGTATCCATTTTCACTCCGCTGAATTGTGTCTTAGTCTAAGAAGATCATTTTCAACATACATAGGGAACTGCACTCAATCCCATTAATCTGAGCCAGGGTGCAACTAAATCAGGACCAAGCACCAGGTTCCAATGACAATAGCATGAAGTACAAAGATGAATCATGCAGTGGTGTATCCTGGTTTTGTGCTGCCCTAGGCAGGACAAAACGCAGGCGCCCCCTTCCCCCTCCGCGCCACACCCACACAACCCTTCCGCCCGCCCCGCCTTCTAAATACACACACACACATTCACTGACAGATACGCATAAACTAGCTAACAGAAACACACACTCTAACAGAAACACACACACACTAACAGACACACTCACTCACTAGCAGACATAAAATAGCAGACACACACACACTCACTAACAGACACACACACTCACAGGCAAACACACTCACACTAACAGACACACACACACAGTCAGACACACACACTAACAGACACACACTAACAGACACACACACTAACAGACACACTCACTAACAGACACACTCACACTCACTAACAGACACACACACTCACTAACAGACACACTCACTTATTAACAGACACACACAGACACACATAAACAGACAGACACACACACACTGACAGACACACACTAACAGACACACACACTAACAAACACACACACACACTTACAGACACACACACTAACAAACACACACACTAACAGACACACACAAACACACTAATGACACTCACACTAACAGACACACACACACACACACACACTCACATTAACACATTTTTTTTATTTAACCCCCCAGCCTCCTAACCTTTGGGAATGCTGGGGGGGGGGTTCTCTTTCTCCCTGGGGGTCCAGTGGCTGCCAGGTGGGCTGCGCTGGTGGGTGGGCTGCTGGGCGGGCGGCGCTGGTGGGCGGCTGACGAGGGAGCACTTCCTCTGAGCTGTCTGCTCAGCTCCCTTGCGCACCGCAGAGTGATGCCGGGAACCGGAATATGACATCACATTCCGGCTCCCAGCCTCACTCTGCAGCGCGCGAGGGAGCTGAGCAGACAGCTCAGAGGAAGTTCTCCCTCGCCAGCCATCCACCAGCGCCTCACGCCCAGCAGCCCGCACGCCCGGCCGGCTTGTCAGTTAGCCGCAAGTCTAAATTTGCCCTCGGCATTTGGGGGCAGCTTTTTTTGCCGTCCCCTGGAAAATGCCGCCCACGGCAAATGCCTTGTTTGCCTCACAGCTAAAACGTCCCTGGGTTCAGGCACTCCGCTGGAGTGTCTGAACCATCTTTGTACTATATGCTATTGGTCTAAGAAGATGACTTAAAAATAGGGTACATAGACATTCGTCCAGTTGGAAGACCTTAGGTGTCTATATTAAAGTGACAGTATAATATTGTGCATTGTATACAAGTTACTAAGTCATGTGTCATAGAGAAATACTATATGCACAACAGGGTAACAAGTCCGGAGGACCACATTATAGAATTTAGTGAGCAGCTCCACAGAGATGTGATAGCCTTAACTCTTCACCACCGAAACAGACAACATGGAATCATATGTGAGGAAGCCTGAACTTGATGGACGCAAACCTCTTTTCAGCTATGTAACTATGACACTTCGCATGATCATTAGTGGTGCAGAGGACACTCGGAAATCCACATGACCAGCTCTGCCCCCCCCCTCCACCAAAGAGCTCAATAGCCAGAAACCTCCTCACCTACACTCTGCCAATAAAGTTCCAGCGTAGCTTGACAAGAGCTGACAAATGTTTATTTCATTGCCAGCAGAGGTCTCTTCGGGTAAACTTCACAAAAAGATGATCAAAATGTTGCTGGAGGATTATTTATGCTATATAGCCATGGTGGTCGATGAGTGCAACCGAGCAATAATTTCACTAGAAATGATTGAGACAATCCAAAATAGCGAGAACATGCACCTATTAGTGTACTGCAAAATATAGAAATATTGTATATATGTATATGTGTACACTGTGTGTATTTATATATATATAACACATATATATTGTCTTCAATAAAATATAGAGTTTTTATCTGCATAAAGTTATTACAAGAGTTATCTTTCCCCACTTTCAAATATTAACAATTATACAGAGACTGGTGAGAACATATACCCAAAACATACCAAGAGCGATTTCCCATAAAATGGGGAAACACCAACGCCCCATAATGTCTAGATGCGGATTAAGACGGTCCAAGGCCCTAGGCAGCGTATGAGATTCAGGCTCCCTCCTGTAGCACTGTGTATTAGTGGATATATTTTAAATTGTTAAATCTTGTGCTAACCTTTTAGCAGGTAGAGGGAATTATCCCTGATCGCTCTCACCCATTCTGCCAGGCTTAGTTTAGAGAGCTCCTGGCCAGAGAGTAAGCAGGGAGCAGTGGTTTGACTGCTTACATCGAAGGAACACTGGAGAACTCCTATGCAGTGTTTATGGTGCTCGGAGTGTTTTTTTAATTCCTACAAATATTCATGATAAACTATTTTAAAAGCCAGTCTAATATCTAATAGATATCGTCGGCATGTGAAGTGTCTGACGATAAATTGTGACAAAGTGGAATTAAAGAAATTCAGACTTTCCTAATGAATGGGAGAGGTGAGCAGATGCTACATAATTACTTTTTAGTTTTTGGTCCCAGGGAAGGTAACCCCCTAAAGTCAGCATATGGATAAACGAAATGTTCATTAACATTGCTAAACTGGATAATTAACAGAATTTATGAAGATGAATGCTGCGATTTTTCACTTTTTTCAGACTTAACAGGAAAAATATATTTTAAATGATCATGTACATTATCTAGCAATCTACATTAATCCAATAAAGCAAAACATGTTACAATAAAATACAAAAGGGGCAGTCTGTGTGTGTGTGTGTGTATGGGTCTGTCTGTCTGTGTATGTGTATGTGTCAGTCTATGGGTTTGTACGGGTCAGTCTGTGTATGTGTATGGGTCAGTCTCTGTAAGTGCTTGAACTCCAAGAAAGATACCTCTCATCTCGTGACCTCCCCCGTACCCGATGGATAGGCAGCCTTCTCAACCACCATGGATCTGATTGTGCCACCCCCTCCCTGCAAGGTAAGATGAGGGAAAGCGGTCTGGCGATTTGCGTATGTGGACTTCTGGCCACAGCAGAACACCATTTTGCTTACCTTTCCTCATGGATACCTTATTTGCTCTTAGAGTGTCTGCCCGTTCCTGGTTTGAGTTTTTCAGCCGTCCAAGGCCTCCGGGATACTTCCCCTCTCTTCCGGTCTCTACCACTAACTGTCTTGAAGCTGCAGTAACAGTGAGTTGGTTTACCTTCGCGACCACAGCATCATCACGGACCAAGTCTATTCTCATACTTACCTCTATTTCGTATGCCTTTCGCATAGTCTTTCGTTAACTTCCATACAAACATACAGTTCGGCAGTTTGTTTAATTATTTTACCGTTTGTCGGTTCATATGCATTGGCTATAGTGAGGTTGCGTTCACGCGTAAGGCCTTTAGTTCGTACGCACGAACGTTACTTACGATTTGTACAACATGTCTGTTATAGCGTTCGGTTGTTATGCAGCTCTTTATACTTACAGCTGAATGCCCTATTATAGGAATAGGTATTCCCTGGGTCCATGCAGGCTTTCGCATAATTTCACTTTCAATTGTCCAACTCACTTTAGGGGCTCCTTTTTATTTACGGCTTTCTAAGCCCTGAACACAAAAATAAAAAATATATATATTAACTAGAAAAGCTGTGTGAAGTGTTCTTGCCTCCACCAGTAGTCTACAACTGGAGTGGGCAGAGTAACTGTTATTATTTATTTCTATAGCACATTTAATTGCAACGTTGATGCCCAAAGTGCTTCACAGTTACATTAAAACATACATTTATAAAAACATTAACAGGTGTACAAAAGGCCCTGTCTATGACATCACTTGCTGCTCCAGCCTGGCACAAGTCAGAGTATTTTGGCGGTTGCCATCTTCAAATGGTCTTATTGTAAAAACTATAAATTTGGCTATAATAATAATAATAATAATAATAATAATAATATATGTGAGATAACATTAAGTGGTCTTGCTATGCAAGAACACGTAATAATATATATGTGAGATAACATTAAGTGGTCTTGCTATGCAAGAACACTTAACTACAGCTCCTTGATAAGCACACAATGCCGCCCCAATACAGATGCACTCACAATACATGCACTAGATTCACACGCACACACTTTACAGGCCCTTTCAGCACACACACACATAATTTCTCAGACACTCACAAATTGCTATTTTATTTTAATTTAAATCCACCCAGCCTGCCTAACTTTGGGAGAACTGAGTGGATCTTTCCCCAGCGTCCAGTGTGTCTCTTCCGCATTTAAAATGCAAGCTGATTAATACATAACAAATAAAAACATTTACAATTCATTTTAAAATAAACACAAGATAAACATGAGACAAAATACACAAAACAGACTAATAAACGGCTAGAATTGCACTGAGGGTTTCACGTGAGGATACGGTTATCCCAGGGAACATCTTCCAATTTCACACGGTAGAGGCACAGCAAACAAACAGCTCGACGGAACAGCTTCGTAATGCGAGCTCTGACTTTAATTCCTTTTACTTACCTTCAGAGCTAACATTCACCCACTCCATCTGCTAAACCAAGTTATTATAATTCTCTAATCACTGTCGACCTCCCAGAAGAACTTATTATATTTTTATTGAATAATTAATAACAATAATTATTTTGGAGATAATTAGAAACTGAAGGAAGAAATAAGTAACAAATTAGCAGAAACTGAGTCTCTGTAACGTGATTACATTTTATTCATTAAAAAAAAAAACAAGTGTTAAAATTGCTCACATGAGAGAACGCCATCTGCTGGTCGCTTACATTTACCTAATTTAGCAGTTTATTAAAACACTAGCATATGTTTATTTCTGTGATCGTGCAAAGGTTTGCTCTTGATTTTCACTCTGAAAGCAATGGAAGACTAGAAGGGTTATTCCCTAAGCTCCGACTGTACCAAACTTAAAACTGAATGACAACATTTAGCCAAAATGTGCCAAGCCGAATCAGATCATTTAGACAGAACGTTTCCCTTTTCAATTCACTACAATTTAGATTTTAGAGAGGAAACCCCAAGTACTTGGCTCAAAGGTCTCAGAGAGATTTTGTTTTTTTTTATTTCAAGAAAGAAAAAAGTCAGAGCAGGTCCTTGTGAAAACAAGAAAATCGAGGTGTAATACTTTTCTTAAAATTCATATACATTAAAATATGGCGGATTGACACTGGAATATACCACAAACAGACATTTCTCTAGAATTTATTGAATAAAGTATTAAAAACCACCAATAACTTGCTCTAACCTTTTTTCATGAGATTCTCTGCTTTTGCTTAAAATTATATTAAAGGGACACTATAGTCACCAGAGCAACTACAGCTTATTGCATTTGTTCTGGTGAGTAGAATCATTACCTTTGGCTTTTTTCTGTAAACACTGTATTTTGAGAGAAAATGCAGCGTTTACATTACAGCTTAGTGATAACTTCACTGGCCACTAATTAGATGGCTGCTAGAAGTGCTTCCTGGGGCAGTGCTGCACAGTGTGACTTGTGTTGGCTCTGCACCTGATCTGCCTACTTTACAGTCTCAGCCAATCCTATGGGGAAGCATTGTGATTGGCTCAGAGAATCACTTCTGATGATGTCAGCAGACAGAGGCAGTGGTAGCAGATGCAGACTTGAATATATTTAGGGTGCAAAGAGGGGGCCAGGGGAGCTAGATGGGGTTTTTAACACTATAGGGTCAGAAATATATGTTTGTTTTCCTGACCCAATAGTGCTCCTTTAAAGATTTAGAAAATTAATTTTTAATCCAGTTCAGACAAGGAAAGGCCAGAGCAAACATTGCAAATGGGAATAGAAACATTGTTTAATTTCTCTTCTTGTTTGCCAGGCAACGGACAAAGCTTATCACAATGAATGTCAGGGAGCTAAGATGGAGGCACCCGGTTGCACATTGAAGAGGTGGGGATTTCTACATTTAATTTTATATTTCACTTCTCACAAGTACATATTTGTTAAATATAGGGATACGCCAACATAATATTACAAATCTGTTGCAGTGACAGGTCCCCTTTGAGGATTCCGATACAAATATAACTCTTTCTGTTGGATAGGAAGCAGAACAGTCAGAGATTGGTTCCATATAAAATCGTAAGGTGCACCTCGAAACAACAATCTTTCACATCTAATAATTAAACAGTAATGTATTCAGATGTTCCTTTTACAGAAAATGCTATGACAAAAAAAAAATATTTTCGGTCTGCAGCGATTTGGGACCGTCTCAGTAGATTTGTGCAGC
>OW240925.1:14267189-14303895 GCA_933207985.1 Pelobates cultripes
TACAGTATAACATATTTCTCCCATCAGGCACTGCTGCACGAGAGGGATCATCCTCCCAGAATGCACCGTTAAGGGGATTATCCCCTCGTGTAGCAGAACCGGCAATTCATATAAAAATACATAACTTTTAAAATACACGGTGGATTTACACGAATGGACGTTCGGTAGATAGCTGGGGTCTGGGCGCATCATTCGTGAGATTGCTGCTCAGATCCCAGCCAAATTAACCGAACGCCGCACAGAAAACACATTTCTTACAAAACCCACAAAAGGAACCGATTGCTTTGGGTGAACTTGGTCCTGAAACTCCCGAACGTCTGGGAGGCTCAGCAGTGTTCGTGCCGTCGAATAACTATTGGTAGTAGTATGCGTTCGACGACACGAACCCGCTGACGAACAAGGGATCCAAGATGGCCGACCGCCGCATGGTCGGTAGTCGAACGACGGCCACCCAGGAGAGCCTCTAATAACCGATTGCAACAATGTTGCAATGGGTTAACTAGCGCCACACGCCTCTAAGTGTGTGGGCTATTAGGGGGTATCGCGTTCGGTTCACGAACGGCTTTCTAAAGTGCCGTTCGTGAAACGAAAGGAAATCCCCATACAAAACCGCCAATTGCATTCGGCGGAAACAGTATTACAGGCAACACGGAAAATACCTTAACATCTACATATGGGTACAGCGCATATCTCGCCCGACCTAGTGGCAACCCTTAAAGGCACAGTCTCTGGTTATTGTCCAAGTGGCTAGGTTTGCCACAATGCTCCCCCAGAACCAAGCCGGCATACACAGCCTGATCCCAACGGATCGGCTTGGGGGTGTCCGGGGGAGTGCTCACAGATCACTTCTCAAGGTCTGTTTGTCTGGACAACCCGTCGGCATTACCGTTTTGTTTCCCTGGGCGGTAGTGTATTGTAAAGTCAAAGGGCTGCAGCGCCAAACTCCAGCGCAGCAGCCTGGCATTGTCTCCCGCCACACGGTTTAGCCACACCAGCGGGTTGTGATCTGTGAGCAAAGAAAAGGGTTGCCCATAGAGATACGGCTGTAACTTTTTCAGGGCCCACACCACGGCCAGGCATTCCTTCTCTATGGCGGCGTAGCTCACTTCTCGGGGTAACAGTTTCCGACTCAAGTAGGCTACGGGGTGTTCTCCGCCATCGGCTCCGACCTGGCTCAGTACTGCTCCCAATCAAAACATTGAGGCGTCTGTGTGAACAAGAAAACGTTTAGTTGGATCAGGAGCAGCCAGTACAGGGGCATTGGTCAGAGCCGTCTTCAGCTGGTTGAATGCCTGTTCACACTCTGGGGCCCAGATGACCTGCCGGGGCAGGTTTTTCTTCGTCAAATCAGTCAGGGGTTTGGCCAGGGCACTGTAGTTGGGTACAAATTTTCTGTAATACCCTGCGGTACCTAGGAAAGCCAGGACTTGGGTTTTGGTCCTAGGGGTAGGCCACTGGGCTACAGCTTCAATCTTTGCGGGCTCAGGCTTCTGCTGCCCGCTACCAACCCGGTGCCCTAAGTACTGGACCTCTGCCATCCCTATGTGGCATTTGCTGGGTTTCAAGGTAAGCCCTGCCTCTCGAATCCGGTCTATTACTGCCCCTATGTGTTGTAGGTGTTCTGCCCAGGTCTGACTGTAGATGGCAATATCGTCCAGATATGCACACGCATAGTCCTGGAACCCGTCCAGTAGCCGATCCACCATCCGCTGGAATGTCGCGGGGGCGTTCTTCATCCCGAATGGCATGACTCGAAATTGGTACAAGCCAAACGGGGTGACAAACGCCGACTTAGGAATGGCGTCCTCGGCTAGTGGAATTTGCCAGTATCCCTTACACAAATCTATGGTAGTGAGATACTGACCCCTGGCCATCCTATCAAGTAGTTCGTCTATCCGAGGCATCGGGTAGGCGTCCGACACAGTTTTGTCGTTCAACCTCCGGTAGTCCACACAGAACCGGGTGGTACCATCTTTCTTGGGAACCAGGACTACCGGCGATGCCCAGGGGCTATCTGAGTGTTCAATAACCCCCAACTGCAACATCTCTTCGATTTCCTTCCTCATATGTTCCCGCACGGATTCAGGAATCCGATATGGAGTCTGTCGCATGGGAAGCTGTCCCGGGGTTTCTACTCGGTGGGTGGCTAGTGGAGTGTACCCAGGTAGATTAGAAAAGGTAGCGCTCTTTGCTGCTATCAGTTCTCGTACCTGAATACGCTCTTGAGGACTTAGCCGCTCCCCCAGTTGAACCCCCTGGGAGGGTTCCTTCTGCTCCTCCTGCTCTAACAGATCCGGAAGGGGCAGGTTCTCCTGATCTTCGGAGGCGGGCGTGCAAATAGCTGCCACGTCCTCCGTCCGCTCGTGGTAGGTTTGAGCATGTTCACATGGAGCATGCGTCTCTTCCCTACTCCGGAGCATGGGCCGATCACATAGGTGGTATCGCATCTCTGCTCTACCACCTGGTATGGGCCCTGCCAGACGGCCTGTAGTTTATCGGTGCGGACTGGTTTAAGGATTAGCACCTTCTGCCCCACTTGAAAACTACGGTCTCTGGCCCCTCTGTCATACCAACGACGCTGTCGTTGTTGGGCGGCCTGGAGGTTGGTGCGCACCGCCTGGGTCAATTCCTCCAGGCGATCCCGGAACGCCAGCACGTAGGGTACAATAGGGGTCCCATCTGCACTACTCTCTCCCTCCCAATGCTCCCTAATGAGATCCAACGGCCCCCGGACCCTTCTCCCAAACAATAGTTCAAAGGGGGAAAAACCCGTAGACTCTTGGGGCACCTCTCTGTATGCGAACAACAGATGGGGAAGGAATCGTTCCCAGTCCTTATGGGTCTCTCCGAATGTTCGAAGCATCTGTTTTAGGGTACCGTTGAATCTCTCACATAATCCATTGGATTGCGGGTGGTACGCGGAGTTAATGATCGGCTTTATGCCACATATCCTCCATAACTGCTGAGTAACCTCAGCCGTGAATTGGGTCCCCCTATCTGAGACCATTTCCTGTGGGAACCCTACTCGGGAGAAGATTTTCATCAAGGCTTCGGCTACGGTCTCCGCGTGGATATTAGTTAGGGCAATCGCCTCGGGGTACCGGGTGGCGTAATCCACCACGGTCAGGATATACCGTTTCCCAGAGGGGCTGGGCTTTGGTAGTGGTCCTACTATATCTACTGCTACCCGGCTGAACGGTTCCTCAATTATGGGGAGGGGACATAGTTTTGCCTTATGGCGATCCCCCCTTTTGCCTACCCTCTGGCACACATCACAGGAGGTACAATATTGCCTTACGTCTTTGGAAATCCCGGGCCAAAAGAATGCGTGCGTTAAGCGATAGCGGGTCCGGGTCATCCCTAGATGGCCGGACAGAGGGATGTCATGGGCGATTCTTAGTAACTCCTGCCTATATTTCTGGGGTACTACTAGCTGCTTGGTTTGGAGCGTCACAGAGCTGCCTATGGCCCGTTCCGCCACCCGGTACAGTAACTTCTTTTCCCATACGTACCGTTCTCCCTCCCGCCCCACCTGGTCCGTGTCTACCCTATCTCGGTACACCTGCAGTGTGGGGTCTGTCTGAACCTCAGCTTCAAATGTGGTCGGGGTGTCCCAAGTCATGTCGGTCAAGGGGGGGTCATGGTGTCTTACCTGAGCCTCAGAGTGTGCGGGGAATGCCGTGGTGCGAGCCTGTTGCCGGGTGGTTACCGGATGCGCCTCTTGGGAAGGGGCCTGGGGAAGAAACGCAGAAGTCATCGGGCCCAAGTCATTCCCCAAAACAACATCGGCCGGTAGTTTCTTCATTATGGCCACCTCTACAACCCCCTCCCCAGCACCCCAGTTCAAATGCACTTTGGCCGTGGGTAACCGGTACATAGCTCCCCCTGCTACCCGGACTGCCACTGATCCGCCAGTGTGGGCCGTATCTGGAATTAAATGAGGGGCCACTAAGGTCAAGGTGGCTCCCGAGTCCCGCAGCCCCTGCACTTCTTTCCCTCCCACAAATACAACTTGGCGATGATGCTGCCGGTTGTCCGTGGCTTGCACCGACATCACCTCGTACAGAACCCCCAATGGTTCTTCGGTTGATAGACTTGTCAGCTCCGAGTGGTCCGGTTCGGTGTGGTAGAAATGGGCCACTGCCCTTGGCGCGGAGTTTTGCCGTACTTGGTTCCACGCCTGCCTGCTCCGATTCTGGGTGCACTCCCGGGACATATGCCCCCACTGCCGGCAGGTATGGCATTGTATGTTGGCCCTGCCATTGTAGCGTGATGGCGGTGGGGGGTTTCCTGATGGTGGCCGGAATGGAGTAGCGTTGGCGGGTGTGGAGATGGTTGGGTGGTGTGGTACAGCTGGTCTCAGGGGAGCCCTGTTGGGAAGCCCATGATGCCTTCGGGCGTCAAAATGCTGATCCGCCAACCGGGCGGCTTCGGTTAGGGTGAGGGGTTTCCTGTCCCTTACCCATTCTTGTGCCTCAGGTGACAGTCCGTTAAAAAATTGTTCCAGCAAGATGAGCTGGCGCAGTTCCTCCATTGTGGTAGCTTGGCTCGCCTGAATCCATCCTTGCGACGCTTGGTCGAGCTTATGTGCCCACTCAGCGTGGGAATCTTTCTCGGGCTTCCTCAATCCTCGAAATTTACGCCGGTATGCCTCCGGGGTTATGGCATACCTCTCCAGAATTGCCCTCTTAACTTTAAAATAGTCCTTGCTATCTTCTCTGGGCACAGCGCGATACGCCTCGGCTGCTCGTCCTGCCAACTTGCCTGCCAGTAGGGGTACCCACATAGCCTGTTCTAGATCATGTAGGTCGCACAACCGCTCAAAATCCTGCAGGTATCCGTCAATCTCGTCTTTCTCCTCGCAGAATGCTTTAAATGCCTGGTAAGGTATTTTCTGCTTCACTGGAGCGCAGAATGAATTGGCGATGGATTCTGCCCTGGATGGTGACCTCTGGTGTTGCTGTGCCATAATATAATCCTGGACGTCCGCCATCAGTATAGTTAAGATGTCCAGGGTTACTGGCTGTGGTACAAATTCCAGCCGGGTTCTCAGTTCCCTCTGGTACGGTGTTTCCTCTCTGGCAGGTGGGGGTGGACTGCTGTGTGCTTGGTCGCCCTCCATTAGCTCTGCAATCAGGACTGCTTTCGATTTATTGCTAGCGCTTTTCCCTCTAGCCTCCAGCAGCTCCTTTAGCGTCTGTCTCTTTAACGCCGTGTAATCAGTCCCCATTCACTGATCGCTTTCGTCTGCTTGTTTCATACGAATTGCCTTTCCGTTCGGTAGTTCCTTTCATTCGAATGCGCTGTATTCGGCTGTAGAGTTGGATCCCGTCGCTTGCCACCAATTGTAGCGGAACGCCAATATAAAATCCACGAATTCCGCTGGTCCAGAACGAATCCACAGTCAAGCGCTGAAAACACCAAGGCAATATCCCCAACCTCCCAATAACCGGACGAGACACAGTTTTGGGAGTCAACTGACAATCCTTTATTCAGCACGACAATTTATACAAGTCCCCATGCAAGGGGTCTCCTGAGTCCCTTCCCAGGGGCATTCCCAGAGGGGACTACATGGGGGACTTACAGTATAACATATTTCTCCCATCAGGCACTGCTGCACGAGAGGGATCATCCTCCCAGAATGCACCGTTAAGGGGATTATCCCCTCGTGCAGCAGAACCGGCAATTCATATAAAAATACATAACTTTTAAAATACACGGTGGATTTACACGAATGGACGTTCGGTAGATAGCTGGGGTCTGGGCGCATCATTCGTGAGATTGCCGCTCAGATCCCAGCCAAATTAACCGAACGCCGCACAGAAAACACATTTCTTACAAAACCCACAAAAGGAACCGATTGCTTTGGGTGAACTTGGTCCTGAAACTCCCGAACGTCTGGGAGGCTCAGCGGTGTTCGTGCCGTCGAATAACTATTGGTAGTAGTATGCGTTCGACGACACGAACCCGCTGACGAACAAGGGATCCAAGATGGCCGACCGCCGCATGGTCGGTAGTCGAACGACGGCCACCCAGGAGAGCCTCTAATAACCGATTGCAACAATGTTGCAATCGGTTAACTAGCGCCACACGCCTCTAAGTGTGTGGGCTATTAGGGGGTATCGCGTTCGGTTCACGAACGGCTTTCTAAAGTGCCGTTCGTGAAACGAAAGAAAATCCCCATACAAAACCGCCAATTGCATTCGGCGGAAACAGTATTACAGGCAACACGGAAAATACCTTAACATCTACATATGTGTACAGCGCATATCTCGCCCGACCTAGTGGCAACCCTTAAAGGCACAGTCTCTGGTTATTGTCCAAGTGGCTAGGTTTGCCACAGAGATAATGAGGCCAACGGTTATACAATCTAATTATCTCCAAGCGCACAAAAGACCACGTTTTATTATGTCCCAGAAAACTGCATAAAAATCCATAACTTTTACATTAATACAGGGGAACCGCTCATTCTACCATTCATCTAAAGGCTCGCGTTCGTATATGTTAAACAGGCGAATGGCGCTACAATCCCGCGAACAGAAAGGACTGATTCTGTCGTATAAAGTTCGTTCGGTATTTTGGATTGTAAGTCTCTGTTGGCGGCCATGTTTTCTGATGGTTTAGCGGGCAGCGGGACCTCGCTTCTAACTCGTGGAACTAAACCTGGGTATCAGTTCATGCGAAGCTCCGCTGTCCGTCTGGTAGTGGAACTCGTTCGGTACATGAACGAGGACCACCTGGTAGAGGGGTACTTGACTTGCGGTTAACCGCAGCAACCACAAGTTAATGAGCGCCACGCGACCCGCTGTAGGGGGTCGCCGTTCGGTAGATTCCCTTCGGTACTTTGGGTGCGAACGTCGATGCCCCCAGGCCTATCACTTAGGTTGTGGTTAACCGCAAACCGCAGCCGCCTGGGTGGTTAATGGCTGCCACACTCCGCTGGCCGGGTGGTCGACCATTCGGTAGTTTGCGGGGTGACGGGGTTAAGTGGCGGCACACGCCAGTTTCTGGGGGTTCCCCCGTTCGTACCACGAATGGAGTCTTTATAAGGGTTTGAGTAATCCATTCGTGTGTCTTTCTGCTTAAACTTATACAGTGGCAAACAGTATCAATCGGTGATTTAAAGCAGCAACATAGTGAATTCCAGTCTTTTGTAACAGACCCATTCTCTTTAATATTTTTATTAGTGATATTGCAGAAGGTTTGATGGTAAGGTATGTCTTTTTGCTGATAATACTAAGATTTGTAACAGGGTTGATGTTCCAGGAGGGATAAGCTAAATGGCAAATGATTTAGGTAAACTAGAACAATGGTCAGAGTTGTGGCATCTGACATTTAATGTGGGTATGTGCAAGCTAATGCATCTTGGACGTAAAAACCCAAGGGCAGAGTACAGAATATTTGATACAGTTCTAACCTCAACATATGAGGAAAGGGATTTAGGGGTGATTATTTCTGATGACTTAAAGGTAGGCAGACAATGTAATAGAGCAGCAGGAAATGCTAGCAGAATGCTTGGTTGTATAGGGAAAGGTATTAGCAGTAGAAAGAGGGAACTGCTCATGCCATTGTACAGAACACTGGTGAGACGTCACTTGGAATATTGTTCACAGTACTGGAGGCAGGGGCGTATTAGCCGTGAGGCAAACAAGGCATTTGCCTTGGGCGGCATTTTTCAGGGGGCGGCAAAAAACGCAGCCCACCAAATGCCCAGGGCAAATGCCTAGTTAGCCTTGCGGCTAACTGACATCCCAAGCGGGCGGGCAGGAGGCTCTGGCAGGCGGGCGGCCGGCGAGGGAGCACTTCCTATGAGCTGACTGCTCAGCTCCCTCGCGCGCCTAGGGCAGCACAAAACCAGGATACACCACTGACTGGAGACCATATCTCCAGAAGGATATTGATACTTTAGAGAGAGTTCGGAGAAGGGCTACTAAACTGGTTAAAGGTTAAAGGAACTTAACATGTATAGCTTGGAGGAAAGACAAGACAGGGGAGATATGATGGAATCATTTAAATACATAAAGGCAATCAACACAGTAAAGGAGGAGACTATATTTAAAATAAGAAAAACTAGCACAACAAGAGGACATAGTTTTACATTAGAGGGGCAAAGGTTTAAAAATATCAGGAAGTATTACTTTACTGAGAGGGTAGTGGATGCATGGAATGGCCTTCCAGCTGAAGTGGTAGAGGTTAACACAGTAAAGGAGTTTAAGCATCCATGGGATATGCATAAGGCAATGTTAACTATAAGATAATGCCAGGGACTAATGAAAATATTTTTTTAAATTGGGCAGACTAGATGGGCCAAATCGTTCTTATCTGCCGTCACATTCTATGTTTCTATGAAACGCGTTTTGGCTGATTTGGACTTTGTATACTACATTTCAGATTTTATTTTATAGCTTAAAACCTTGAATATTGTGTTTTAATTTGGAACTGTGACAGACCCATCTGTCTGTAAATTACTTTTATTTCCCCTTCATTCGTCTGTTTGTTCGGCTATGTCCCTGTCCGTACAGTCCCTACGTTATTCTCCTGTTTTACCGAAGAAACTGCCGAACGGCCGGCCACCCAGCATGGAGGTGTGCTGCTTGTTAACCTCTTGGTTGTAGTTAACTGCAGACACTTCCTAATTGTCGAAGGTCAGCTCGGTGGTCATCGTTCGTATAAACGAACATGTGGCGGCGGCCATCTTGGACATACGAATTCCCAGCACTGTTCGTCGACTGTTTCATGGAACTGAAAATGGATACTATTTCTCACGAACACCGCTGAAGCCACCGACCTTCCTTCCTCTGTTCCTTCATCATACGAACGCCGTACCAATCGGTACTTTTCCTCACGAATGGAGTCACCCCAGATAGCGGTCCCATCGAGCCCATTCGTACAATGAAAAACTATGTGAAATACTTTGGCTCCATGGCGATTGAACCATGTATGTGATCTGAGCGCTATTTGGTAATAATATGCACTCAGATATAAGCTATCTGGGGATATGTTCCATATGGGGGTTACATTCGGTAAATTGTAATTTATAGATTTCTTATGTATTTTTGTCCATGTTAATAAAATTGAGTTTTCCTCTATCCTCTGAGATAATTGAGTTACTTCCCAATTATGTCCAGGATAGAGAGGCGGGTCTTATACAGTTAAAGGGGAGTGTTTCTGTATAACCCTGTGATTTGCTTCTGTACTACTCTTGTCACAGGTTTCCACCAGGTCCCCTAAGGGAGTGTCCACTTGGTGGGAGACCTGCATAAATACCGGTCAGGTAGCCCACATTAAACTAGTTTCCTGCTTGACCCTCAATACAGAGCCTCGTCTTGTACTTGGGGGGATTATTCGTATACTTTTCCTGTTCGGCTGTTTGGAGTGTGGATTATTCATATGTTTGCTTGTTAGGCTGATTGGAGGTTCGGTAGATGCCTTTGTGTTCGGGAAGGGAATACCCTAAACGGCTTTAACCCCTTCTACACTCTGGGTGCCGTTACAGGAACCAATACATTTATTTTTTATTTCATTCAAGTCCTTGGAGCCACCAGGAATTTTTTTGGGGAGTGCCATCCCAAGAAATTGGCACACTGCTGAACATTCTCAGAGCAAGGAACTTATGGCTCTCAATATGGTGAGCACAATACTTACCATAAGTATATATACTGTAATTTTGCACAGTACTACCCATCAAGTCTATTTCTCTTCATTTTGTGTCTTTTGGAGGAACATCATTTAGGAAGTGGTGAGTTGCTGCCCAAAGAGCAAAAAGGTTTACTTTACAGAGCCAATACCATATAGGCTCCAGATCATGTGAGTGGGTCTAGTTATTTACTTTTATCAACCATTATTGCTAAAGACCATCTATACCATGTATTTCTTAGTTTTTTTCTCCCTTTTATATGTGTTTTTAAGTATATATTCCCAAGTGTGGTATCACACTAAACTGACGGGGTAAGTTGACCCCTCTATCACTTAATATATTTATATAGTGCTCCACTAGTTGGTGTATATTTTATACCATATCTTTTAGTATTGTAAATTGATTGTGGAAATAAGGGTATTCCACTTTATGCGTCGAGCTGCTTCTCGTTTAGGCACTATAGAGTATCATTCACTATCTCTGGAAAGAGGTTTTTATTGTTTTTGTTAACGTTGCAGGGAACAGTTTGACTTTTTCTACAGTTATCTTCTTGTAATCTTCTAGCAGCAAAACCTTTTTAGATATTCAGCCAGTAATAATTCAGACTTAAATCTTGCCCATGCCTTCTCCACCATTAAATGTAGGAAAGTAGCTGATGCTGAGATGTTAGTTTGTCACATCAGAGTTCCAATAATTGAATCCGATTGCCTTGCAGCCTTAAAATGTATATTTATTCAAACATACACGACATCCAAAAATAACAAAGTCTTTGCACATATCTGTACCAATACAGTAATATGTATGCACTTCAAGTTTGTAACGGACTGTTTCAGCAGACAAGGGGTTAAAATCCGTTTAGGCTATATTCCCCTTTCAGATAAAAAGGCAGCTACTGTAGAACACCAAACTCCCGAACTGGATTCAAGGGAATAAGGTAGCACTCTAAACTCCCGAACCGGAACCTCACGAATAGCTGCTAGCAGACGAACAGGAAAAGCTCCCAAGTAGCTTACACTCCTGGCAATCAGTCTCTAGCGGCATACAGTAAATCCCCCCAAAGACAAGACAGAGCTCCGTGTTGAGGGTCAAGCAGTGGTCTGGTTTATTCAGGGCTACCCGCCCAGTATTTATGCAGGTCTCCCACCTGGTGGACACTCCCCTAGGGGACCCGATGGGAGACTGTGGCAAGAGACAGACATGTATCACATTCAGACACACAGAAGCAAAAACATCCCCACAATGCATCCTAATTTCCCTCCCTCTATCCTGGAGATAATTGAGAAGTAATCCAATTATCTCCCAGGACAGAGGCAAAACTCCAATATACATGTGGGGACACAAAGACAGTGAAATACATTAAAACATATAATATTACATTTTATACATAAAACACAGACATGTCACATATCCCCAGATAGCTGGGATCTGAGCGCACAAAACTACCGAATAGCGCTCAGATCCTATTCACACAGTTCAATTGCCATGGAGCCAAAGTCTTTAATTACACGAATAGGCTCCATGGCATAGCTATCTGGGTTAACACATTCACATATACAAACTACCAAATGAACATGTATTCGGTTAAATCTGCACGAATAAGAACCAGGAGGCGAATGGCTCAGCGGTGCCCGCACGTAAAAGTGTCCGCTTTTAGTGCACTGATTCCGGGCTGAGCACCGCTGGCCGTCCGGGAAGCTCCATAACACCACCACCTAGTGGCCGCTAAGTGTAACCGCGGCCACCCAGTAACAGTCAATTAAGCTGTGGTTAACTGCAGCTACTGGGTGGTCAATTGACTGCACATGCCAGCTTCTGGGCGGCCAATTAACAGCGTCTGCCAGCTCCCCATGGCTCTGGGGAGGCTAATAGATGGCTGTTTGTTCGGTAGATAGAATCTACCGAACGGTTGTGCAGAAAGGCATGAATAAACCTTTCTGCACAGTAAAATTAACTGTTTCACTGCCGGTCCATAAAAAGGCAGCAGGCGGGCAACCAGGTTTCTCCAATGCAGTGTGGCGAGATTGCTCTCATCACAAAGTTAATATCCATTTTTGCTGTTAAGTATTGGTGGTGAATATCTATCTGCAAAAATATTTTCTATGTCTAAGAAATCAGTTCATTAGGAGGTGTACACATAAGGATAAGGTTATTAAATTCTTTTAAAAATATGTAAAAAGGGTTGTAGCTTAATAACCATTCTATCCAATCTATGATTAAAGCCATACATTATAAAAATGGTTAACTTGTTTTCTTTGTTTTTTACTGTATGTATTAGAGCTGATGTGTACTATGGTTGATGCTGCCACCCAAGAGTAATGGGAGTTTGAGCGCAGGACTTGTGTATTTGTAAAAAAAAATGGTTATACTTGGCGGTAAAATATAAATTACACATATAATTTACACATATATGTTAAAATTAATACATTCAGAAAGAGGCCCTTCTTAATACACATGGGTGTCTGGCTGGGTCAAAGGTTATAACAACAGCGGGCCTTCATCAATCTATGTGAACAAAAACCATATGTGTCGACCATTGATATACAATGGACATATGTCCGATAATTAATATTAGATGTCTAGGTAGGGCCTACCAGATCCTGTGTGTGAAAGAAGTCTGAAACGATATTATTTGCAACCAATACAAGAATAATAATCATATTACAAAGATAAAATCCTACGACACATCAGATATTTTAAAGCTCATTAAATGTTTTTCAGAAGGCTGAAATTTGACTCCAAATTATGAATGTCTGATTGGCGTATTTGACAAAATTGGTATATTTATTAGTTATACTCTCAGCTGCATTGTATGCCCTAAGGAAAAATAAAAACCTAGAAAATTAGAAGTAAACATAACTGTTGCTTGAAGTCTGTATTAACATGGGGGTTGGGGAAACTAGCCTGTCTCTTAGAATGTCCAAGGTTATTGTGTCCTGGGATAAGAATAAAGGACCCCAGGGGATAATTAGCTTAGCCTAATTTATATTCCTCAGACAGATCTCTGGTCTCCTATCCCAGTTCATATTTTTATTGGTATAAATAATTTGTAAATACATTTCATGTGTGTGCTGTAGTTTTTTGTTATAAAAGCTGGAGCTCAGAAATAGTGATCCTACAAGTTGCCATCAAGAAGCATGTGTCTATTGTGTTTGCTGAGGTCTTGGTTGGAATCATACAAATGTAAGTCATGCTAAACAACCATTTTCATTGAAGTGTATTACCAGTGGAACAGTCTAGTTAGTATACTTTATAACAGCCAGAACATACAACCACAATGTATCCTGGGTTGTATACTGGGTTACTGGTGAGTTTGCAACCAAGTGAAGCAGAGTTAGCAATGCAGGTTAGGCACATACGGACGATAGCATGGGGGTGCCACAATACCAATGCAATATATGTACATTGACTGCTACTATCAAAGTTACTATTTATTGTGTGAGCATGATAAAAACAAAAAAAATAATCACAATACAAGATATTTTATTCCTATGTTAATCCATAGATGCATTATAAAATCACCTCACCTGTGTGAGTTCTTTGATGACTGACAAGCTCTGATTTACTAGCAAAACATTTCCCACATATACTACATAAGAAAGGCTTCTCTCCTGTGTGTGTTCTCTGATGACAGACAAGATGTGAATGTCGCCTATAACATTTTCCACATTCAGAACATGAGAACGGTTTCTCTCCTGTGTGCATTCTCTGATGATTGACAAGAGTTGAAAGTTGCCCAAAATATTTTCCACATTCAGAACATGAGAACGGTTTCTCTCCTGTGTGAGTTTTCTGATGAGTGACAAGATGTGAAAGTTGCCCAAAATATTTTCCACATTCAGAACATGAGAACGGTTTCTCTCCTGTGTGAATTCTCTGATGATTGACAAGAGTTGAACGGTGCCGAAAACATTTTCCACATTCAGAACATGAGAATGGTTTCTCTCCTGTGTGAATTCTCTGATGATTGACAAGAGTTGAACGGTGCCGAAAACATTTTCCACATTCAGAACATGAGAATGGTTTCTCTCCTGTGCGAGTTCTCTGATGACTGATAAGATCTGCACTATTTATGACAAAACATTTTTCACATTCAGAACTTGAGAACGGTTTCTCTCCTGTGTGAGTTTGTTGATGACTGACAAGAGTTGAATATTGCCCAAAACAATTTCCACATACGGAACATGAGAATGTTTTCTCTCCTGTGTGAGTTTTCTGATGACTGACAAGAGTTGAACGGTACCGAAAACATTTTCCACATTCAGAACATAAGAACGGTTTCTCTCCTGTGTGAGTTCTCTGATGACTGACAAGATCTGCATTTCTGCCAAAACATTTTTCACATTCAGAACATGAGAATGGTTTCTCTCCTGTGTGAGTTCTCTGATGACTGACAAGAGTTGAACGGTGCCGAAAACATTTTCCACATTCAGAACATGAGAATGGTTTCTCTCCTGTGTGAGTTCTCTGATGACAGACAAGATCTGCATTTCTGCCAAAACATTTTTCACATTCAGAACATGAGAACGGTTTCTCTCCTAGGTGAGTTCTCTGATGACGAACAAGCTGCTTTTTGATGACAAAACATTTCCCACATATACTACATAAGAAAGGCTTCTCTCCTGTGTGTGTTCTCTGATGACAGACAAGATGTGAATGTCGCCTATAACATTTTCCACATTCAGAACATGAGAAAGGTTTGGGATTTGAGAACATATAGGAATCTGAGAAAATGCTTGATTTTTCAGAGTTAGACTCCTTGGTTCTGTTATTAAAATATTTCTTCATTGCCTTGCTTCATGTATTTCTGTTCTTGTCACCTCTCCAGACAAATACACCTGAAGGATAAGATACTTGGAGTTAAAGGAAATCGATCACAATAAATTATTGTTTGCTATACTTAGAAAAACAGACAATATTTGCATAATATGTAAGATATACGACCATCAGGATTCATGGTGATTGTGAAGAAATCAAGTATTTATGTGCATTAACCCCTTTACTAGCAAAATTGTGTATACTCTTTTTTTTTTACTTTAATTTGCTTTGCAAAATTAGATTTAGCCCATATAGCCTCACGTCTCTGCATTTATGCTAGAGGAACAAATTACAGATACTGTGTATATCACATACATTCTAATCACATATTCTAAACGCATGCAGCACACTGTTACCCCCCTACCTCTGCCACTGGAAGGTTGTGCCAAGTATGTACTACTATTTTTATATCACTCCAAGCCTCTACCACTTATACTAGAGGGTTGTGCTATTGAAACTGTAGCAGATACCTGGTTTGACCAGGCGGTGGAAATGTAGTGGGAGTTAAAGGAAATCTGTCTATAAATTATTTATTGTTTACCATACTTAGAAAAACTGACAATATTTTTATGAAAGACAAGAAATATGACTATGAAATATCATGTTGATATTTTCTGGCCCTTTAAGTACCTTGGGAAAAGACCTGCCATTTTTAATTGGCACTTCGGATGCAGCCAAAGTAGTCAAAGTGGCCGCCATTCGAAAATCAAACACGTGGCGGCAGACATTTTGATTCATTCGAACGCAGTCAGCGGTGTGTGCCGGCAAATCTATGGAACTAATTTTGGCTACCCAATTGCGCGAACACCGCTGACCTGTACTTGCTGCTCCCCTTCAACACTGCAGCTGGAGACTAAGTCCTGTTCGAATGGGACTTAGTCATTTTTTCAGGGTAAAATTGACCGACCACACAGCCCAAATCTATGGAACTGTTTTTGGCAGGAAACTGTGCTTGCGGTCAGTCCACAGGGACTTTTTAATATCTTTGGATCCGCTGAATGGATTTTCACGAATTTTGGATATGTTTGTCTCCAGGTTATACTGGTTATAAAAATATAATTTATGCATGTGCAGTATAAAATCAAGAAGTTATGAAAATATATAAAAATTTAACTTTTCAGCTTGGAGATAATTGAGTAGATACAGTTAATTAACTCAATTATCTCCTAAACAGAGGGGAGGAATTCACTGTAACTCCTGGGTGTGCTCTATTGTCATCTTGTGTATGATTGGTTGCTGTAACTGTATTGTCGGTGCCCCACAAGGTCCAGTGGGTGGTGTCTAACCTATAAAATCCTGCATAAAAGCAGCAATAAATGCTCAGTGGAGTCAGTTCTTCTTCACACTTCAAAACGTAGCTGTGTCTCGTTGTTGAAAGGGAATTTGCAGCTTAATCACTAGCTCTTTTCAGAGCTCTGCCTCTCTACTGCTGCAGGGATCCAGTGGATGGACTTCACCTCTCCCCTACAGCCCAGCATCTTGCCCAGAGGAAGGACGTCACCAACGGCAGATACCCTCACTACCCTGGGTAGCCGTTACAATGTGTGTATATATATATATATATATATATAAAATTATTAATTTATTTTTCTTACTGTATCTACTCAATTATCTCCAAGCTAAAACTTATACATTTTATAACTTTAAAACTATACATTCAATCTTCATAAAAACCACATATTAATAAGCAGCATACTTGAAATATGAACATATTCAAAAATCATGCAAATCCTTCCATTAGTTCAAAAGTTAGTTGGAAGTCCTTTGTGACTGACCCCAGGCAGATTTTCATGCCCAAAACAGTTCCATGCATTTGGGCTGTGCGGTCGGTCTATTTTACACTGAGAAAATGACAAAGTCCCATTCGAACGAGCAATCGAATCTTCGAACGGGATTTAGTCTCCAGCCGCGGTGTCGAAGAAGGTACGGGTCAGCGATGTTCATGCATTTGGGTAGTCGCAAACAGTTCCATAGATTTGGCTGCACACACCGCTGACCGCGTTTGAATAAGTTAAAATGGCCGCCGCCACGTGTTCGTTTGTCGAATGGCGGCCACTTCGACACTTTGACTGCATTCGAAGTGCCAGTTTAAAAGTTGTAACACTGCTCCCACGTATTTAAAGGGCCAGGAACAGTATACAAAAATCCATTGTGCCCAAAAAGGGCAATACATCCCAGGGCCATAGTCGCAGGGCAGGAGGCTGGCAAACAGGCCCCTCCAAAAACCAGTGGCGAGGTTACACAGGTCATGATTCCCTTTTATTCCAGAAGTTTGGTCCTTAAGGGGTTAATTGTTTTACAATAAATATATCTTTTTATACTGTGCCATTGGTGTGCTGCTGGTTCGGTTTCCCATACAGTGCTGCAGAAGAAAGTTTGGTCTCTCTGAGGCAGTGTTTCCCAACCCAGTCCTCAAGGCACACCTACCAGTCCAGGATTTAGGGATTACCCAGTTGTGTCTAAGGTGTTTTTACAAAGAAGAAAAAAAACACCTTAGACACAACTGGGTAATCCCTAAATCCTGGACTGGTAGGTGTGCCTTGAGGACTGGGTTGGGAAACACTGCTCTGAGGAACCAGATTGTGGGAATATTTCCCTCACCATAGAAGCTTATCCCACCCAGAGCCAGGGTTCATTAGGCTCTGGAAAATGTAAGTGTGAACTGCCAATTTTCTATTTAAGTGTGCACTACAAGAATATTTTAAAATCAGATGGTCTGCACTATATTGTCTATATATGTATATTTTCAGATGATTTTTATGAAGGTTTACTGGTGAGATATAGGCTTACTATATACACATAGTAATACTGTAAAGCAAAACATATTTTTCTGGATATTGGATTGTTTTACACATATTTGGTGATTGCTGCTGATTTCTAAGATGTCTATTATCATAAGTGTTACACTTTTTAAAACCGGTTCAGCGCTATCCACTACTTTGGGTTAATAGAAGGGGTTAAAGCCGCCAAAGATGCTCCCTTCCCGAATATAAAGGCAGCTACCGAACACTCCAATCAGCCGAACAGGAAGTATACGAATCATCCCCACTCCACACAGCCTAACAGGAAAATCCATACAAATAAATCACCCCCCAAGTACGAGAGAAGGCTCTGTATTGAGGGTCAAGCAGGAATTTGGTTTAATGGGGCAACCTGCCCGGCTTTTATGCAGGTCTACCACCAGGTGGATACTCCCCTAGGGGTCCTGGTGGAAAACTGAGACAAATTGTACAGTGACCAATCAGAACAGTTTAGCGATTAACACTCCCATTTGGACAATATGGACCCTCCTCTCTATCCTGGAGATAATTGGGAAGTAATAGAGCACAACCTCCATTTTATACAGGCTAATAAAAATACACAAAAAAACAATTCTAAAACTCCTGAACAGAATCCCCACATTCAATGTATCCCCAGATAGCTTGGATCCGAGCGCACAATATTACCGAATAGTGCCCAGATCCCATAAATACAGTTCAATCGCCAAGGAGTCAAAGTCTTTCACATAGTCTTTCGTTATACGAATGGGCTCCATGGGATAGCTATATGGGGTGACTTTGTTCGTATGAAAAAGTACTGAACGGTCCAGTGTTTGTATAAATGGAAGAACAGATGAAGAGATGTCGTCGACTTCAGCGGTGTTCATGTGAAAATAGTTTCCGTTTTTAGTTCCATTAAATCGTCGACGAACACCACTGGGCATTTGTATATCCAAGATGGCCGCCGCCATGTTCATTCATATGAACAACAACCACCCAGCCAGCAATCGACCATTAGGAAGTGTCTGTGGTTAACCACAACGTTCTAATGAGGCCAAGAGGTTAACAAGCAGCACACTTCCATGCTGGATGGCCGGCCGTTCGAAAGTATTTTGTTAAAAAGGGGAATAAAGCCTAGGGACTGTACGGACAGGGAAATAGCCGAACAAACAGACGAACCAAAGGGAGATAAAAGTAATTCAAAGACAGAGAGGTCTGTCACATGGCTCCCTCCTTGTGGGACACTCCGGCAGACCCAGCTTGATCCTTCTCGGTCAACTTGGGGATGTCCGGAACTAGGAGGCCAGAGTGCCGGGACAACCCATCAGCATTGCCGTTTTGCTTACTGGGTCTGTAGCTGAAGTTGTAAGGTTGCAGGGCTAGGCTCCACCGCAGCAACCTGCCATTGTCTCCTGAGACCCGGTTAAGTCAGACCAATGGGTTGTGGTCGGTGACTAGTGAAAATTCCTGTTCGTACAGATAGTGGTTTAATTTTTTAAGCAACCAAACCAGGGCCAAACACTCCTTCTCCACTGCGGCATAGCTCACTTCTCGGGATAACAGTTTTCGGCCTACTTATGTGACAGGGTGCTTGTTACAGAGATCCTGTGACGAAAGCAATCTCGCCACATTGCATTGGAGAAGCCTGGTTGCCCGCCTGCTGCCTTTGGACTATGGACCAGACTTTTAAGTGACTTTATTTTCCCTGCAGAAAGGCTTATTCGTGCCTTTCTGCCAGGGTGTTTGGTAGATTTTATCTACCGAACAAACTGTCGAAGGAGCGACCACCTGGGAGCTGGAGTGTGCCGTCAATTTACCTCCCTGAAGCTGCAGTTAACCGCAGCTTAATTGACGAATCCAGGGTGGTCTTTGTTCGGTTGCCGACCGCGAGGCGGCGGCCATTTTGATCGTGCGAAAGACCAGCGGTGTTCGGCGAGGATTCTATGGAACTAAAAATGGACACTTATTTGCACGAACACCGCTGAGCCGTCTGTCTCCTGGTTCCTATTCGTGGGGATGTAGCCGAACAGCCGTTCATTCGGTATTTTGTTCTATGTGAATATGTGTTAACCCAGATAGCTATGCCATGGAGCCTATTTGTGTGATTAAAGACTTCGGCTCCATGGCAATTGAACTGTGTTACAAAAGACTGAAACTAACTATGTTACTGTTTGCTAACCGATGGATACTGTTTGTCACTGCATAAGTTTAAAACGAAAAGACGCACGAATGGATTACCCGAACCATTATAAAGACCCCATTCGTGGTACGAACAGGGGACCCCCCAGAATGGGCGTGTGCCGCCACTTAACCCCGTCACCCCGCAAACTGCCGAACGCTCGACCACCGGCCAGCGGCGTGTGGCAGCCATTAACCACCCAGGCGGCTGCGGTTTGAGGTTAACCACAACTTAATTGATAGGCCTGGGGGCATCGACGTTCGCATCTAAATACCGAACGGGATCTACCGAACTACCAACCAAACGGCGACCCCCTACAGCGGGCCGCGTGGCGATCATTAACTTGTGGTTTCTGCGGTTAACCGCAGGTCAAGTACCCTGCTACCAGGTGGTCCTCATTCACGTACCGAACGAGCTCCACTACCAGACAGACAGCGGGACTTCGCATGAACTGATACCGAGTTTGGTTCCACGAGTTAGAAACGAAGTCCCGCTGCCCGCTAAACCATCAGAAAACATGGCCACCAACAGAGACTAACAATCTCAAAATGCCGAACGGACTTTATACGACAGAAACAGTCCATTCTGTTCGTGGGATTAGAGCGCCATTCGCATGTTTTATATACACGAACGCGAGCCTTCAGATGAATGGTAGAATGAGTGGTTTCCCTGTAATAATGTAAAAGTTATAGATTTTCATGCAGTTTTCTGGGACATAATAAAACGTGGTCTTTTGTGCGCTTGGAGATAATTAGATTGTAAAACCGTTGGCCTCATTATCTCCAAGCTGGGCGGGTACTAATTCAAATGGTACAGTGTACTGTGATTGGTTACCTGTTTGTACTGTACCTGTATTCCATCAGGTCCACAGGGGGCTGTCCTTGGACCTGAGGAATCACATAAATTGCCATGCTTTGTGCCAGTAAAGCCAGTTCGTTTTGACCCTCAACTTGCAGCCTCGACTCATGTTGTAGGGATCCGGGATATTGATGCTTATTTCGTGCTTGGGGATATTCTACATTTACTGCTTACTACCGAAAGACCTCCGTTCGACTCTCTGCAGCGGGAACCAGGACATCCAAGCGATCAACCCTCCTGCTAGACCGGGGGCAATCGTAACAAACTGTATGAACAGAATCTGAGCGCTATTCGGTAGTTTTATGCGCTCAGATCCCAGCTATCTGGGGATATGTGACATGCCTATGTTTTATGTGTAAAAGGTGACTATGTATTTTAAGGTGTTTGCTGTCTTGTGTCCCCGCGTGTGAAGTGGAGTTTTGCCTCTGTCCTGGGAGATAATTGAATTACTTCTCAATTATCTCCAGGATAGAGGGAGGAGATCAGGATGCATTGTGGGGATGTTTTACTGCTGTATGTCTGTAATTGGTGTATGTCTGTCTTTTGTCACAGTCTTCCATCTGGTCCCCTAGGGGAGTGTCCACCAGGTGGGAGACTTGCATAAATGCTGGGCGGGTAGCCCTGAGTAAATGAGACCACTGCTTGACCATCAACACGGAGCCTTGTCTCGTTCTTGGGGGGGATTCACTGTATGCTGTTAAAGACTGATTGCCAGGAGTGTAAGCCGCTTGGGAGCTTTTCCTGTTCGTCTGCTAGCAGCTATTCGTGAGGTTCCAGTTCGGGAGTTTGGAGTGCTACCTTATTCCCTTGTATCCAGTTCGGGAGTTTGGTGCATTCACTTGTATCCAATTCGTGAGTTTTGGAGATTCTACAGTAGCTGTGCCTGTCTCAGAAAGGGGATTATCGCCTAAACGGATTTTAACCCCTTGTCTGCTGAAATGGTCCGTTACAGATCCCCTCTGTCGGATACATCCAGCTACTTTTGTTGTACTTTGATATACTTTGTTTTATGCAAACCCATTCTACAAGCCATTCGTATATACGAATGACCGACCACCCGACCCTTGGCGTGTGCCACTAGTTAACCCTGTTGACCTCGAAATCACCGAAGGAACCATCGAACAAAGGACCCCCCTGCCCGCAGGAGTGTGCAGACAATTAACCTCCCGGGAGCTGCGGTTTGTGGTTAACCACAGCCTAATTGACTCATCAGGGTGGTCACCGTTCGTGTGCAATTTACCGAATGAGGTACCGAACCAGCACACGAAAAACTGTTGAACGACGACCACCTAGACACTGGCATGTGTCCCCAATTAAGCTGTGGGTTCTGCGGTTAACCGCACTCTAAGTACTTGTTCCAAGGTGATCGCCGTTCGTATGCCGAACACGAGGCGGCGGCCATTTTTGGGTCGTCGAATGCTCAGCCGGACTAAGCGCACCCCTGGAACTATAATCGGCTACTAGTTTATACGAATCCCGCTGAGGTGTCGGTTGTCCTCTCCGTTCGTACAAAAATCATACTAACAGAGTTTAATTCCGTGACTTTTACACACCTTTCGTATGATCTGAGCGCCATTCGTATATTTAGTGCGCTCAGATCGGAGCTATCTAAAGAATGGTCGAACGGGATGTTTTACTATTAAAATATAAATGTTATGCTGGGCGTAGCCTACAGAGCTTGCAAGCAGATGCGTCTCCCCGAAACTCCGTTATAGCCGGGAAGAAAAAAAAAAAAATCGAAAAAAGAGCCACAAAACCAGCAATCCCGACTATCAAACCGACACCCCCCACACACAGACTATGGGGCGCAAACACAAAAAGTCTCAACACCTGGAAGCTTCCCCGGCAGCGAAATATTTGGCTTTCCTTTGAGAGGCAGGCAGCACAGCACCAGACCAAAATGGTGCCAGAGGAGCAAGGGATGCCAGAGCCATCAGAGGTCTCCCAGGAGGAGGAAGACCTGATGGAACGGAGTCTGGCCGGTCACAAACAGACGAGGATTAGATGCCCTCAACAAAAGGGGATATTAGGAGGCTACTGACGACCTCCGGAAGGTATGGAAGGAAGACCTCCAAGCAGCCCAGGCAGAAATAGGGGAGATCCATCACAGGGTACAGGAGATGGAGGCCAAGAGGCTTCCAGAAACAAACACCTGACACCAGACTAGACAGCCTCTCCTTCCAGGTGCAACAACAGAACAGGTACCTGACGAGACGATACTCACCTTAACAGCAACGCTGACGTCAACAGAGGATACAGAGCCACTACTGCAGAAACTCCGGCTCCCGAACCGCATTCAAGCAACCACAACAGAGACACCCGTAGAGACACCCAAGAACGACCGAGAGCCCACAGCCAGCAACACCCTTGAGTCCTAACAGCAGGTTAAATCTCCGAGCATAAAGGCACAGCCCTCACAGAAAGGCAAGGACACAAGCACAAACTCGGCCGGGCACCTCAAAATTCAGAGACTCGCATAACGGGACTATAACCAAGCTGGCTCCACACCACGAACTATGAAAGCCCGTTGTGAAGAAATGCCCCTCTTATACTGTAAATTGACTCCTTGTATTTGTTTAATAGTAATGTTTCCCTATGTCATTCGGTAGGTAAAACTACCAAATGCAGACCACCCTGTTACCTATTATACAGACTGTACCCCCTTGCTGGCTGGATTACGTTCGACAGAAGTTCTGCACGAACGGCAGGTCTCGCCGCCATTTCGGGACTTCCACATGTTCGCGGCCATTTTAGCTCCCGAACAGCGGTGTTTGCCGTTGAATGTCTGGAACTGAAAAAGGACACTCAAACAGGCGAACACCGCTGAAGCCTCCAGCCCTTCGGTAAACCCCCTTCCAAACGACCGAGCGTTCGGTAGAAAGACTTACTAACGGACGGGGAATCAAGTGAACCAAGGATGGTAGCTGGATAGCCGGCCGTTCGGGAGGTTTTTCATGCGACCTAAGACCGACTGCAGGGCCAGAATTCATGGAACTGTTTTCGGCTACTTTGCCCGTGCAGTCAGTCAAAACTTCTAAGTCCCATATCTCCCGAACGGCTGAACCGAATGGACTGAGTTTTTAATATGTTGGTCCCCCAGACAATAGCTATCTGGGGACACCAAGTCTTTGAGGTACATCCAAACTTTGAGGAATTTCTGTTACGTTTAAATTGTGTTTAATGGTTATCTGAAGGGAGGAGATGTACAGTATGTATATTGTTAGGATTGGATGTATGGCTAATTATATGGGAGGCTCCCTTGCATGGGCTGAATTCCATAAAAAGAGCATGCCTGTCATTAAACCTTCAGCTTATCTTTGTACCCTTATTCTGACTACGTATGCTGTTTGGGAGTTCGTGTGTTTTACTGTGGGAATTATCCAGGAACACTATAGGATTTTACAATTGGGAATTCGTCTACCATAACTACCGAACGGAGGGCTATATTCACTGGGCTCTGGCTGTTCGGGAGGAAACTACCGATTAAGGTTTAAATGTACTTGGTTTCCTTACACCCGTTGAACCTCCTCAAGCTCCCACAGTTGCCCAGGCCCTGCCACTCCAACATGATACGTTCAGTAATGGCGATAGTGGGAAGCGCAGACACAAAACTTCTTGACTGCACACTAAAACCGTTTTCATGCATCTTTGTTATCCCATGTTCCGCATCGCCCATACATATTGTTTCCCTATGCAATAATGTTTTCTATGACATACTCAACCTACCAGTTCTTATAGGCAAATGTTACCTATATCATATATAGTTAAATTGTGTTAATACGTCAGTGCATAAATCTACTACCCATACTATGGTAAAGATGTTTCACAGTAAAATTTTCAATAAAAGTCAAATTGAAAATAAAATATATAAACGTTATGTATTTGTTGTTTTGTTTTTTTTAATCTTTATTTTTGTAGTGCATTTGGTTGGAACAAAAAAAGCTTGTGGTATCCCAACGGCATTCCACTCAATGCTTTCAAAGACAACAGATACAGTGGGGAGCGATTAACCAATGCACAATTTTTTTAAGTAAAATTAAGAATAAAGCATAAAGATAAAACATTACGGGTGATGTTGCATACTGTACCTTAGACTCAGCCAATTGGTTAGACACTTCTAAGTATTGTGTAGCAATGTTAGAGCCGATTATGTCATGCCAGGTATAGCTTGTGTGTGAGAGTAGGTAACGATTACGCCATTCTGGGCTTTGCAGGTAAGAAACATAATAGTGTAGACATGCTAAGCTATGATAGCAGGCATTATAAGTGTGATATGGCATGAATATACATCATTGTATGTTAATGGTGAAAAAACATGGTTACACAACAAGCCTACGAGTTTCAGCATTTAGTAATAGGATTACCGGCTATTCCAGTAACCGTGGAGGTCAACAAGCTGAGGGAGCATAGTTATACCGCAGGGTATCCTCGCAAGTCTATTTAAGCATATAGACTCCTGTGCATTATCAATTGCTAATAAGATGCAAAAACACTGGAAGCAAGTGTCAACAAAAGTAAACTGACATAGAAAGGTTAAGGAACTGCGGCAGTGCTTAGAGCTAGTTGCATGTGCAATCGTAAAACTGCCGAATGGAGGGTTGCTCCAGGCTAAGTAAATGGGCAGACATTAATCACTTGGAAAACACAGTCAGGTCAGCGGCAGCCGCAACCGTGCCCCCCAGGATGCTTAGTAAGGTATGCCCGCTGTGAGGCATAGCAGTGGGCGCCTCAGCCTATACCCAGTGCGGGGATGTCTCGGGCGATGTCTTTGGAGGCCCCTTCATTGATGTTCCAAGGCTGAGATGTAGCTCCAGCAGTGATCCGCCAGGTGTACCTGTGGGCAGCATCGCAGCTTGCAGCTTGAATTTGGGTCGGTAGAGTGGTGCTTCGCCGATCAGACTTTTGGGACAGGTGAGTTGCTTGTTTGCAGTGCTCGCTCGATGAAGCGGCTCCTGCGAGTGTGGGAGCGAGTGGGTGCGCCATGAAGATATTTGGCATCTACGCAGCCGGATGGCTGCTCTGGTGGCAAGAGGTAGGAACACATATTGGCGGCGGCGAGTTGTGGGGCGTATACATGTAGCCACCGCTTTTACCACTTTTATGGCTAGATGGTAGGCCATTCCACGCCCGCAAAGTGCTGTCCAAAAGCCCCTGCAGATCCGGTCAAAAGCCTCCAGGGGATGTGTTGGGCTCTGCGTCTTGGGCCTTTTCTGAGGAGCCATCTTGACTGCGCTCGGCCGTTCAGTGCCCCTGCAGACGGTGTAGCCTGTAAATCCGTCCCCAGGCCTGGTCAGTTCATCCATTTGGGACCGGGATATCCCCCACCGGTCCAAATGGGGGGGTAGGATGCTAGCATATTCGTTTGGGGGCTCCAGTGTCGGGGAAAGCGGCCGCCTCTCCCCGGCTCCAGTCCTACTAGGCCGCACTTGGGGTTCCACTCTCCCGGCCCCAATCAGGCTCCGCCCCCTTTATGTTATTTTTATGTGGGAAATAAAACGTGGTATTTTCATGCACCTGCAGATAATTAGCTTAGTGTAACCGTTGAAACCAATTATCTCCAGGACAGGGGGGAGTGTTTACAAAAGATGCACGTTTCTCTTATTGGTTGGGACATTGCATTTTCCAGTGTACCATCAGGTCCAGAGGGGTTGTCCTCTGGCCTGATAACTTGTATAAATCACCGTGCATGAGTGCCATTAAAGCAGTTAGTTTTACCCTCAACTTGCAGCCTTGACTCGTGTTGTAAAGAAATGTGTATCCTAGCTTTGCTATAGCTAGTGGGATGTTCTACATTTACAGGAATACCATTGTATGCTGATCTCCAAGTTCGGGAACCAGGATATCCAAAATGGTCCAACTTCATGCTAGCCTGGAGGCAACCGTAACAGTGCTCTCCGACATCCTCCCCGACTTGGCTCAGCACAGCCCCCAGTCCAAACATGGAAGCATCTGTGTGGACAAGGAAACGTTTGTTAGATATGGGGGCAGCCAAGACAGGGGCATTAACAAGTTCTTGCTTGAGGGCTTCAAACACGACGTCACAAACTGGAGACCACAGGACCTGCCTAGGGAGATTATTCTTAGTCAAGTCAGTCAGGGGCTTGGCTATAGTACTGTAGTCGGGGACAAAACGTCTATTGTACCCTGCAGTCCCCAAGAAGGCTAGCACCTGGGTCTTAGTATGGGGTGTGGGCCAGTTGGCTACCGCCTCTATCTTGGCTGGCTCTGGTCTCTGGTTCCCACACCCTACTCTGTGACCCAGATACTGTACTTCAGCTATACCTAGATGGCACTTATCTGGCTTCAAGGTCAGGCCTGCGGCTCGAATCTTGTCCAGAACCACTCCTACATGAACCAGGTGTTCTTCCCAAGGCCCACTGTGGATCGCAATGTCATCCAGGTATGCACATGCAAAATTCTGGAAGCCATCGATGAGCCTATCCACCATACGTTGGAAAGTAGCTGGGGCATTTTTCATCATGACCTTAAATTGGTACATGTAGAAAATTGATGGAAGTGCACTCCACCCCTTGCCCAGGAATCCAGGGTGCTTTACTGGATATGTCCCAGTACCAAAATGGACCAAATATAATAGTAAAAATAGAAAATGAATCCAGGCATTCCAAATGAATTCCAAGAAAAAGGCAATTTATTGGAACCAGCAGCTACAAAGAGACGTTTCAACCCCTAAGGGTCTTTATCAAGCTTGGATTCATTTTCTATTTTTACTTAAATTGGTACAGGCCAGTCAGGGTGACAAATGCCGACTTGGGGACAGCATCCTCGGCCAGGTGAATCTGCCAATAGACTTAACACAGGTCTATGGTAGTTAAGTAGCATCCCCTGGCTTTGCGATCCAGGAGTTTGTCTATCCGGGGCATCGGGCAGGCGTCAGTGGTGGTCTACTCATTGAGTCGCCTGTAGTCCACGCAAAACCGTGTGGTTCAGTCTTTCTTAGGTACTAGGACTACAGGAGAGGCCCAGGGGCTGTCAGAGGGCTCAATGACTCCTAACGGAGTCATCTCCTGTATCTTCTTCCGCATTCCTTCTCGGACGGCTTCAGGGATATGGTAGGGAGGCTGTCGGAGGGGTGCTTGTCCAGGGGTCTCTACCTTATGTACAGCGAGGGTCGTATAGCCCGGTTCTTGAGAGAAAGTCGCCTGTTTCTCACACAGAAACCGCTTAGTCTGTTCCTTCTCCGGGGGGCTTAACCGGTCCCCTAGCTGTACAAGGCTAGTAATGTCATTCTGGGGGTCCCTCTCTAATAAGTCGGGTAGGGGTAAGCTTTCAGAGTCGTCTGCAGCAGGGGCACAAACTGCAGCGATGTCTTCCTGCCTTTCCTGATATTCCTTCAGCATGTTCACATGAAAGGATCACTGAATCTTTTCATCTGCACAGCTGGCAATAACATAGGAAGTATCACAGACCTATACGGGCCCTGCCAAGATGCCTGCATCTTGTTGGTCTTCACAGGCTTGAGCACTAGGAACCTGGAAGACACGCTGTCGGGTACCCCGATCGCACCATCTCTTCTGTCTCACCTGGGCCATCTGGAGGTTCTCTCTTACCATCAGAGACAGTTGCTCCATGCGGTCCCGGAGTTCCAGAACATATGGTACTATGGGGGTCCCCTCCTGCTCTCTCTCCCAGTGTCCTCGGAGGGAACCCAACTCTGGTAAATATCTTAACCAGAGCATCAGCTACTGTCTCTGCTTCAATATTGGACATAGCTACTGGCTCTGGGTAACGTGTGGCATAGTCCACCACGGTGAGAATATACTTCTTCCCGGATGGACTAGCCCTGGCCAAGGGACCCACAATGTCAGCGGCTATGCGGTAAAAGGGATCCCCAATAATAAGCATGGACATAAGCCTGGCCTTAGGGTGGTCCCCCCACTTCCCTACCCGTTGACATGTGTCACAAGTTTTACAGTACTGTCGCACGTCCCTATTAAAACTAGGCCAGAAGAAATTCTGTGTAATCCTATGGGCTGTGCCACGTACTCCTAGATGTCGCGCAAGGAGGACATCATGCCCAATTCGCAGAATTTACAGCTGGTATTTCTTGGGCACTACCAGCTGTCTTTTCTGTGAAGGGGCATTACTTCTCAGGGACGCCTTGGGGATCCTGAACAGTTTATCCCCCACCCTCTCCTGGGTGTCTGCCTTGGACCTGTACTTCTGTAGGGTCAGGTCTTCCCAGGTTTCCCTTTTGAATGCCTCTGGGGTATCCGAGTCTAGGGGGGCCTGGTCTAGGTTAACTGTCGGGGTACAGGGTCTTACCTGGGTCTCTGCAGCAGGTGGGCCGGTTCCAGCAGCACATGTGGTCACAGGATTGGCTTCAGCGGGGCCCAACGGGGCGTATGCTGAAACAAGAGGGGCCAAATCGTTCCCAAGGAGTACATCCGCTGGCAAGTCTTTCATAATCCCCACGTTCACAAGTCACAAACCAACTCCCCAATCCAAGAGAACGTGGGCAGTGGGTAGCCAGTATATGGTGCCTCCAGCTACCCTGACGGCTACAGTTTCCCTGCTGTGTTGGCACTCTGGGATAAGGTGCTTTTGTAGCAGGCTCAAGGTGGCGCCAATATCTCGCAGGCCACTGGCCACTTTTCCATTTACCCGGACAGTCTGTTAGCTGCTTGGACCGGGTCAGCTTCATGCAGGGTGCCCCAGTGCTCCTCCTCTTCAATGCAGTGGGCAGCAGGCGGTGCCCGGGGGTTCCCCATTGCTGGCTTTCTCCAGGACTGGGACTGTCTGGCTGGATTCAATGAGCAGTCCTGCTTTCGTGTTCGATCTGGTCACAACCGAAACACCTCATGGGTTGAGAATAGTTCTGTGCGTTGAACCTGGGCTGCTGTGAGTGAGTGGAAGCTGGTGCTGTGGAACGGTATGACTGTGGCGTGGCAGCTAGAGGAGGTGTCACTGGTCTGTAGTCCATACGGGATGTTGTCTTGGCCCCCAGGGTATCTAGCTTGCGGGCGTCGGTGTACTCGTCCACCAGGCGAACTGCTTCAGGCAGGGTGAGGGGTTTCCGCTCACGGACCCACTCTCTGACCCCCGTGGTCAGCTTGTAGTAGAAGTGCTCCAGCAGGAACAGCTGCAGTAAGTCTTCTCCAGATACCGCCAGGCATCCAGTGACCCAGTGGGCTGCCGTGCGATGTAAGCAGCATGCCCACTCGGAGTAGGAATCTCCACCTTGTTTTGTGGTGTCCTGGAATCGCCTACGGTATGCCTCTGGTGTGAAGGCATACCTGTCCAGCAGGGCTTCTTTTACTAATCCATAATCCGTAATGTCTTCGTCTGGGATGGCCCGGAAAGCTTCACTGGCCTGACCGGACAGTTTTACGGACAAAATGGTGACCCATTCATCCATGGGTACCCGGTGTAGGGCACATTGCCGTTCAAAATCGGCAAGGTACCCGACAATCTCCCCATCTGCTTCAAATAAATTTTTAAATGCAGCATACTTTCTGTGACGGTACAATCCGTTACTCTGTCAAACATTCCTTTCTTCCCATAAAATAATATTCCCAATAATCCGCAGGAATAAATACTGCTAGAATCGTCAAATAATCCACACATGAGCCAAGGCTTAATGCTGGAACAGAGTTTTACTGACAAGCACTTTCCTTTTATGAGATTCTGCCCATGCAAGGGAGACACCTACATAATTAGTACAGTAACCAATAACAAACATTTAACATGGACACATTTTTACGCAAGTTTTGGATGTACCCCAAATACCTGTGGTACCCCAAATAATCTGGTGTCCCCAGATAGCCCTATTCTGGGGGACCAACATATATAAAAAAAAAAAAATCAGCCCATTCGGTTCAGTAGTTTGTGAGTTATGGGACTTTAAAGTTTTGACCGACCGCACAGGCAAAACAGCCGAAAACAGTTCCATAACTTTTGGCCTTGCGGTCGGTCTCTGTTCATTTCTAAAAAGTCCCGAATTGCTTGCCATCCATTGATGAATTTAAGTTCATATGAATCCCTATAGTAAGCTTAGTCCTTCTACAGAACGGCAGGCCGTTCGGTAGTTTCAATACGAATCTATGGAGGTCTGGAGGTCTACTCGAGTGTCCGATTTTAGTTCCAGACACTCAACGGCAAAACACTGCTGTTCGGCATTAAAATGGCCGCGAACACGTGTCGAAGTCCCGAACTGGCGGCCACTTCGACTACTTCGGCTGTATCCGAAGTGCCATTTCAAATGTACCCATTCTTTGTACCACACAGTTAAAGGGCGTATAGAAAGTATACTGATCATCCACACTCCAAACAGGAAAACCATACGAATAAATCCAGATGAGGCTCTGTATTGAGGGTCAGACAGGAACCTAGGTTAATGGGGCTACCAGCCCGGCTTTTATGCAGGTCTCCCAACAGGTGGACACTCCCCTAGGGGACCTGGTGGAAAACGGAGACACAAATTGTACAGTGACCAATCAACACTCCCTGTGGCAGAACCAGCCTTTCCACTGGGCATTGGAGAAGACCTCCTGCCATGTGACTATGGCCCCTGGGATGTATTGCCTGCTCTCCTGTACTGCTGAGGATTGCTACCAACTAGGTGGATTTGGCTATGGAGCTTGTGTAGTGCCCTCTGTTGGTAGCAACAGTAATATGCACTACCTGAATAGCAAGACTGGTAATTTGCATATTTGGGTAGATTTGCATATCGCTAATTCTGCATGCAGGAGAGACATTTTGTGTTAATTATGGTCTTCCCCACCCATTTATAAATATATAATTATGTTATAAGTCACTGTATGTTGCCTGCTATGATATGACTGTTTGTAATTTTATTAAGTTTTCACAGCAATGTTAATGTAATGACCATATGGGCTAGTCCCAAATAAAATAAAGTTTTAGTCAGATCTACTTCATCCTCCATTTGGAATCCTGTCTCTTATTGGGGGAATCTGCTACAAGGGATTGCTATGCCCTGCATATTCCTTTGCTATAATCACTCCTAAGCTCTTTTAAGAGCTTGTTCCTGCTTCGCTCTGAAGGAAGAGAGGTTCGTCCTGCGGTGGTTGTGGTGTCAGCTAAAGTGCTTGGAATCCTCAAGAAGCGCTAGGAGCATCCATCAACGGGGGTGCCAGGTGATCTGTTACACTCCCCTTTGGACAATATGTACCCTCCTCTCTATCCTGGAGATAATTGGGGAGTAACTCAATTATCTCCAAGGATAGAGCACAACCTCCATTTTTTACAGGCTAATAAAAATACACGAAAATACACAATTCTAAAACTCCCGAACAGAATCCCCACATCCAACATATCCCCAGATAGCTTGGATCTGATTGCACAATATTACCAAATAGTGCTCAGATCCCATACATACAGTTCAATCGCAATGGAGCTAAAGTCTTTCACATATTCTTTTGTTATACGAATGGGCTCCATGGGATAGATATCAGGGGTGACTCTGTTCATATGAAAAGTACCAAACGGTCCAGCGTTCGTATGAATGGAAGACCAGATGAAGGGAGGTGGGCGGCTTCAGCGGTGTGTATGAAAATAGTGTCCATTTTTAGTTCCATGAAATTGTCGACGAACACCGCTGGGAATTTTTATGTCCAAGATGGCCGCCACCACGTGTTCGTTCATACGAACAACGAACACCCAGCCGACATTTGACAATTAGGAAGTGTCTGCGGTTAACCACAACGTTCTAATAAGGCCAAGAGGTTAACAAGCAGCATACTTCCATGCTGGGTGGCCGGCCATTCGGCAAGTCTTTAGGTAAAAAGGGGAATGAGGCGTAGGGACTGTACGGACAGGGAAATAACAGAACAGACGAACTAAGGGGAAAAGTAATTCAAAGACAGAGAGGTCTGTTACAAAGACCTTCTGCAATATCACTAATAAACATATTAAAGAGAATGGTTCCAAGTACAGACCCTGAGGTATCCCACTGGTAACTAGACCTTGCTTCAAATATACTCCGTTAACTACAACCCTCTGTTGCCTGTCATTTAGCCACTGCCTAACCCATTCAACAATAAAGGAATCCAAACTTAAAGATTGCAGTTTATTGATGAGCCTTCTATGTGGAACAGTGTCAAAAGCCTTACTGAAATCTAGGTAAGCAATATCTACTGCACCACCCTGATCTATTATTTTAGTTACCCAATCAAAAATTTCAATAAGATTAGTTCGGCATGATCTTCCTAAAGTAAACCCATATTGTCTCTGATCTTGAAATCCATGTGGTTTCCATCACTTTCCCAACTACTGAAGTAAGGCTTACTGGCCTATAGTTGCCCGACTCCTCTCTACTACTTTTCTTGTGAATGGGTACAACATTCGCTAATTTCCAATCTTCTGGGACTACTCCTGTTTACAATGATAGGTTAAATAAATCCGATAATGGTTTTGCTAGTGTGATGAATGGACTGTTGGGCTGTGTATGAGTGTGTGTATGAGTGTATGTATTGTGATGTATGGGCAGTTGGGCTGTTGTTGGCTGTAAATGATGCACTTCCTTTCATTTGGTTCTTTAGTTCCTGTTCCTGTTGGTAGTTTGTGGAATGTTCTAAGGATTTGTAATGGTGGCTGCAGAAACCCTGTGTAACAAGGCAGCAATATGAAGATCCTTTTATATATGTTTTAATAAAGTGAGTACTTAGTTTTACAGGAATTATTGACTGATTTGTACAAAACATCACAGCTATGTTTTTCTAGTACACCACTAAGCTCTTTTAATAACTGTATTCCATCAGGTCCCATTGACGTATTTGTCTTTACTTTTGACAGTTGAAACAGAACCTCTTCCTCTGTAAACTCAAATGTAACAAATTACTCATTTGTCCTTTTTCCCAACTGAGGCCCCTTTCCTTCATTTTCATCTGTAAATACTGAACAGAAATATTCATTAAGGCAATCAGCAAGACCTTTATACTCTTCTACATGCCTTACCTTTTTTGTGTGTAGTGCACGTATATAATACAGGCATGCTTGAGGTGCCCCGAAAGCAGTCCTCAGGTGTTTCCCACGCTTAACATGCGGGGTGTACGATTAACTAGCACAATTTTTATATTTTATCAGGCTCAATTAACATAACATTAAATCATCGATTTACATGTAAGTATATATGTTTTGCAAACAGGGTTGGTTCATGCGTGAGCTGTACTAGTACCAATATATATAATACAGGTAGTGCGGTACAGCGCTAGTGATTTGTTTAGCTAATGCCTGTGTACCTGTTTCATGTGAAATGGTTCGCTTATATGGTAAGACCTGCTGGGGTAGGGTCGCTTATTGTAATAGTTGTGCTTTTGGTTATACATATGTATTTTGCGCCTAGTGTGCCATTTTCGCCTCAGAAGCATAACAGTGAGATTAACAAGTTGAGAGGCTAGTATATAAAGCTTCATGCGATGCAGTTTAAACTAGGGCTGTAGGGTAAATGCCTATCTTGCGCCTTAAGCAAAAATTAATTAGTAGACTAAACATAAAACAAAACATAACATAATTAGTAAGGTGTATGCTGTGCCAAGAAGCTCAGGGTAGAAGGATGACTCCTTTTAAATCTCTAAACCGAGAGTCTGTGTCATTGTGAAGGAGCTGTAACGGCACCCCGGGCATAAAAGGGGTTAAAAGCCGTTTAGTCGATCTTCCCCTTCCAGAGATACAGGCACAGCTACTGCAGAACACCAAACACCGGAACTGAATACAAGGGAATGCTCCGAACTGCATAGAAAGTAGCACTCCAAACACCCAAACTATTAACTCACGAATAGCTGCTAGCAGACGAACAGGAAAAGCACCCAAGCGGCTTACACTCCTGGCAATCAGTCTCTAACAGCATACAGTAAATCCCCCCCAAGAACAAGACAAGGCTGGTGTGTTCAGGGTCAAGCAGTGGTCTGGTTTAATATGGGCTACCTGCCCGGTATTTATGCAGGTCTTCCACCTGGTAGACACTCCCCTAGGGGACCAGATGGAAGACTGGGACACAAATGGTAAAATGACCAATCACAGGCATACAGGGTTAAAACACTCCCACAGTACATTACAATCCCTCCCCTCTATCCTGGAGATAATTGGGAAGTAATCCAATTATCTCCAAGGACAGAGGCAAAACTCCATTGAGCACATGTTAGTAAAAAGACACAAAAATACACAATGTTGCAAATAATGAATAAAACATACATTCTACCTATCCCCAGATAGCTTAGATCTGAGCGCACAGTATTACCGAATGGCGCTCAGATCACATACATACAGTTCAATCGCCATGGAGCCAAAGTCTTTCCCATAGTCTTTCGTTATCCGAATAGGCTCCATGTCATGGCTATCTGGAGTGATGCTGTTCATACGGTTAAGCTACCGAATGAACAGGCACTCGGTTAAATGACCGAATGCAGAAGCAAGGAGGCTGACGGCTCAGCGGTGTTCGTTTCCAGTTCCATAGTTTGGGCGGTGAACACCGCTGACCGTTCGGGACTTTAAAATGGCCGCCACCACGTGTTCAGCAAACTGACAAAGGCCACCCAGCATTCGTCAATTAAGCTGCGGTTAACCGCAGCTTCTGGAAGGTCAATTGATGGCACACTCCAGTCATTCGCGCGTTTGTTTGGTACACTGGATTTACCGAACACCCTGGCAGAAAGGCATGAACAAGCCATTCTGCAGGGGAAAATACAAGGTTTACCATGGGGTCATAGTCCAGAGGCAACAGGCGGGCAACCAGGCTCCTCCAATGCAATGTGGCGAGATTGGTCTCGTCACAGGAGCCTTTCAGTGCCTGGTAGAGGTGTCTAGGCCTCAGTCTGCAGAGTCTTCCGCTGTCAGCCAACGCCTGTTCTGCTAGGCCGTTGGCGCGTTATGTGGGCCTCCTGGATCAGCATCCTTCCTTTCGTTTGCTGTGGAGGGGCTGTGTCTCCCGCTGGTATCAAGCCTCACTGCCTTCCGGTCATCGTTACTGCAGATGCCACAAGATTTCAGGTGCGGAGTTGTGCCTTGCTGGTTGAGGGTTGTTGGGGCCGCTGAGGTGCTGGTGAGTCGTGCGTGTTGGCGAGTCCCTTTCGTGGGGAGGCGCTTGCTGGGGCCCCAATTATGCTGATAATAAACATGTCGCATTGTATAATACTAAGTATCTATACGCTGATAATAAACATGTCGCTCTGTATAATACTGAATATCTATACGCTGATAATAAACATGTCGCTCTGTATAATAATACAGAGTATCTATACGCTGATAATAAACATGTCGATCTGTATAATGATACCGAGTACCTGTTATGTTTGATGATAGCTGACTTACAATAACATACCGTCTATTAATCAGCCAGGATTTATTGATCACAAGTCACATATTATGTTCGATCCCTTTGTTGATATACACATTCCTGCTGTAACATACACTCACCATGGCCGAACTCCATACACACACTGGGAAGAGAGAGCAAATCTAAGGGGTGTATCCATCCCAGCATGCCTTGCACACTTACTACAGGAGCTGGCTAGGGACAAACTGTGCTTTGTGCCAAGTTCCCCTAGAGGGGACTGCTGGTATATACAACACAGTATCCACATAATGTAGTCACTAGTATGTATAATAATACCGAGTATCTATACACTGAGAATAAACATGTCGCTCTGTGTAATAATACTGAGTATCTATACACTGAGAATAAACATGTCGCTCTGTGTAATAATACTGAGTATCTATACACTGAGAATAAACATGTCGCTCTGTGTAATAATACTGAGTATCTATACACTGATAATAAACATGTCGCTCTGTATAATAATACTGAGTATCTACACACTGAGAATAAACATGTCGCTCTGTATAATAATACTGAGTATCTATACGCTGATAATAAACATGTCGCTCTGTTTAATAATACTGAGTATCTATACGCTGATAATAAACATGTCGCTCTGTATAATAATACAGAGTATCTACACACTGATAATAAACATGTCGCTCTGTATAATAATACTGAGTATATATACACTGATGATTAGTGATGTACCGAACGGTTCGCCGGCGAACGGTTCCTGGCGAACATAGCATGTTCGCGTTCGCCACCGCGTGCGAACATATGCGCAGTTCGACCCGCCCCCTATTCGTCATCATTGAGTAAACTTTGACCCTGTACCTCACAGTCAGCAGACACATTCCAGCCAATTAGCAGCACAGCCTCCCTAGCAGACCCTCCCACCTACTGGACAGCATCCATTTTAGATTCATTCTCAAGCTGCATGCTTAGTAAGAGGAGGGAAAGTGTAGCTGCTGTTCATAAGATAGGGAAAAGCATAGCTAGGTTAGGGATAAGGGTATGCTTTTTTTGGATTTTTTTTTTCTATCTAATGTAAATGCACTTAGTTGTCTGTCACTGCTGCCAGCTTCTGTGTCAGGCTCACAGTGCCCATTTCCCCAGTCAGTGCCACCAATTACATCTGGTGTCACAATAGCTTGGATTTAAAA
>OW240925.1:14312854-14414368 GCA_933207985.1 Pelobates cultripes
CAAAAAAGAAACAAATACTTTAAAAACATACACTGCTATAAACAATACATTCAGGTAAGAAATCTACTTAGCTCTATTCGTGGAGATTCAGCAGCTTACACAGGATAATTGAATCAGCATAACACACAGAACAATGAGGTGAGTTCCTTGCCACATGTTAAATGGATTTACATGGGCACCTCTAAAGACACCTGGCTTCTTCCGACCCAGTCATGAAACTGAAACTCTAGTTTCTGGAAACCCCTTGAATAACCTCCCATCTAGTATCCACCCACAGAGGTAACACAACCAATACCTAATGGTCATCTCTAGGAGGCGGATACTACATGTGGTCCTTTGTGAAAGGAAGTGACTTAAGAATTCTCAATACCTTCCTAAAGCACATGTCTCATTGACTATGCGGCAGCCATCTTTATTCACTCGACGTCACAGTGCTCACTATGCCACCTATAGGTCACTTCCTCCCTAAAGCACATGTCTCATTAAATATGCAGCAGCCATCTTCTTGCTCTTAATGTCACATAGCTCACTACACCCCCTATAGGTATCATAAGTTATTGCACATGAATGGGAACACAATAATAGAACATTTATCATTGCCCATAACCAATACAATCCACCTGTTGATCCCATTACATGAGTAATAACTATAACTCATATATTTCTCTGATAGGTCTTACTTTCTTCATAGCTTGCTTTCCCACACATATAATACAATTTACAAAAAAATACAATATTATACATAAAACAACACCCACTACTACCCATTGCATTACTTTAAACCCTAAATTACCCAACCACCCAAAAGGTCCACTATCCGGTGGATTCTGGAGCTTCTTCCTGGTATCATTTATCTTTGAAATATCATGTGTTATTGTGCCAGAGTTATTGACAATATATGAGCAGCACTCTGTCCCTACCAACGCACAAGCGCCTCCTTTGGCGGCCAAGACATAATCTAATGCCAGTCTATTTTGCAACACCACTGCTCTCATTTGTACCTGCTCTTGGGATAGTTTGTTAATAGCATCCACGGTTGCATCTAAAGCTTCATCCACTAGCTTTTTTAAAGCTTCTATTCGAGTTAATGACCAATATACTCCCCAGCCGGGAAATACAATTCCAGAATTAGCTGCATGTTCTCCGATAAATGAACTCCACCGTTTATTTCTAATCATGCCTTCTGGAAAGCTATTTCTATGCCTTATGGCGGGGATGATTGATCCAATGTAACATTCTCCATCCCATTGAGTAGGTAACCATCTATAGGCCCAATTACCACACAGAAAATACACACCTCTGGGAAGGACACTGTAACTATTATCTGGGGCCCCACTAAAACAAGTGTCCAGGAGTATAGAAATAAAGGGAAAGCTCAGTCTTTTTATTGCACCATGAGAGGTCATACTTATTACTCTCACCATTGGGCTGGAGTCTTTGACGGTCATTGCCCAATGTTGTTCATTACCATAGCCCTTTACCCAGGCAGATGTACAGTTAGAATATCCCATTTTAGTGGCATTGGCTCCATTGTTATGTGAACTGATACAAATAGCACCTTCCTGGGGGCGGTTTATAATATGCAATCTGTCCAATGATTGTGGCTTTCCTTCTTCTCGGTACCAGCCGAATCCTGTATTATTATATTGTTTTAACTCCTCCAATGTCCATGGAACACCAACATATGGGTAACTGCTCTCCTCGCTGAATGATATGGTCCCACAAATCCAGCAATCCGTGCTGTTTGACACTCTCGAATAACTTGCTAATAGATTCAGGTATGAGTTGGAGGACCAGGGATCCGACTTGTCTATATAGCCACCAATCTGTTGGAAGGAAAGAAAACAGGGTGAGTACCTCCACTTAGTAATACAACTTTAGTGTCACCGGGTCCATTGGACAGTATTTCTCCCTTCTGTTTGACCTGCTCACCTGCTCGTGGTAGCACCCATACTTTGGAACCTGTCTGTAAGGTATTGCTTTCCTCCCATGTCACTAATACTTTCCGTGGGATCCAAATGGATACCACGCCTAATACTGTGTGTGAGAAAATCTGGCCTGGACACCCCCTGGTCAATGGGATTTCCCACAAATCTGATAACACATTTACCATCCCTGTGGTCAACCATTTATCATCTCTTAGCTCCTCTGTTAGGGCAAAGGTCACTTCAGTCCCTTCTGGTAATATCCCACCCATGGGAAGGATGTATGTAATCCATTCATCACCCTGTACAATCTCAACTAGGTTCTGGCTGACCACTTTAAATTTGTTCTTCCCCACCTGTTGGGGGAAAGATCCCTTGAACCTTAATCGAACTGACACAGTTGGTGTCCCTACCTGTCCAGTCAATCTTTCATAAGGTGAAAACTGTCCTATTGGTCTACTATTTAGTATCATAACTGCTTGCGTGATCACCCGGTCCCACCCCCTCAATGTCCTACTTGGGGATAGCTTCCGAATCTGTTCTTTTAAAAGCCCATTGCACCTTTCAATCAACCCCAAAGCTTGAGGATGATAGGGGATGTGGAAGATCCACTTAATCCCTGAGTCATTTGCCCACTGCTGTACGAGCTGTCCAGTGAAGTGGGTTCCATTGTCTGTCTGAATCTCAGATGGCAGTCCATAAGCAATCACAAGAGTCTGAAGCATCTGAAGTGTTGAGGCCTGGTTCGCATGTTTGCAGGGTAATACTTTCAGAATTCCGGAAAAGGTGTCTACAGCAGTACAACAATACATCAGCCCCCCTCTTCCTTTAGGCATGGGACCAATGTAGTCCATCTGCCAGATCTGTCCTGCTATTGTTCCTTTATTTAAATGTCCACGGGCTTGCTTCGTGAGGGGCCATTTCTTAACCTCATTGCAGGTCTCGCATACTTCTTGAGCTTGGACAATCATCTGGAGAGTTATTGGTAGTCCTCGGGCTTGCGCCCACTCTAGCGTAGCTGCTTTTCCTCTATGACCCGCGGTCTCATGGGCCCAGTCTGCCATCCTAAGTAATACTGGATCAACAGGTTCTGGTGTTATTTTTGCTTCTCGTATTCGGGTCAATTCATCGGCTATCTTATTCGGGTTCTCTTCTCCAGTACTGTCTTTCACATGGGCATTAACATGTCCGAGGTGTATTAATCTTGATTGGGCTGTTTTCCATATATTTTCCGATAAATCTTCTCCTCCCCATACTGTCTTGCCATGTATTTGCCACCTGTTGTTTCTCCATGTAGGCATCCATGTAACACAAGCCTTGTACACAGCCCAGCTATCTGTATAGATGTAGAGCTCTGGATCTGTGGTTTCTTCCATCAGTATGACTATGGCAGTCAATTCAGCATATTGACTAGATCCTCCTATTCCCTTCTCTTGAATCACAAGTTGTTGCTGAGGGTTGTAAGCTACTGCAGTCCAATGTCGTCCTTTGTGGGTCATGGTTGCAGACCCATCTGTGAACCATGCATTTTTCTTTTGTTCTTCACCCAGTTCTCTGAATGAAGGAGCTGACTTGATGGGTGAGGGCTGTAAAATTGGGACTTCTTTTACATTGGGATGTGAAAGTGTATCATATGTCACTAACCCAGTAAGGAGTTTGGTCAGTTCCTTCACTTCACCTGCTTGGATCCCTCCTCTTTCCTGCAGGTACCACTTCCATTTTAATAATGTCTGACTTTGTGCCACTGTCGTCTTTGCAGATAATCCTTCATCTCGTACCCATCCTGCTATTGGTAAATCTGTTTTCACTGATACTATGCTTTTCTCAGTCATTGTCTCCACATGCTGCAGTGCGAGGTATGCTGCCAGAAGATTCTTCTCTAAAGGTGTGTACCTTTGCTGAGCCCCAGTCAATTGCTTGGACCAAAACCCAATTGGTACTGCCCGCTTGCCTTTGTCTTCGCTCGGTTGCCATAGTCCCCATGATGCTACGTTGTCGTTCACCATCACATCCAATATGAACGGAGCTCCAATTTGAATCGGGCCCAAGCCCTGATGCTGTACTACTGCTTCCTTTGCTGCTTGGAATGCTGTAGCTTGATCAATTCCCCATACAAATGCTGATTTCTTTCTTGTAACATTGTATATGGGGCGTAGCAGCAATCCTAGATGCGGTATAAATGCTCTCCAGTAACCAACTGCCCCTAAATCTTTTGGGCTTCTGTTAACGTCTTAGGTTCTGGAGAATTCTGGATTGTATCCAGCACAGGCTGAGGTATCTTCCGAACAGGCCCAGACCACATCATTCCTAGGAATTTAACTTCTTGGGTTGGACCTTGAATTTTGTCTTTATTTATTGCCCATCCCCGTCCAGTCATGTAATTCACTAGAACAGGTAATGCTTCTTTCACTTCCTCTTTAGATCCCGAGATCATGATGTCATCAATGTAGTGAAACACTGGAAGATGTAGAGTGAGGTGGCTTAAATCCTGTGCAACTAGTCCATGGCAAATCGTAGGTGAGTGTATATATCCCTGGGGCACAACTTGGAAGGTATATTGGCGTCCTTCCCAAGTGAAAGCAAATTGATCTTGCGACTCAGGTGCAATAGGAATTGAAAAGAACGCATTAGCTAAATCTATTACCGCATGCCACTCCCCGGCCTGTTTGGCAATGTTTCCCACAATGGTGATAATATCAGGGACAGCAGCACTCAATGGTGGTGCTACCTTGTTGAGTCCCCGGTAATCCATCGTCATTCGCCATGAGCCATCCATCTTCTTTACAGGGAATACTGGAGCATTGAACGGACTGACAGCTGGACGAATTACACCTGACTGTAAAAGCTTGTCGATAGTTTCACTAATTTCTCGACATCCTCCGGGCAAACGGTATTGCTTCAGTCTTACCGGGTTGCATGGAGGAGGAACAATGACAGGTGTCCAATTTGCATTCCCTCGCACAATGTCTTTTACTGGTCTGAGATAGTATGGCTTATGAGGGAATCCAAACGTGAACACCCCCCACTGTGTCTCAATACCCTGCCCTAGTAACACATCTATTCCCAAGATATTGTCTGGCAATTCTGAAATCAAAACTTTAGCACTGAATCTTGGTCCTTTGTTAATTGACATAGCCACAACAGTTTGTACTGCTTTGGTAATTCTACCTCCTAAACCTTCTATTCTTACACAGGGTCCTGATAGCCTTGATGGATTACCATGCAGTACTGTGACTTCTGCTCCTGTGTCAACTAAAGCTAAAATCTTTGTTGGTCCTGGTCTTGTCCCCCACCACACAGTCAAAGGTACATAAGGGCGTCGGTCCCCGGCGGTTAAAGGGGACACATGTACCGCTGGAGGCCCACCATTCTGTCATTGTACAACAGCACTGTCCCAATCCATCAAATCATGTGTCATCAGATCTTTTACAGGATACAAGGATCTGACTTTACCATCACTCTCTGGCAGTGCTTGTTTCTCACTAGATGTAGTATGAGAGTAAGTCCTAGCACAATATTCTGTTGGAAACAGTGAAGACATATGTGGGTATGAATGTGGGGGGGTGTTATCTTGGGCTTGAAGTGAGGGTGGGGGCACAGCATAAGGAGCACAATGTTGGAATAGAGGTATGGACAGAGGAGCTGTGTCTGTAGGCATGAGAGGAGTGTTTTTTAAATAACTAGGGGGAGGAGACTTTGGGACAAATGGGGCAGAGGGCATGGTATTGTCTGCCTGATCCTTGCATGCCAAATGTACCTGTACCTTTTTATTAGACCCTTTTTTTAGATTTAACCATTTTTCAAATATGGCAGGTGTTGAAATTCCATTAATTTGTTCTCTGGGTACACCAGCCTCAATCAAATCATTCCACATTTGAAAACGATTAACTCTCAGCCTTTTTTTATTCCTAAACTTTCCCTGCTTTTCTCCCTCTATTGGTTCCACCATCTCCTCCCTCGTCCTGTTAGCGGCAAACACACCTTTCCTAGGGTTAGATTCTGACTCTAATTCTCCAATTTCAGCTAAATAAGTGGTGAGCTGATGTACCTTTACATTATTCCCTAAACTGCCCAGCAAAGACAATAAAGATGCCTTCATTTCCTGGGGTGCACTTTTTAAAAACCCAGACCGCATGCTGGCTGTGAATTCCTCCATGTCTGGACCTTCCCAGTTATCCTTGTTTAATCCCACCACACAACCCATAACTCTAATGCGGGTAATAGCATCCCTCGGTTTTGACCAGGGTGAAATGGGCTCAATGTCATTGCTAGATGGGAAGGCCACAATTATGGCATGCCGCACCATATCAAGTAATGAAAAATTACCTCCAATCTCCCTCACCCTCCGTAATACCTGCATGAGCTGTGGATGCAGCGTCAGCTGCCCCATACATAATGCTTCCCTTGCATTCAACTGCACACTGTCAGCTCCTCCATCCCACATGCGCAATAACCATTCTCCCACATTTTCACCAACTTCATGCTTATACACCTTTGCCAGCTCCATGAGCTCTGTTTGTGTGTAACTTTTTACCACTTCATTCATCTCTTCATGTACACCATTTCTCAAACCACGCGCTCTATCTTGTAATGTCCTCTTCCGCTGCTGTGTAAAGATAGGACGGGCTTGTCGCCTGTCCACATCATTATCATCATCAGAAAAGGATACATACTCATCATCAGATGACTGTAGCGGTGCTTCAGGATCCCATATGGGGTTTGCAACCATTGCTCGCACTTTACTTACAGGCACTGGCTTTTTTCCTTTCTGTGACCTCCTGCGGTTAATCTTGCTTACCACTAAAGTAGTACATTTTTCTTCTAGGGCAGCCACCTGGCATGCATTACTATGCATACATTCTTTAGTCATAACTAATAAATCTTTTACATCCTGCAACTCTTTCTCGAGCGCTTTATTTCTCTGCACCTCGCGGCTAAGGGCCTGCACAACTATCCACCCTGTAGTGGCAGCGGCTTTCCGCACTTTTTTGGAGTATACTCCCAGGTCTAACCGTAATGCTTGAGCACCAAGTTCAGTACCAGCATCAGGATAGACAGGAGCTGCATACTTGATCAGCTCCTCAGCAATGGGTTTCCAGTTTTCTAAACTGGCCCACAATGGAATTGTCCCATACTTAGACGCCTCCTTCCCTCCTGCTCTATTACTTTTTTTTTAACAGAGTAAGCATCTTTACTCTCAGGGGGAACACAAAAATGCAAATATACCAATCAAAGACAATGCTTGTTAACTATATCTCTTTTCACTGTGCAACGTGACTGTGCTATAGGCTTATTCAATCTATATACACATTCAAATATTCTATATTTAGTGATTGTGCAGTATCCCGTTCACAGCGCCAGTTGTAATGGTAAATTAAGTAATTTCTTTATATTTATGAAGTTCTGAATTGCATAAATATAAAATAATACCACAAATAAAATAATAAAAGGTATACTGGTCAATCACATAAATATTAGTGAATATCTTGAATGAACAGACAAGAGGCAAAGTTTTGATGAAAGTATAAACAAAACTTTACTGGGAATACAATTATCAAGCACACAAAAAAGAAACAAATACTTTAAAAACATACACTGCTATAAACAATACATTCAGGTAAGAAATCTACTTAGCTCTATTCGTGGAGATTCAGCAGCTTACACAGGATAATTGAATCAGCATAACACACAGAACAATGAGGTGAGTTCCTTGCCACATGTTAAATGGATTTACATGGGCACCTCTAAAGACACCTGGCTTCTTCCGACCCAGTCATGAAACTGAAACTCTTGTTTCTGGAAACCCCTTGAATAACCTCCCATCTAGTATCCACCCACAGAGGTAACATACCCAATACCTAATGGTCATCTCTAGGAGGCGGATACTACATGTGGTCCTTTGTGAAAGGAAGTGACTTAAGAATTCTCAATACCTTCCTAAAGCACATGTCTCATTGACTATGCGGCAGCCATCTTTATTCACTCGACGTCACAGTGCTCACTATGCCACCTATAGGTCACTTCCTCCCTAAAGCACATGTCTCATTAAATATGCAGCAGCCATCTTCTTGCTCTTAATGTCACATAGCTCACTACACCCCCTATAGGTATCATAAGTTATTGCACATGAATGGGAACACAATAATAGAACATTTATCATTGCCCATAACCAATACAATCCACCTGTTGATCCCATTACATGAGTAATAACTATAACTCATATATTTCCCGGATAGGTCTTACTTTCTTCATAGCTTGCTTTCCCACACATATAATACAATTTACAAAAAAATACAATATTATACATAAAACAACACCCACTACTACCCATTGCATTACTTTAAACCCTAAATTACCCAACCACCCAAAAGGTCCACTATCCGGTGGATTCTGGAGCTTCTTCCTGGTATCATTTATCTTTGAAATATCATGTGTTATTGTGCCAGAGTTATTGACAATATATGAGCAGCACTCTGTCCCTACCAACGCACAAGCGCCTCCTTTGGCGGCCAAGACATAATCTAATGCCAGTCTATTTTGCAACACCACTGCTCTCATTTGTACCTGCTCTTGGGATAGTTTGTTAATAGCATCCACGGTTGCATCTAAAGCTTCATCCACTAGCTTTTTTAAAGCTTCTATTCGAGTTAATGACCAATATACTCCCCAGCCGGGAAATACAATTCCAGAATTAGCTGCATGTTCTCCGATAAATGAACTCCACCGTTTATTTCTAATCATGCCTTCTGGAAAGCTATTTCTATGCCTTATGGCGGGGATGATTGATCCAATGTAACATTCTCCATCCCATTGAGTAGGTAACCATCTATAGGCCCAATTACCACACAGAAAATACACACCTCTGGGAAGGACACTGTAACTATTATCTGGGGCCCCACTAAAACAAGTGTCCAGGAGTATAGAAATAAAGGGAAAGCTCAGTCTTTTTATTGCACCATGAGAGGTCATACTTATTACTCTCACCATTGGGCTGGAGTCTTTGACGGTCATTGCCCAATGTTGTTCATTACCATAGCCCTTTACCCAGGCAGATGTACAGTTAGAATATCCCATTTTAGTGGCATTGGCTCCATTGTTATGTGAACTGATACAAATAGCACCTTCCTGGGGGCGGTTTATAATATGCAATCTGTCCAATGATTGTGGCTTTCCTTCTTCTCGGGACCAGCCGAATCCTGTATTATTATATTGTTTTAACTCCTCCAATGTCCATGGAACACCAACATATGGGTAACTGCTCTCCTCGCTGAATGATATGGTCCCACAAATCCAGCAATCCGTGCTGTTTGACACTCTCGAATAACTTGCTAATAGATTCAGGTATGAGTTGGAGGACCAGGGATCCGACTTGTCTATATAGCCACCAATCTGTTGGAAGGAAAGAAAACAGGGTGAGTACCTCCACTTAGTAATACAACTTTAGTGTCACCGGGTCCATTGGACAGTATTTCTCCCTTCTGTTTGACCTGCTCACCTGCTCGTGGTAGCACCCATACTTTGGAACCTGTCTGTAAGGTATTGCTTTCCTCCCATGTCACTAATACTTTCCGTGGGATCCAAATGGATACCACGCCTAATACAGTGTGTGAGAAAATCTGGCCTGGACACCCCTGGTCAATGGGATTTCCCACAAATCTGATAACACATTTACCATCCCTGTGGTCAACCATTTATCATCTCTTAGCTCCTCTGTTAGGGCAAAGGTCACTTCAGTCCCTTCTGGTAATATCCCACCCATGGGAAGGATGTATGTCATCCATTCATCACCCTGTACAATCTCAACTAGGTTCTGGCTGACCACTTTAAATTTGTTCTTCCCCACCTGTTGGGGGAAAGATCCCTTGAACCTTAATCGAACTGACACAGTTGGTGTCCCTACCTGTCCAGTCAATCTTTCATAAGGTGAAAACTGTCCTATTGGTCTACTATTTAGTATCATAATAACTGCCTGCGTGATCACCCGGTCCCACCCCCTCAATGTCCTACTTGGGGATAGCTTCCGAATCTGTTCTTTTAAAAGCCCATTGCACCTTTCAATCAACCCCGAAGCTTGAGGATGATAGGGGATGTGGAAGATCCACTTAATCCCTGAGTCATTTGCCCACTGCTGTACGAGCTGTCCAGTGAAGTGGGTTCCATTGTCTGTCTGAATCTCAGATGGCAGTCCATAAGCAATCACAAGAGTCTGTAGCATCTGAAGTGTTGAGGCCTGGTTCGCATGTTTGCAGGGTAATACTTTCAGAATTCCGGAAAAGGTGTCTACAGCAGTACAACAATACATCAGCCCCCCTCTTCCTTTAGGCATGGGACCAATGTAGTCCATCTGCCAGATCTGTCCTGCTATTGTTCCTTTATTTAAATGTCCACGGGCTTGCTTCGTGAGGGGCCATTTCTTAACCTCATTGCAGGTCTCGCATACTTCTTGAGCTTGGACAATCATCTGGAGAGTTATTGGTAGTCCTCGGGCTCGCGCCCACTCTAGCGTAGCTGCTTTTCCTCTATGACCCGCGGTCTCATGGGCCCAGTCTGCCATCCTAAGTAATACTGGATCAACAGGTTCTGGTGTTATTTTTGCTTCTCGTATTCGGGTCAATTCATCGGCTATCTTATTCGGGTTCTCTTCTCCAGTACTGTCTTTCACATGGGCATTAACATGTCCGAGGTGTATTAATCTTGATTGGGCTGTTTTCCATATATTTTCCGATAAATCTTCTCCTCCCCATACTGTCTTGCCATGTATTTGCCACCTGTTGTTTCTCCATGTAGGCATCCATGTAACACAAGCCTTGTACACAGCCCAGCTATCTGTATAGATGTAGAGCTCTGGATCTGTGGTTTCTTCCATCAGTATGACTATGGCAGTCAATTCAGCATATTGACTAGATCCTCCTATTCCCTTCTCTTGAATCACAATTTGTTGCTGAGGGTTGTAAGCTACTGCAGTCCAATGTCGTCCTTTGTGGGTCATGGTTGCAGACCCATCTGTGAACCATGCATTTTTCTTTTGTTCTTCACCCAGTTCTCTGAATGAAGGAGCTGACTTGATGGGTGAGGGCTGTAAAATTGGGACTTCTTGTACATTGGGATGTGAAAGTGTATCATATGTCACTAACCCAGTAAGGAGTTTGGTCAGTTCCTTCACTTCACCTGCTTGGATCCCTCCTCTTTCCTGCAGGTACCACTTCCATTTTAATAATGTCTGACTTTGTGCCACTGGTGTCTTTGCAGATAATCCTTCATCTCGTACCCATCCTGCTATTGGTAAATCTGTTTTCACTGATACTATGCTTTTCTCAGTCATTGTCTCCACATGCTGCAGTGCGAGGTATGCTGCCAGAAGATTCTTCTCCAAAGGTGTGTACCTTTGCTGAGCCCCAGTCAATTGCTTGGACCAAAACCCATTTGGTACTGCCCGCTTGCCTTTGTCTTCGCTCGGTTGCCATAGTCCCCATGATGCTACGTTGTCGTTCACCATAACATCCAATATGAACGGAGCTCCAATTTGAATCGGGCCCAAGCCCTGATGCTGTACTACTGCTTCCTTTGCTGCTTGGAATGCTGTAGCTTGATCAATTCCCCATACAAATGCTGATTTCTTTCTTGTAACATTGTATATGGGGCGTAGCAGCAATCCTAGATGCGGTATAAATGCTCTCCAGTAACCAACTGCCCCTAAATCTTTTGGGCTTCTGTTAACGTCTTAGGTTCTGGAGAATTCTGGATTGTATCCAGCACAGGCTGAGGTATCTTCCGAACAGGCCCAGACCACATCATTCCTAGGAATTTAACTTCTTGGGTTGGACCTTGAATTTTGTCTTTATTTATTGCCCATTCCCGTCCAGTCATGTAATTCACTAGAACAGGTAATGCTTCTTTCACTTCCTCTTTAGATCCCGAGATCATGATGTCATCAATGTAGTGAAACACTGGAAGATGTAGAGTGAGGTGGCTTAAATCCCGTGCAACTAGTCCATGGCAAATCGTAGGTGAGTGTATATATCCCTGGGGCAAAACTTGGAAGGTATATTGGCGTCCTTCCCAAGTGAAAGCAAATTGATCTTGCGACTCAGGTGCAATAGGAATTGAAAAGAACGCATTAGCTAAATCTATTACCGCATGCCACTCCCCGGCCTGTTTGGCAATGTTTCCCACAATGGTGATAATATCAGGGACAGCAGCACTCAATGGTGGTGCTACCTTGTTGAGTCTCCGGTAATCCACCGTCATTCGCCATGAGCCATCCATCTTCTTTACAGGGAATACTGGAGCATTGAACGGACTGACAGCTGGACGAATTACACCTGACTGTAAAAGCTTGTCGATAGTTTCACTAATTTCTTGACATCCTCCTGGCAAACGGTATTGCTTCAGTCTTACCGGGTTGCACGGAGGAGGAACAATGACAGGTGTCCAATTTGCATTCCCTCGCACAATGTCTTTTACTGGTCTGAGATAGTATGGCTTATGAGGGAATCCAAACGTGAACACCCCCCACTGTGTCTCAATACTCTGCCCTAGTAACACATCTATTCCCAAGATATTGTCTGGCAATTCTGAAATCAAAACTTTAGCACTGAATCTTGGTCCTTTGTTATTTGACATAGCCACAACAGTTTGTACTGCTTTGGTAATTCTACCTCCTAAACCTTCTATTCTCACACAGGGTCCTGATAGCCTTGATGGATTACCATGCAGTACTGTGACTTCTGCTCCTGTGTCAACTAAAGCTAAAATCTTTGTTGGTCCTGGTCTTGTCCCCCACCACACAGTCAAAGGTACATAAGGGCGTCGGTCCCCGGCGGTTAAAGGGGACACATGTACCGCCGGAGTCCCACCATTCTGTCATTGTACAACAGCACTGTCCCAATCCATCAAATCATGTGTCATCAGATCTTTTACAGGATACAAGGATCTGACTTTACCATCACTCTCTGGCAGTGCTTGTTTCTCACTAGATGTAGTATGAGAGTAAGTCCTAGCACAATATTCTGTTGGAAACAGTGAAGACATATGTGGGTATGAATGTGGGGGGGTGTTATCTTGGGCTTGAAGTGAGGGTGGGGGCACAGCATAAGGAGCACAATGTTGGAATAGAGGTATGGACAGAGGAGCTGTGTCTGTAGGCATGAGAGGAGTGTTTTTTAAATAACTAGGGGGAGGAGACTTTGGGACAAATGGGGCAGAGGGCATGGTATTGTCTGCCTGATCCTTGCATGCCAAATGTACCTGTACCTTTTTATTAGACCCTTTTTTTAGATTTAACCATTTTTCAAATATGGCAGGTGTTGAAATTCCATTAATTTGTTCTCTGGGTACACCAGCCTCAATCAAATCATTCCACATTTGAAAACGATTAACTCTCAGCCTTTTTTTATTCCTAAACTTTCCCTGCTTTTCTCCCTCTATTGGTTCCACCATCTCCTCCCTCGTCCTGTTAGCGGCAAACACACCTTTCCTAGGGTTAGATTCTGACTCTAATTCTCCAATTTCAGCTAAATAAGTGGTGAGCTGATGTACCTTTACATTATTCCCCAAACTGCCCAGCAAAGACAATAAAGATGCCTTCATTTCCTGGGGTGCACTTTTTAAAAACCGAGACCGCATGCTGGCTGTGAATTCCTCCATGTCTGGACCTTCCCAGTTATCCTTGTTTAATCCCACCACACAACCCATAACTCTAATGCGGGTAATAGCATCCCTCGGTTTTGACCAGGGTGAAATGGGCTCAATGTCATTGCTAGATGGGAAGGCCACAATTATGGCATGCCGCACCATATCAAATAATGAAAAATTACCTCCAATCTCCCTCACCCTCCGTAATACCTGCATGAGCTGTGGATGCAGCGTCAGCTGCCCCATACATAATGCTTCCCTTGCATTCAACTGCACACTGTCAGCTCCTCCATCCCACATGTGCAATAACCATTCTCCCACATTTTCACCAACTTCATGCTTATACACCTTTGCCAGCTCCATGAGCTCTGTTTGTGTGTAACTTTTTACCACTTCATTCATCTCTTCATGTACACCATTTCTCAAACCACGCGCTCTATCTTGTAATGTCCTCTTCCGCTGCTGTGTAAAGATAGGACGGGCTTGTCGCCTGTCCACATCATTATCATCATCAGAAAAGGATACATACTCATCATCAGATGACTGTAGCGGTGCTTCAGGATCCCATATGGGGTTTGCAACCATTGCTCGCACTTTACTTACAGGCACTGGCTTTTTTCCTTTCTGTGACCTCCTGCGGTTAATCTTGCTTACCACTAAAGTAGTACATTTTTCTTCTAGGGCAGCCACCTGGCATGCATTACTATGCATACATTCTTTAGTCATAACTAATAAATCTTTTACATCCTGCAACTCTTTCTCGAGCGCTTTATTTCTCTGCACCTCGCGGCTAAGGGCCTGCACAACTATCCACCCTGTAGTGGCAGCGGCTTTCCGCACTTTTTTGGAGTATACTCCCAGGTCTAACCGTAATGCTTGAGCACCAAGTTCAGTACCAGCATCAGGATAGACAGGAGCTGCATACTTGATCAGCTCCTCAGCAATGGGTTTCCAGTTTTCTAAACTGGCCCACAATGGAATTGTCCCATACTTAGACGCCTCCTTCCCTCCTGCTCTATTACTTTTTTTTAAACAGAGTAAGCATCTTTACTCTCAGGGGGAACACAAAAATGCAAATATACCAATCAAAGACAATGCTTGTTAACTATATCTCTTTTCACTGTGCAACGTGACTGTGCTATAGGCTTATTCAATCTATATACACATTCAAATATTCTATATTTAGTGATTGTGCAGTATCCTGTTCACAGCGCCAGTTGTAATGGTAATTTCTTTATATTTATGAAGTTCTGAATTGCATAAATATAAAATAATACCACAAATAAAATAATAAAAGGTATACTGGTCAATCACATAAATATTAGTGAATATCTTGAATGAACAGACAAGAGGCAAAGTTTTGATGAAAGTATAAACAAAACTTTACTGGGAATACAATTATCAAGCACACAAAAAAGAAACAAATACTTTAAAAACACACACTGCTATAAACAATACATTCAGGTAAGAAATCTACTTAGCTCTATTCATGGAGATTCAGCAGCTTACACAGGATAATTGAATCAGCATAACACACAGAACAATGAGGTGAGTTCCTTGCCACATGTTAAATGGATTTACATGGGCACCTCTAAAGACACCTGGCTTCTTCCGACCCAGTCATGAAACTGAAACTCTAGTTTCTGGAAACCCCTTGAATAACCTCCCATCTAGTATCCACCCACAGAGGTAACATAACCAATACCTAATGGTCATCTCTAGGAGGCGGATACTACATGTGGTCCTTTGTGAAAGGAAGTGACTTAAGAATTCTCAATACCTTCCTAAAGCACATGTCTCATTGACTATGCGGCAGCCATCTTTATTCACTCGACGTCACAGTGCTCACTAGGCCACCTATAGGTCACTTCCTCCCTAAAGCACATGTCTCATTAAATATGCAGCAGCCATCTTCTTGCTCTTAATGTCACATAGCTCACTACACCCCCTATAGGTATCATAAGTTATTGCACATGAATGGGAACACAATAATAGAACATTTATCATTGCCCATAACCAATACAGGTGGGTCTTTATTTTTATTCGTATTATATTCTAAAAGCTCGAGTCTTTCTTTTTGTTTCACTGCTTTGAGGGATTCTTCTAGCTTTTCTTTTGGGTAATTTTTACTGATAAATTGAGCTTCTAGTGTTCTAGCTTGTTCGTCAAAATCTGTATTAAGGGAACAGTTCCTGCGAAGACGTAGGAACTGACCTTTAGGGACCCCATCTAACCATGGTTGGTAGTGGCAGCTTGATCTGTCAATGACTGTGTTGGTGCACACTTTTTAAAAAAAAGTTCTAGTGTTAATATTCCCATCCTGGATAAAAATTTGAATGTCTAAAAAATTTATTAAATCTTTGCTGTGTTCTGATGTTAAAATGATGCCACTATTGTTGTTGTTTAGATGATTTAAAAAAAGTTTAAGTGAGGTTTCAGGACCTTTCCAGATAAAAAACAAGTCGTCTAAGTATCTAAAATAGGATACTAGGTTTGTTTTACAGTCAGTCTGTTCAACTAAATGTGAGTAACCACTTGGTTTTTTATCTTCTCACCTCTGGCATTTTATACTTTGAGCACCATTGTTGTTCCTGCTTTTATTTCGACATATGGTCCCCTAATCAAGAAAGAATACTAAGACCTCACGTATCCCATAAGTGGGGATTATACCACTGTACGTTATCAACACTAGAGCTAAGTCCATAGCTCTTGAAAACATGAGTAGGACCATATACTCTTTTATTGCTTCTACCCCTTTCAGGACATACTGCACCATCAGTTGTTATTTTTTTTATTTCATATGATGTACAAAGACGCATCTACACCACTCTGAAGAATCCCCCACTACAAAAGACTGTATTCACCTCTACAAAGAAATACCTCGTTGTTTGATTCATCTACCAGTCAGACTATTTATTCTGGACTTCTATTTGCTTATTATCTATCATATATATTGCATTCTAGTCTGCCTATTCTGTGCTCTTTTAATTTATGTGGTTTATAGTGGCGCTGCCTTCCTTTCTTTTTTCTGTACCTCCTCTGATTTCCCCCCTGCTGAGAAGGATCCTGCAGGAGCAAGTGACGATTCTCGCAGTGATTCCCTTCTGGCCCAGACGGGCTTGGTTTCCCCTGCTGCAGAAACTCTCTCAGGACATGCCTCTGAAATTCCCAGATCAACTCAGTCTCCTACAACAAGGTCCGATCTCTCACCCATCTCCTCAGTCTCTCAATTTAAGGGCTTGGAAATTGAGAAGCAACGTCTCTCCAGCAAAGGCTTCTCTTATTCAGTAATTTCTACTCTTCTGAATGCCAGGAAGAAGTCCACTTCTTCAGCTTACTATCGTATTTGGGACATCTTCTGTAGCTGGTGTTTGGCACATAATATTTCTCCTTTGTCTCCCAGTATCTGTGACATCCTTCAATTTTTACAGGACGGATTTGACAAGGGTTTGAGTCGCAGCTCCCTAAAAGTGCATACTTCAGCTATCTCTGCTCTGTTAGATCGGAAATTGGCATTTGATCCAGATATTGCTAGATTTTTTAAAGCCATTCTCAAGCTTTGCCATCCAGTACGGTCTTGCTCCCCTCCTTGGGATTTCCCTCTGGTTTTACAGGCCTTGTCTGGTTCTCGATTTGAGCCCTTGGAGAGTGTTTCTATACTTACTCTTACATTGAAAAATGTTCTGTTGGTTGCCTTGACCTCAGGCAGAAGAATCTCCGAGCTAAGCACTCTCTCCTGTGAGTCTCCCTTTTTGATTATTCAGGTAGACAGAGTGATCCTTCGTACGATTCCAGTCTTCAGACCCAAGGTGGTTTCTGCTTTTCATATGAATCAGGACATCATTTTGCCAGCCTTTTTCCCTCATCCCTCATCGGAAGAAGAAGAAAAATGGCATTGTTTGGATCTGGTGCGCTGTTTATCTACATACCTGAACCAGACTTCAGTCATAAGGAAGACATCTAGACTGTTCATTATTCCTTCAGCTTACAAGAAGGGTCAAGCCGCTTCTTCATCTCTTATTGGCCGATGGATCATCTCAGCCATTAGTCAGGCCTACTCATCCTCCGGAGTCCCTGTCCCTCAAGGCCTTACAGCTCATTCTACCAGATCCTTGGCCGCTTCTTGGGCAGCTGCAGCCAACATTTCTGCAGATCGCATTTGTTCGGCAGCAACATGGTCCTCCTCCAACACGTTTATCAATCACTATCAGTTGGATGTAGTGCGTTCATCTACCACAGAATTTGGTAGAAGTGTCCTCTCTGCTGCCTTATAGTTTGTGGATCAATAAACCGTATTTGCATGGATTTATGTGTTGTGGTTATTATTCTCCCTCCCTTACTCCTTTTAGCTTGGGTATAACCCATACGTAGGGCTGCCATGGATATATCCGAGGAAAACAGAAAATGTATGCCATACTTACCGATATTTTCTTTTCCCGGATATATGCCACGGCAGCACTGCGGTCCCACCCTCTTCTGAAATCATGTGTTGTTCCGTGGCTTTAAACTAAGACTGAAGGGGTATAGGGAGGAGTCTCTTTTATTTAGGAGGTGTTCCTGTCCAATTGAGAAGGGGGGGAGCTATACCCATACGTAGTGCTGCCATGGTATATATCCGGGAAAAGAAAATATCGGTAAGTATGGCATAAATTTTCTGTTTTCCTGGATATTATTCATGGCAGCATATACACATGGGTTAGGTCCTCCCCTACAGCAGATAGGACAGGAAAATCACCAAGGTTTTAAAAGGAGGCTCCATCCCTAAGGTCCTCAGTCTTTTTCCTGTCCTACAGCCCTTAGGACGTGAGCAATTTGCTCCCTTTACTTACGGACATGTATGTTTTTTTTTATCTTCATTACTTTATTTGCCTGTTTTACTGTAGTACATTATGCAGTTGTGCTTTTATGCTGTGATGCATTTAAGCTTTGATATCTTTAAACTAGTGCATTATACAGCTGTACCTTATTTTTAGATTGTGGTACATTATGCGGTTGTGCTTTTGCTAGGAAGCATTTAAGCTGTGTGGCATTTAAAACTGTTTCATTTAAATTTGCATTTAATACCGTTGCCTGTAATACCGCAAGTCATTGGAAACTGCAGTACATTTGGAAAACTGCAGTGCATTGGAAGACTGATATATTTTAAAAACTGTGATACATTTTGGAAACTGTGATACATTTTGGAAACTGTTACCTTTTATACCTCGAGGCCTTTAGACTGTGGTGTCTTTAAACTTTGACTTTTTGCACCTGGTTGACTTTTAAACTTCCTTGCAGGCACTTTTGTTATCTATTTTGCTTCCCCTCGGTCCCAGTGATCTATTCCCGGTTCCCTGGGTGTTTAGGGGCCATGTAGGCTTCAGACAGAGTCCTCTTCCTGTTCTCTAACCAGCAAACTCACTCGGAATAGGCCCACATGTGTGCAGTTTGTGCCTTAACCCCTTAAGAACACAACTTCTGGAATAAAAGGGAATCATGACGGAATATTTCCGTCATGTGTCCTTAAGGGTTTAATGGGCCTAATACAGGTGACTTGCATTGTGGGAAGACAAGTTGTGGCAGCCATCTTGGATAAGGGCAATTGCCAGAAAGTTCCTAAAATAAAGGGAAAATTACAGTAAACATACCACCTTATTTGGTAAGTATTTGCAGGGTCTCCAGACATGGATAAGTGCTGTCTTCAGCCTGTTTAGAATTTAACAGTGCACTTTTTTTCTTAATACTTTACCACAGGTAATATTTAGTTATTATTATTATTATTTGTCAGATGTCTGATTCTTCACCAGGATGTGGTTATGAGGAGAAAACAGCGGAAGGAATTGGTTATGCACTGACTTCCTCCAGAAGGTTGTCGCTTGAGCATGACCTATCACTGTGCAGCCACATGACATGCGGGCAGGGCTTACAAAGTAAGTTCCAGAGGCCTTAGGGGTAAGAAAAGAGGCCAGGCTTTAACCTGTGGAGGAAGTTATTTCCAACCCCAGAACTACACCACCTAAGTTGCACACTTATGGATCATAGGTGGACGCAGACCTGTCCAAAATTTTACGCCTACCATTGCAGGAGGCCAGCCAGCTGTGACTTCTGCTGCTGTTTCTACAAACATGAAATATGTGATTAAAAATCTAAAGGCTACTATGGAGAGAGATATTAAAGCCAAGTTTGAAGAGGCAGTCTGAAGTCTTCAGGTTACAACTGACTTCTTCACAGAAACTTCCCTAGATGTAACTAGGATATTCTCTGGATCAAATGGCTTTATCTATAGCAGCTAAGAAAGCATTATGTTTTTTTTTTTTTTCTGGGATGATGACTCATCCTCCAAGTCTACCCTCTACACCATTCTATTTGAAGGGGTGCTGCTGTTTGGGAAAACTTTGGATATTTCCATTGAAAAGGTGCATGAGGGCTGCAAGATATTGGTACCTTAGGATGGAAGTTCCAAGGATCCCAGCTCCTCATAGTCTGACCGGAGAACCTCCAGTGACCAGTATTTCTGAGATTTGTGGAGCTACTGGCCCTGCAGGGAATACTCCAGAGGTAACTCATGGCAGTTGGTAAACCTGCCTTTCAAGGTTCTAATGGAGCTATAAAACAGTTGTTTTGCTCTTCAGCAATGAACATATCTCCTCCAGTACTAGGAGCCTCATTTTTCTTATCACCCATACCTGGGCTTGTCATACTCTGGAGGCTTGAGTGGTATCCATGGTCCAATTGATATAGACTGGAGTTTTTTCTTAAGGCACAGGAGTCTCCATACCAACAGGAGTATTAAGACCAATGAATCAAAAGGTAAAGCACCGAAGGAAGAAGCCTTCTGGACAAAGAAGTGATTTCTTTTTTTTTTTTAGGTCCCAGAACAAGAGCTGTTCCAGGGACAAGTTTCGCCTCTCTTCTGGTGCTAAGAGGAAAAGCACATGAAGGCCTACACTGGACCTAAGAGGGGCCAACAAGAGGCTGAATGTCAGAGTCTTCAGGATGGAGTCAATCAGATCCATATCTCAAGCAATCTGGAAGGATAATTTCCTTACCTCTATATATCTCAAGGATGCTTACTTTCAGTCCAATCTGCAGAAGAAATCTTTGGCATTAGCTCAGAAGAGAACTTCCATGTTAGTGCCCTACCATTTGGCCTCAATGCGGCCCCAAGAATCTTTCTATGTGCTTATAGTGTTATTGAGAGTCCAGAACTCCACCTGGTTCCATTATCTGGAGGATCTACTTCTGATAGTCTTAGACCCTCAGAAGGCAGGCACACAGAGGTATATAGTTCTTTCAGAACTCCTAAAGTTTGGCTGCTTGATGAATATCAAGAAAAGCAGTTTCAGGCCAGCTCAGTGGTTGACATTCCCGAGTGGAAAATTCTATGCTCTGCTTTTTCTCTATCTCAGGAACAGTTCCACAGATTGTAAAGGTTTTCTCTCACAGTTTCTTCATTTCTGCTTGGTAACAGCAAGAAAATAGATGCAGCTACTAGGAATCCTGACTTCCACCAGCAGACTTGTCAGATGGGCCCAATGGCATCTCTGGATTCCTTACATATCCTCCCTATCTTGGTATAACAAGAGAAAGATTATTGGAGCCAGCCACTTACTATGTCCCCATCAGTGGAGTTACACCTTACCCTGGCAGCTGGAAGAGGGATTCGATCTCTGAGTTTCCAGTGAACAGAACCTCATTGGTCAATTATTAGCTTGAATTCCAGTTTTTATAAGATTGGTTGCACAGTGTGTGAACCATGTTGCACAATATTTCCATTCATTTCTATGGGATTAAGGGTCATTTTGGTCCTAGGAGCACATAGCAGCACTTTGCTTCATATAGGCATTGATTGAAATCATGCCTCCACTGTGTGTGGTGAAGCCAATATTTGACGTACCATTGGTCTCATGGGCCCTGACTGAACCATTATTCGAACCTCTAGAAGGAGCTTCCATGATGATAGCACAGAAAGTGCTGGTGGCTGGTACCCCAGCAAGGAAAATGGGTGGACTCAAGGCTTGATCCTGTGAACCCCCTTTCACTACTTTTCAACAGATATGGTCATCTTGCATTTGGCACCTGAAGATCCTGCCTATGGTGAATGCTTATCAATGTCATTCTCTTCCTGTACTGAAGGGTTGCCATGGCATTGGTTTCTGCTGACACTTTTTGTAAGCTATCATTTGAACCTCGTTAGACACATTTGTCTGGCATTTCATACTGTTCGTTAAAACAGTCTATGTTGCACAATTTGATACTCAAGTACTTAACTCAGTTCATTCTTCTATGTTGAATTATTCTGATTATTTGATTGGCTATTCTGTCCCTCCCTTTGTAATTTTGGGTATTCCCCATGTGTATATGCTGCCATGATTAGCCAGGAAAGTGGAACATTTATTCATACTTACCGTAATTTTCTTTTCCTGGCAATTATTCATGGCAGCATATACTTCCCACCCATTAATGTCTCTATTTATGTACTGTAGAGCTTGTAAACTGACTGAGGACCTTAGTGATGGAGCCTCTTTTTAAAACCTTGGTGGTTTTCCTGTCCTATCGGCTGTAGGGGAGGAGCTGTAGGGGAATGTTTCTGGCCAGCAGATAATTGAGTTTAGTATGTTGCTGAAACTCCATTATTGTCAGGATCGTGACAGGGATCCAACACGCAGAATACAAACAGGAGATAGGTACGTATACCGGACCTTAGAATGGCCGGACTAACGTAAGGAGAAAGCAAAAGAATGGTCAGAGACAAGCCGAGGTCGAGGGAACGAGAGATCAGGTAAGCGAGAGACAAGCCGAGTCAAAAGGACAAGAGAGGAAAGCAGGGTCAAAATACAAGCCGAGTCAGGAACCAAAAGACAATAGAGGTAAGTGCACTGAGTGACCAGACTAGCTAGAACCACGACAGGGCAATGAATCATTCCACAGAACCCTTTTTTATACCTTGGCTCTTTAACTGTTGGCTCCGCCCCCAACGAGTCCTGATTCGTTGTTCGGCACTTGGTTGCCGTGATTGACGGGTCGGAACGTGATTGCCGTCATGACGTCGGCTACTGAGCGCCGCGTCATAAAAGGAGGCGGAGCTATCGCGGCCGGCGTGTAAAACCGGGAGGAGTGCAAGGATCGGGTGAGTCAGCCCCCCTGGGAGGATGGACGTCTAGGTGTCTAACCTCCTCCGAGGTAGACACCAAAGGTAACCTGACAGTACCCCCCCTCTCAGAAACGCCCACCGGGCGGAAGGAACCGGGGCGAGACGGAAAACGAGCATGAAATGCCCGGAGGAGACGAGGGGCATGCACATTTTCATGGACCACCCAAGACCTTTCTTCAGGCCCATACCCCTTCCAGTCAACAAGATATTGCAACCTCCCCCGAGAAATACGAGAATCGAGAATGGATTTGATTTCATATTCCTCCTGACCCTCAACCTGGACAGAGAGAGGGGAGGACTCAGCGGAGGAAAATCTGTTGCAAACCAAAGGCTTCAACAAAGAAACATGAAAAGAGTTAGGGATGCGCAGGGCAGGCGGAAGGGCAAGACGATACGCAACCGGGTTAATCCGACACAGAACCTTGTAAGGGCCTATGTAACGAGGGGCAAATTTCATGGAAGGAACCTTCAAGCGGATGTTTCTGGTACTCAACCACACCCTATCACCCGGGGCAAAAACCGGAGCCACCCGTCTCCGTTTGTCAGCGTGTCGTTTGAACACCATGGAATTCTGAAGAAGAATTCGTCGAGTCTGATCCCACAACTTTCTCAGATTGGCGACATGAACATCAACTGACGGAACCCCTTGGGAAGGGGAAACCGACGGAAGAATGGAAGGATGAAAGCCATAATTCAAGAAAAAGGGGCTAGAACGAGTAGAATCACAAACGAGATTGTTGTGTGCAAACTCTGCCCAAGGAATCAGACCAACCCAATCGTCCTGGTGTTCAGAAACAAAACAACGCAAATATTGTTCAATCTTTTGGTTGGTGCGTTCGGCAGCTCCGTTGGACTGGGGATGATAGGCAGATGAGAAATTCAACTTGATGCCTAAGTGAGAACAGAAAGACTTCCAAAAGCGGGAAACAAATTGGGAACCTCTATCAGAAACAATTTCAGAGGGAATACCATGTAAACGAAAAATCTCCCTCGCGAATATCTCAGCTAATTCGGGAGACGAGGGCAGTTTAGGCAAGGGCACGAAATGAGCCATTTTAGTAAACCTGTCAATCACCGTGAGAATAACAGTATGTTTTTTAGAAACAGGCAAATCGACAATGAAGTCCATAGCCAAACACGACCATGGTCTCTCGGGAATTTCTAAGGGGTGCAAAAGTCCACAAGGGAGCGCGTGAGGTTGCTTAGTCTTCATACAGACAGCACATGCCCTGACGAAATCCCTTATATCCTTACGAAGGGAAGGCCACCAGAAATCTTTAGAAATCAGGGAACACGTTTTGCGTATGCCGGGGTGCCCAGCAATTTTACTGTCATGAAAGCAATGCAGCAGTTCCACTTGGAGCTCAGGAGGAACGAAGTATCGATCCCCAGGAACAGGTTTGGGAGCTAGATGTTGTACTTTCTTGATCTCAGCAAGCAACGGCGAGTGTATCCTGACACATGTGTTGGCAATAATATTACACTTGGGAACGATAGAAGACAAAGCTGCTTCAGACACCGTAGAAGGTTCATGTTGACGGGACAATGCATCTGCCTTAGAGTTCTTAGAACCAGGTCTATAAGTGAGCACGTAATTGAAATGTGTCAGAAACAAGGACCAACGAGCTTGCCTGGCGGACAAGCGCTTGGCCTCCCCTATATAGGACAAATTCTTGTGATCCGTCAAAATAGTAACCGGGTATAATGTCCCCTCCAACAAATGTCTCCATTCCTTTAAAGCCATAATGACCGCTAACAGTTCCCTATCACCAATGTCATATCTACTTTCAGGCCCAGATAATTTCTTGGAAAAAAACCCACATGGATGTAACGGTTTATCCAAACCTAGCCTTTGGGACAAGATAGCGCCTATACCTGTCTCCGAGGCGTCTACCTCGAGTAGAAAAGGCAAAGATGTGTCAGGATGAACTAATATCGGTGCTGAGGCAAAATGTTCTTTGAGTGTTTTGAAAGCAGAGAGAGCCTCTGTAGACCAAGTCTTGGTATCAGCACCCTGTCTAGTCATATTGGTAATAGGAGCAATAATAGAAGAGTAACCTTTAATGAAGCGCCTATAATAATTGGAGAATCCGATAAATCTCTGAATGGCCTTGAGTCCCCTGGGCAATGGCCAATCTAAAATCGATTGGAGTTTAATGGGGTCCATCCTAAATCCGTCTCCAGAAATAACGTAGCCAAGAAAGTTTATCTGAGATTGGTCGAAGCTACACTTTTCCAATTTGCAGTACAATCCATGTTGTAACAGTTTGCGCAGTACCCTTCTGACTTGTCTGTGGTGAGTCTCAATCTCTCTAGAGTGTATTAGTATATCATCCAAATATACTATAACGCATTCATGCTGAAATTCCCTAAGAACCTCATTAATAAGGTCCTGGAATACTGCAGGTGCATTGCAAAGCCCGAAGGGCATTACCGTGTATTCATAGTGGCCATAACGGGTATTGAAAGCTGTTTTCCATTTGTCTCCCTGCTGAATTCTCACCAAGTTATAAGCTCCCCTCAAATCTAACTTGGTAAAAATCTTGGAGCCTTTCAGTCGATCAAAGAGCTCAGTAATCAAAGGAATAGGATAAGCATTTCTAACAGTTATCTTATTCAAGCCCCGATAATCAATGCAAGGCCGTAGAGTGCCGTCTTTTTTATCTACAAAAAAGAAACCGGCCCCGGCCGGAGAAGATGATCTCCTAATAAATCCTTTGTCTAGGTTTTCACGTATGTACTCCTCTAGGACTAAGTTTTCCTTAGTGGATAAAGGATATACCGTACCCCTCGGAGGCATAGTACCAGGTAGGAGTCTAATTTTACAGTCGAAAGACCTATGTGGAGGTAAAGTATCAGCCCTCTTTTTGTCAAAGACTGCCTTTAAATCCAGGTACTGCGACGGTATCTGTAAATCTGTAGATTGGGAAGAGTTAACCGGGGCGTCAACCCTGCAAATCGGTGAGACTTTCTGCAAACATCCTCTCTGGCAACCCTGACCCCAGGAGACTATCTCACCCAGTTCCCAGTCAATGATAGGGTTATGCTTCTTAAGCCAGGGGTACCCCAAGACTATAGGAACTGAAGGAGATGAGATCAGCATGAGGGATATTCTTTCCTCGTGATGGTTAACTTAATTGGTATGGTTTCACGAAAAATAACAGGTTCAGATAATGGTCTACCATCTATGGCCTACCATCAACGGCCAAGGGTGTATCCCTTAGCTGAGATGGGATAGAATGGTTAGTGACAAAGGCTTGGTCAATAAAGCTTTCAGCTGCTCCGGAATCTATCAAAGCCATAGCATTAAGTACTCCCTTTTCCCAAGCTAAAGAAACAGGTATCAGAAGCCTATGATCTTTATAATCATATATAGAGGACAAGATAGAAACACCCAAGGCCTGTCCTCTTGAGAAACTTAGGTGCGAGCGTTTCCCGGCCGGTTAGGGCAATTTAGGCGTAGGTGACCTCTAATTCCGCAATACATACAAAGACCCTCCCTTCTCCTGTACTGTCTTTCTTCTTCTGAGAGTCGAGTATTACCTATTTGCATAGGTTCTGGGAGAGCTAAAGTAGTAGAATCAGAAGTCTGAAATGAGGGAGCTAGTCTTATGGAGGATCTGCGGGTTCTATCCCGAATATTCTGCCTCTGTCTCATACGTTCATCTATTCGGGAAATAAATGAAATCAGATCCTCCAAATTTTCAGGAAGATCTCTTGTGGCCACCTCATCTAAAATCTCATCAGATAACCCGTTCATAAATACGTCCATATAAGCCTGTTCATTCCACTTGACTTCTGCCGCCAAGGATCTGAACTCTAAAGCATAATCCACGAGGGTTCGGTTATACTGTCTAAGACGTAACAGTAGTCTAGCTGCATTGGCCTTTCTTCCTGGGGGGTCAAAAGCTCTCCTAAATGCAGCGACAAAAGCATTATAATTATAAACTAACGGGTTATCATTTTCCCACAGGGGGTTAGCCCATCTAAGTGCCTTGTCAATGAGCAAGGTAATTATAAATCCAACCTTCGCCCTGTCAGTAGGGTAGGCGTGGGGTTGTAACTCAAAATGAATACCTATCTGGTTTAAAAAACCTCGACAAGTGTCAGGAGCGCCGCCATAGCGTGACGGGGACGTAACACGGGAAGAAGTAGCCACTGTGGCTACCTCTAGGCCTGTACTTATAGGAGAGATAGATGGGGTACGCATCTCCTCTGAGTGATTACTAGGACGAGATAGCAATGCTTGCAGAGCTAGAGCCATCTGGTCCATTCTATGATCCATGGCCTCAAATCTAGAGTCAGGAGAACCGACCTGAGAGTTTGTACCTGCAGGATCCATTGGCCCTGTCGTAATGTCAGGATCGTGACAGGGATCCAACACGCAGAATACAAACAGGAGATAGGTACGTATACCGGACCTTAGAATGGCCGGACTAACGTAAGGAGAAAGCAAAAGAATGGTCAGAGACAAGCCGAGGTCGAGGGAACGAGAGATCAGGTAAGCGAGAGACAAGCCGAGTCAAAAGGACAAGAGAGGAAAGCAGGGTCAAAATACAAGCCGAGTCAGGAACCAAAAGACAATAGAGGTAAGTGCACTGAGTGACCAGACTAGCTAGAACCACGACAGGGCAATGAATCATTCCACAGAACCCTTTTTTATACCTTGGCTCTTTAACTGTTGGCTCCGCCCCCAACGAGTCCTGATTCGTTGTTCGGCACTTGGTTGCCGTGATTGACGGGTCGGAACGTGATTGCCGTCATGACGTCGGCTACTGAGCGCCGCGTCATAAAAGGAGGCGGAGCTATCGCGGCCGGCGTGTAAACGACCGGGAGGAGTGCAAGGATCGGGTGAGTCAGCCCCCCTGGGAGGATGGACGTCTAGGTGTCTAACCTCCTCCGAGGTAGACACCAAAGGTAACCTGACAATTATCTAGCCTGGCCCAGAGGAGGAGTCTGTTACTGTTTAAATTGAATGCCTGTTGCTTCCAGTAACTCAGTCTTGTTCCAGCATTAAGCTTTGGCTCATGTGTGGATTATTTGGCGATACCAGCGATATTTATTCCTGTGGATTATTGGGAACATTCTTTTATGGGGAAAAAGGGAATATTGGACGGTGATACAAACTACTACCGTCACAACTTGTTGCAAGCAGCGGGATTTTTCCTTCTTTTTCCCTGCACAGAGGATTCAAGGAAGGCACTATTATATAGTGCATGGAGGGCAACGCTAGCACTCGTGCAGTGACCCTGGCTTCGGAGGAACTCAAGGGATAGAGCTAGCTACGGGCAGCATCCCTATCCACAGCAACATGTAAGAGGAGTTCCACTGGAGGTTACAGCAGCACTTTGCCCAACAGGATGGTCCTGTATCAGAGGAGTGCATACTGGACTGGAGAGAGGCCACTCGTAAGGAGTTGTGGTACGATGCCCTGGGCGAGGTACAGCGGTGGCGGGGTGAGAGTCTCCCCAGTAAAGAGCAGCAGTTGCAGAAGCAAGTGGCCCTGCAGATGCCCTTCCTGGGAGAGCAGCCCCTGGAGGAATGGGTGAAGGAACTAGAGCACCAGGTATACCAGGCGCTCTGGTGGTATATGGCACAGTATATACCCTGGACAGCCGAGCATGACAAGCCAGAGGGAGAGGAGTTTGATGGTCCTGGCTTGTTATGGGAGTCCTTTGCAGAGCCTGACTTCGGGAGCCCTGCGCAGACCAGACTTCAGGACATTTTCAACGAGAGGGAGGTTAGGCATGACTGGGATGACCTCCATGAGGTAGAGCAAGACCTGGCTCACCTAGCAACCCTGGAATGGGAACTGGAGCAGGACTACCGAGATCTATTTCACTCCAGTGGGAAGGCTCAGCAGGACAGCAAGGTGACAGACCCAGATCCAGACCCCTTCAGCTGGGAAGATATCGTAGAGATGTACTGGGAGGAACCCCAGGCGGCAGGTGGAGATGGGACCGAGGTCTCTCCACCGGCCCTACAGGGATGCTGGACGGCAAGCCCAGATCCCCACCAGCAGTGCATCTCACAGGGAGAGGAGATAACCGGTTCCTCTCCCCATCGGCGGCCTGAGTTCCGGGAGGAGGTGATGGTAGATCCCTCCACCGTACAGCAACCAGCGTTTTGGGGAGGGAACGCAACCGGCCTCCCTCTCCTCCACCAGCCAAAGGTTCCTGAGGTAGTGGACCTCATAGACTTGTCCTGGGGACACACACAGATGGCAGGTGGAGATGGGACCGAGGTCTCTCCAACAGCCCTACAGGGATGCTGGGTACCCAGCCCAGATCCCCAGCGGCAGTGCATCTCACAGGGAGAGGAGACAACCGGTCTCTCTCCCCAGAGGCGACCTAAGTTCCAGGAGGAGGTGATGGTAGATTCCTCCACCTTACAGCAACCAGCGTCCTGCGGACTGGGGGCAGCCGGCCTCCCTCTCCCACCGCAGAAGGAGATACCGGGTGAGGGGGAGAACAACCCTAACCACACTGGCGCAGATGGGACTGCGGTCTCTGTGCCAATCCTACAGGGATGCTGGACGGGCGGTCCAGATCCCCAACTATCCCTGCAGAGATACTAGGAGGAGGAGGTAAGCAAGCCCTCTCCTCCACGGCTACAACCCGACCGGGTCCTGGGGGCAGTGGATGAACCTGCATTACCCACTGTGACGAAGTGCCCTTCGCCACTTGTGCCTGGAGAGGACTGCTTGCCCGCCTCTTGCCCTGTGACTATGGCCCCTGGGATGTATTGCCCTTTAAAGACATGATTTGGGCATAATGGATTGTGTTGTGCTGCTGCTGGCCCTTTAAGAACCATCTGGGGACATACTGTGGAGTTACTGGGTGGCCACCATTTCCTGTATCAGAAGCACATGGTGAGAACAATGGATGGCGGCCATTTTAACTCACAGACACTGTTTGGACTTTTCAACACGGTGCCATCTCGCCAGTATTTGTTGCACAGAGACATCGTGCGGTGGTTTTGGACTATACAGCAGGGGACACATTATACAGTGATTGTTTTTATTTAGCCTGTATATGTTCTGCAGAATCTGCATTAAACTGTATTTTCCAAAGTACTGAACGGATCTGGGTGAATTTTGGATATGTGGTTCACCCAGATCCTCCAGTTCCAATGATATACTTTTTATGGGGTTATTGCATGTTTTGGGGTCCCTGTGTGTTTTATGAAACTGTATAATATCTGGCCAGCAGATAATTGAGCTTTGTGTATTGTAAAAACTCAATTATCTAGCCTGGCCCAGAGGAGGAGTTTTGTGTTGCATAAATTGTGAGTTCTGTGTGCCAGTAAATTAGTCTTGTTCCAGCATTAAGCCTTGGCTCATGTTTGGGGGAAGGGATACCTACACTCTGGGGATTGCTATAATCACTATACTCCCCAGGGTATGATCACTAAGTTCTGCTAAGAGCTTGTTCCTGCTCTCTGGGGAAAGAGAGGTTCACCCACTGGAAGCTGGATCCTGGCCTTGGGTCCACGGTGGGTGGAAACAGCAGAGACCCCGGCGCAGTTGCATCGCTGGAAGTGGGGTCTGCAGTGCTGATGGTGTCGGTTGGAGTGCTTGGAGTCCTCAGCGAGCACTAGGAGCATCGATTGGCGGAGGTTCTAAGTCGGAGTGCCAGCGTTCCGTCACATTTGGTGGCAGCGGCGGGATGGCGTCCTAGTGCGAGGACCAGCAGCTCGGAGACACCGGTAACGTGTGGAGTTACGGATTTATAATTGATGGCAACGCTAGCCTCTGCACAGCGTCCCTACCTACAGCAACATGGAGCTAGCAAGACCCTGGACAGCAGCCAGTGAATTGCAAATCCGCCTGTCACAGTGCTATGAGGGTGCTGATTTCATGAAGGAATTAAAGGCGCGGCTGGTCTGGTTTGGCCCAAACCCTTCAGATGAGGTGGTCCATCAAGTGATGCGCATGTTGAGTGCTGAGAACCAAGGCGCTCGGAACTTCGAGTACCAACTGTGGAGTTTGGGGGTATTGACACCCCGTCTCCAGCGACAGAGTGAGTTACAGGGAGAGGAGAGCAGCGACCTCCCTTCCCAGCGGCAGTGCACCGTACAGAGGGAAGAGACAACCAGTCTCTCTCCCCAGCGGCAGTGTGTCCCACAGGGAGCTGAAGGTGCCATCCTTCCTCCCCGGCGGCAGTGTGTATCCCAGGGAGTTGAAGGTGCCGTCCTTCCTCCCCAGCGCCAGTGTGTATCCCAGGGAGCTGAAGGTGTCGTCCTTCCTCCCCAGCGGCAGTGTGTATCCCAGGGAGCAGAAGGTGCCGTCCTTCCTCCCCAGCGGCAGTGTGTAACCCAGGGAGCAGAAGGTGACGTCCTTCCTCCCCAGCGGCAGTGTGTACCCCAGGGAGCAGAAGGTGCCGTCCTTCCTCCCCAGCGGCAGTGTGTACCCCAGGGAGCAGAAGGTGCCGTCCTTCCTCCCCAGCGGCAGTGTGTGTCCCAGGGAGCAGAAGGTGCCGTCCTCCCTCCCCAGCGGCAGTGTGTATCCCAGGGAGCTGAAGGTGTCGTCCTTCCTCCCCAGCGGCAGTGTGTACCCCAGGGAGCAGAAGGTGCCATCCTTCCTCCCCAGTGGCAGTGTGTATCCCAAGGAGCCAAAGGTGTCGTCCTTCCTCCCCAGCGGCAGTGTGTACCCCAGGAAGCAGAGACCGTCTGTCTAGCACCCCAGCCGCAGGACAAAATATTGAAAGGGGAGACAGTTGGTCCCCCTCTCCACCAGCAAAGAGAGTGTCAGGGAGAGGAGCAGGTTACCCCCTCTCCCCAGCGGCAGTCTACAGTTCAGAGAGAGGAGCCTGTTACACCCTCTCTCCAGCGGCAGCCTAACTCACCAAGGGGAGATGTTAAGCCCCACAACTATGGAGATGGGACCAAAGTCTCTCTGCCAGCCCTACAGGGATGCTGGGCATTCAGCCCAGGTCCCCAGCGGCAGTATAATATACAGGGTCTCTCTCCCCAGCAGCGGCCTGAGTTCCAGGAGGAGGTGATGGTCGATCCCTCCACCTTACAGCAACCAGCGTCCTGGGGAGTGGGGGCAACCAGCCTCCCCCTCCAACAGCAGCCAGAGATACCGGGAGAGGGGGAAGACAAACCTAACCACACTGGCACAGATGGGACCGCGGTCTCTGTGCCAGTCCTACAGGGAGGCTGGAGGGTGGTCCAGATCCCCAACCAACTCCGCAGGGATGCCAGGAGGAGGAGGTAAGTGAAACATCCCCTCCCCAGCTACATCCCAACCGGGTCCTGGGGGCAGTGGATGAGCCTGTGATACCCACTGACCCCCTCCCAGCAGAAGAGCTGGCATCTGGGCAGAGCTCTGTTAGCCTCTGCCCCCCCATTTCCCCTGTATCAGAGCCTGACTTACCACGGGTTACCACAGTGGAAGAGCTGGCAGCAGGGCAGAGCGCTGCTGGCCTCTGCCCCCCAAGCAACACCAGCAGTTTGCCTAGCTGCACCAGGGAGACTGAGAGTGCTGCGCTGTCCCACTACAAACTTGAACCTACAGGCCAGTACCATTTATTGTGGGGGTGGTTACTCTGCGTATTTTTCTTTGTGGGTGGGCTGCCCGACTAATCTAGGTACTGACCGGCAGAAGGTCAGGTACCTGTTTAGTCTTCCCCCCAAAGGGAAGATGTGTGACGAAGTGCCCTTCGCCACTTGTGCCTGGAGAGGACTGCTTGGCCGCCTCTTGCCCTGTGACTATGGCCCCTGGGATGTATTGCCCTTTAAAGACATGATTTGGGCATAATGGATTTGTGTTGTGCTGCTGCTGGCCCTTTAAGAACCATCTGGGGACATACTGTGGAGTTACTGGGTGGCCACCATTTCCTGTATCAGAAGCACATGGTGAGAACAATGGATGGCGGCCATTTTAACTCACAGACACTGTTTGGACTTTTCAACACGGTGCCATCTCGCCAGTATTTGGTGCACAGAGACATCGTGCAGTGGTTTTGGACTATACAGCAGGGGACACATTATACAGTGATTGTTTTTCATTTAGCCTGTATATGTTCTGCAGAATCTGCATTAAACTGTATTTTCCAAAGTACTGAACGGATCTGGGTGAATTTTGGATATGTGGTTCACCCAGATCCCCCAGTTCCAAGGATATACTTTTTATGGGGTTATTGCATGTTTTGGGGTCCCTGTGTGTTTTATGAAACTGTATAATATCTGGCCAGCAGATAATTGAGCTTTGTGTATTATAAAAACTCAATTATCTAGCCTGGCCCAGAGGAGGAGTTTTGTGTTGCATAAATTGTGAGTTCTGTGTGCCAGTAAATTAGTCTTGTTCCAGCATTAAGCCTTGGCTCATGTTTGGGGGAAGGGATACCTACACTCTGGGGATTGCTATAATCACTATACTCCCCAGGGTATGATCACTAAATTCTGCTAAGAGCTTGTTCCTGCTCTCTGGGGAAAGAGAGGTTCACCCACTGGAAGCTGGATCCTGGCCTTGGGTCCAGGGTGGGTGGAAACAGCAGAGACCCCGGCGCAGTTGCATCGCTGGAAGTGGGGTCTGCAGTGCTGATGGTGTCGGTTGGAGTGCTTGGAGTCCTCAGCGAGCACTAGGAGCATCGATTGGCGGAGGTTCTCAGTTGGAGTGCCAGCGTTCTGTCACACCCACTGAGCTCCTCACAGCAGAAGAGCTGGCACCTGAGCAGAGCGCCACTGGCCTCTGCCCTATCCTTGTACCTTGCCCAGAGCCTGACACCCTGCAGGCTATCCCAGCAGAAGAGCTGGCACCTGGGCTAAGCACCACTGGCCTCTGCCCCCCAAGTAGCCCCAGCTGTTTACTTAGCTACACCGGGCTACTACTTATTCTCAGTGTGTAGATACTCAGTAATATTATACAGAGCGACATGGTTATTATCAGCGTATAGATACTCAGTATTATTATACAGAGCGACACGTTTATTATCAGCGTATAGATACTCAGAATTATTATACAGAGCGACATGTTTATTATCACTGTGTAGATACTCCGTATTATTATACAGAGCAACATGTTTATTCTCAGTGTATAGATACTCAGTATAATTCTACAGAGCGACATGTTTATTATCAGCGTATAGATACTCAGTATTATTATACAGAGCGACATGTTTATTATCAGCATATAGATACTCAGTATAATTCTACAGAGCGACATGTTTATTATCAGTGTATAGATACTCAGTATTATTAAAGAGAACGACGTGTTTATTATCAACGTATAGATACTCAGTATTATTATACAGAGCGACATGTTTATTATCAGCGTATAGATACTCAGTATTATTATACAGAGCGACATAGATACTTTATTATCATGTTTATTAGTGTATAGATACTCAGTATTATTATACAGAGTGACATGTTTATTATCAGTGTATAGATACTCAGTATTATTATACAGAGCGACATGTTTATTATCAGCACATAGATACTCAGTATTATTATTATACAGAGCGACATGTTTATTATCAGCGTATAGATACTTAGTATTATTATACAGAGCAACATGTTTATACTCAGTGTGTAGATACTCAGTATTATTATACAGAGCGACATGTTTATTATCAGCACATAGATACTCAGTATTATTATTATACAGAGTGACATGTTTATTATCAGTGTATAGATACTCAGTATAATTCTACAGAGCGACATGTTTATTATCCGCGTATAGATACTCGGTATTATTATACAGACTAGTGACTACATTATTATGTAGATACTGTGGTGTATACCAGCAGTCCCCTCTTGGGGAGCTTTGCACAATGCACAGTTTTTCCCTAACCAGCTCCTGTAGTAAGTGTGCAAGGCATGCTGGGATGGATACACCCCCTAAATTTGTTCTCTCTTCCCAGTGTGTGTATGGAGTTCGGCCATTTTGGGTGTATGTTACAGCAGCAATGTGTATATCGACAAAGGGATCGGACATAATATGTGACTTGTGATCAATAAATCCTGGCTGATTAATAGACGGTATGTTATTGTAAGTCAGCTATCATCAAACATAACAGGTACTCGATATCATTATACAGAGCGACATGTTTATTCTCAGTGTGTAGATACTCAGTAATATTATACAGAGCGACATGTTTATTATCAGCGTATAGATACTCAGTATTATTATACAGAGCGACATGTTTATTATCAGCGTATAGATACTCCGTATTATTATACAGAGCAACATGTTTATTATCAGTGTATAGATACTCAGAATTATTATACAGAGCGACAAGTTTATTATCAGCGTATAGATACTCGGTATTATTTTACAGAGCGACATGTTTATTATCAGCGTATAGATACTCATGACATTTGCACTGTCGTTATTCGGCATGTGCTATAAACTTTAACTTTAATAATACACAGACACATTTAATACTGTTGGAGTATAACGTCCACAGCTTTATTAATATGAATAAATTAACATATTTAGGGTCATTGTCATAAATGACATTATTTATTATCCCCCCGCACAACCCCCAGACAATGACCCTACCACATGAACAATAATTAACATCAATTACCAATAAACTTGTAAACATCCGGCCTACCAACGAGGCCCCATATCATAATGATAACTGTAGGGGTGTACCCAGACACCCCTACACCCCCAGGTTCGTCGCCACCGAAGAGCTAGAACCTACCAACCATGACACCGTCTGGCCTACTTCAGCCTAGGCCCTGGCCTGTACAGTTCCAATTCCCTGATAACTTCCAACTTAACCACGCCCTGTTCCGCCACAGCACTTGTCTTGACCCCTTAAGACCATGTGCGACCCCCACCACACTGAAACAGGGCTCGTGCTATGCCCTCCTGGAACCCCAAGTTCAGCAAGTCACACCCCACCTCTGACAGGTGTACTCCATCCCTCCTAAAATAACCTGGTAACATGCCCTCCAGTTCCCGATGCCTCACCACTACTCCCCCCATCCGATTAACAAATACTGCCATAGCTCTATTAATCTTCCCCCTGCATCGTGCCACCGCAGCAGGGTCCCTGGCGTGCCGCCATGTAAAACGAGGCACCATCTCGGACCACACCACCACCACGTCAGGGACCAGCTCCCGTAGCCGATCCATGTCCCTCTTCATTCGCCGCAACAGTTCCCGTTGCGGAATCAGCCCTAAGTCATTCCCCCCACCGTGCACCACTACCACATCCGGAACCGGACCCCTTGCCACTTTTTTAAATAAAACATTACTCAAGCTCTGCCAACTAAAACCTCGAAAACCAAACCAGGATAAGACCGCCCGTTCCAGAGGAAAGCCCAGTTGTGTTCCTTGTCTCCGAACTGCGGCCCTCTTCTGTGCCCAATATACGAACGAGTGTCCCAGCAACCAAACATTCCAACCTGAAAAGAGACAAAATTAATTACACCGCAGTGCCAGTGTCCCCCAGTCCCGGCCATTTATCCCCTCAAAGCTCCACCATCCCGTCGGGCCTCACATACGAGCGAAACTGCACGGATTCCCACCTTCCAATCCTCTTGATCCGCTCGTCACCCAAACCCAAGCGTGCCGCCTCCGTGGCCGCACCGATACGGAACGAATGCGACCCGAATTGCATGGGCTGCAGGCCCAGCTTCACTAAGCCCAAACGAAAAATCCTAATGAATTGAAACCGTGACAGCGCCGTGCCGTCAGCGTGCAGGAAAAAAACAACCGCTAACGTTAGGACGGATCCCCAGGTACCCTGATCCGCAGGCCACCGGGCACAACCCTGACCCCGGCAATTCGAACAGCACCACGGAGCAGCCTTTGCCGAAAACATCAGTTTTCGATTGGCCCAACCTAATCTGCACGCGATCACTCTTAACTTCCACATCACTGCGCTGCAAGCCACCAACTCCCGCTTTGTTGGTGCTAACCAGCTCCCCGATCCAAAACGCCCCGAAAAACGCCCAGACAAACGCACCAGAAAAAAGGACCACCTCAAATGGCGAGGAACATAACTCCGGCAACGTTCCCACCAAACCTTGTAAGACCGCAAAAGACACCGGTCTCCTAACGTCCGTCGACGCCTTTCCCCTCCGAAAACCCCGAACCGCTTGCCGAACCAAGAAATGCTTTGTCAAATCTTCCCACCCTTGGAATTTAAACCAGAAAGCCAAGGCGGACATATGCCTGTCCACCATGGCCGGCGAAGCCCCCTTTGCAAACAACCGGCACAACAACCATAGGAAGACATCCAGCCTATGGCCCTCAGAAAGGTCCCCACCTACCTCCGCAACAGTTTCCTCCCATTCCTTCCAAACCTTAGCATAAGATGACCATGTGCTCGGTGCCAAGGATTTCTTTATGTATTCCCCAAGCACGAAGTCCCGAGTCGCCACATCTCGTCTGGGCAGGCCTGCCCGTATTCCCGTGCCTCTGGAGCCGCTTCCCGAAAACGATCCCACTGAAAGCGAGAAAGCGCATCAGCCACCACATTTGAGAATCCCGGAATGTGCCTAGCCCTGAATACTAAATTGGAAGACATGCAGAGGAGCACCAAATGCTGCAGTAGGCATAAGACCGGAAGCGAAGATGCCGACAAACTGTTGATTGCCTGCACCACGGCCATATTGTCCGAATAAAACACGACTCGCTTGTTTGCTAATTCAGCTCCCCACAACGCTACCGCAACCACCACAGGGAAGAGTTCCAGAAATGCCAGATTCTTGATCAATGGGCTCGCCCTCCATGCCTCGGGCCATGCCTCGGCACACCACCGCCCCGAAAAATAAGCCCCGAACCCCACGCTGCCCGAAGCGTCCGTAAACAGCCCCACTGCTTCCGAAGACACCACTTGCTCCCGAAAAAAGGCCTTGCCATTGAAGTCCCTCAAAAAACGATCCCACACCTCTAAGTCCGCCTTCATGTCCGCGGAAACCCTGATATAGTGTGACGGTATCCGTATCCCACTCGTCGCCCGCGCCAACCGTCTACAGAAAACCCTCCCCATGGGTATGACCCTGCACGCAAAGTTCAGGCTCCCTACCAGAGACTGTAATCCCCTCAGCGTCACCTTCCGTGCTCTCCCGATCGTGTGAACCAAATCTTTCAGTTTGTGCAACTTGTCCTGTGGTAATCTACATTCCCCGATCTCCGAATCGATCTCCAAACCCAGAAAACTGAGACACGTGGCGGGTCCCACGGTCTTGTCCTCCGCCAAAGGAACCCCCATCGTCTGCGCTACCCATTGGAACACCCGTAGTATCTGCTTGCACCGGTCTGAGCCTCGAGGGCCGACACATAAGAAGTCGTCCAGGTAGTGCACAACCGTGCCCCCGGCCGATTCCCGTCGCACTACCCATTCCAGAAAAGTGCTAAACTTCTCGAAATAGGCGCACGAGATGGAACAACCCATCGGCAAGCACAGATCCACAAAGAAGCCCCCTTCAAAACAACACCCCAAGAGGTGATGACATGACGGGTGTATGGGAAGCAGCCGAAACGCTGCCTCCACGTCCACCTTCGCCATCAGCGCTCCCCGCCCAGCTCTCCGTACCAACTCGACTGCCCTGTCGAATGATGTGTAAGATACTGAACAGAGTGCTGCGTCGATGTCATCATTCACCGATGACCCTTTAGGATACGATAAGTGATGAATCAACCTGAATTTGCCAGCCTCTTTTTTGGGGACCACTCCAAGTGGGGATATCCGCAACTCCGCTAGAGGCGGGTACGGGAACGGCCCCGCCATCCTCCCCAAAAGGACCTCTTTGGCCAGCTTTTCCCGCACTACCTCCGGGCGTTCCCGCACCGATTTAAGATTGGCACAAACCGCCCCTGGTTCCTTGACCGTGAAGGGGATCACGAAGCCCTCCCTAAAACCCCGCCACAGGAACGCTGCATCCTCCTGGTTAGCGTATTGCCTTAGCCAAGGCAACATCGCGCCTAACCTCACTGGGGACGCCCCCAGTTGCAGCCGAGGTGGCCGCCACCCCTGCGGTTCCACCCCCTGCATTAAGCTTACCTTTCTTGAAGCATCTGCTGGCGCCGTGATTCCCTCCGCAGCCCGAACACTCGTGCCTAAATCGGCATGAAGTACCCCACTTGCATTGACCCTCGTTGTACGTCCAGCACAGGCCCTTCTTTTGTCCCGCTGGCACAGCCACGCCTGAGGCTGTCCCAGCTGCCCCGAGAAAGGGCGCAGCCTTCTGCGCCATCATAATCCTCATCCATAGCGGCAGGTCCATTTGGTCCCACCGCATGGTAGGGTTGGCCGCCAAGCGTTGCCGAAACTGCTCATCATATTTCCACCATACTAGGCCCCCATACGTCCGATACGCATCGCCTATCCCATCCAAGTAGCAGAACAGTTGCGAACAGCTCCCCGGCCTTTTTTCCCCTATCACACTAGCCAGTATGCAAAATGCCCTCAGCCAATTCCCAAAAGTCTTCGGTATCTTGCGATACCTACGCCTTTTTTCCTCTTCCTCCTTCTTGGCGTCCTTCTTATCTTCCTCCTTCAAGTCTAGGAATTCCTCCAAAGGGAGCAAGGAAAAAATTTCCATGAACTCCCCTTTCCAAATCTTCTCTTTGACCTCTAATTTCAGGTGGCAACCTAGGGGGCCCGCAAAGGATACGTGTACGCTTTGACGTGCCGCGTCCGAAATGTCGCCACAACCGACTGCCGACCCCCCCATCCGCCGCACCGGACGCCACTACCGCTTCGCTTGTCTCGCCACCGCTCGCCGGTTGGCCCACCGCCCCTAGTGCCTTAACCGCCGTGTCAGGGGACCATACCTTTCCGAACTGCAATGGTGATTCCCCCTTCCCTGACCATGCCTCCAATAATGTTTTTAAATAGCCCAATAACTGTCCGGAGTGTTGTGCAGATATGGACTCACCGTTGGAGACCCCGGCCGTGCCAGGCCCCGGGGTTGCCGACCTTCCGTCCACCCGTCAGGCTCCGGAGCATCCGGTTGACGCCGACTCCCATCCGCCTGATCCCTCCTCAGGACCGTAGGGGTAGCGCTCCGCGACCTGTAAGGAGAAGACAACCTGGGTAGTCTGTACTGCTGGGCCCCTACCCGTCCTTCCTCCCTACGCTCTCTTCCGCAGTTCCAAGCTTCGCACCGCCTCGCCGGCCTAACTTCCCTGCTCCTGGGGGCCCGCTGCTGTCCTAGCGCACTGTCACCCGAGGACCCAGATGCGCTGCGCCGCCTCCGCCCCCGCCCGTCCTTGGAAGCGGACCTCCTTCTCCCCACCCTGCAGCTGGTCCTGGAACCACTGCGCCTGCTATGCGATGGACTCCTGCCCCTGCTCCACTGCCGATCTGCTGACCTCCTGCTGCTGCCGGGCCTGGCGCTACCGCTGCGCCGCTCCCGTCTGTAATCCTCCCGCTCCCTGGTCCCACTGCGGTGCCCCCCGTGAGAGCAGCCTGAGGGGCCCATCCTTCCACTGCTACTGCTCCTGACCTCCCTATCCCGCGCTGTACCGCGTGTCACCCTTCTCCGCTGTACCTGGCCATCTGCTGGCCGCTGCGCCTGGTTCAGAGGCCCCTTGCACCCCCTGGCAGCCCGCTGGAACCTCTGCCGCTCTCTGTCCGATCCTGTCGTCCTCCTGCCGCCCCTCATCCCTATGCCTGGCACTGTCGCCCATCCCGGCCACATCTAAGGCCGCCCGCGAGCTGCTCCCGCTGACCAGGCCCCCCCTGGGTGCTGCCTGCCGCCATCTTGAGTGAGGCGCGTTTCCCAACAGGCCCGCGCTTTGCGGCCGTCCTCGCCTGACCGGCACCGCGGCGCACAGGCGGCGCCGGCCGCTTCCCAGTGCTGTCCGACCCTCTTGCCTCCTGGCTGGGTGCCGACGGGCTCCTCCGCCGCCGTGGAGCGGGCGCCATGCCCGGACTCAAGCGCTGGGGCGGCCGTGCTCTTCGCGCCGTCCTGCGCTCCGCTGGTGCTGGAGGGGGAACTGCAGCCCCCAGTTGCTCATGCAGCCAGGCCAGCCCTCGGTCCTTCACTGCTGCTCTCACTCCGGCCAGGATCTCATCCAGGGACGCCATGGACCTGCAGAAAAAGAAAAAAGAAAAACCCCACAGACCTGACACAACTAACAACAGGTAAGTGAAGTTCTGATTAAAATGGCCACTCTCTAAGATGGCCGTTATTTTAACCCCCTTTAATCCCGCCCCCAAGCTCCATTAGCTTAAGCCAACCCCTAACTGACTGCACCTGCCCACTCCTGGCTCTGTCAAGGCCCACTCCCCTTACTTCGTTGCTCCATGGGCTTCAATCCATATGTAAAAAACGCACAACATTATTTTTTATCACATACTTTAGCATATATTGGTGAAAAAATGGGGGCATGTTAAGGCACAATATGCACCTTATGAGATATCCTGGAGTGTCTACTTTTACAAATGGTAGACCTTTGTGGGTTTTTTTTGAACAGTTAAACTGGTATAATACCCCAAATGGAAGCATAGGCTCATTAAATCCGTCTCTCAAAATTCTACTGTGAATACTGAAAAGGACAGGTCTCCTTTATGGCACTGTTGCTTCACGAAATAGTGCCAAAGACATACAATGGGGGTGTCATTTTACTCAGACGACTTAGCTGAGCATAATTTGGGGGGTGTGAAATATACAAAATGCCCAGCAAAAAATGCAATTAATGTGTAAAAATCGCACACAATTATTTTTTATCACATAATTTGGCATATATTAGTGAAACAATGGGGGCATGTTAAGGCACAATATGCACCTTATGAGATACCCTGGAGTGTCTACTTTTACAAATGGTAGACCTTTGTGGGGTTTTTTTGAACAGTTAAACTGGTATAATTCCCCAAATGGAAGCATAGGCTCATTAAATCCGTCTCTCAAAATTCTACTATGAATACTGAAAAGGATAGGCCTCCTATATGGCACTGTAACTTCACGAAATAGTGCCAAAGACATACAATGGGGGTGTCATTTTACTCAGCAGATGTAACTGAACACAAAATAAAACTTTGTACAGGAATAGCACACACCAACTTTACAAAATATACATTAGAATTTCTTTGTTATAAGTTTGTGTGCCAAAAAAACAAACACAATTTTATCCTGCGCTCCGCTGGCCTGTGATGTCTGGAGGGGGAACTGCAGCCCAAATTCCAGTTTACTCCTTGTGCTTTGTGACCTGTAACTACCAAAAAAAACTTACATGCAGCCAGGCCAGCCCTGATTAATCGGTCCTTCACTGCTGCTCTCACTCCGGCCAGGATCTCATCCAGGGACGCCATGGACCTGCAGAAAAAGAAAAAAGAAAAACCCCACAGACCTGACACAACTAACAACAGGTAAGTGAAGTTCTGATTAAAATGGCCACTCTCTAAGATGGCCGTTATTTTAACCCCCTTTAATCCCGCCCCCAAGCTCCATTAGCTTAAGCCAACCCCTAACTGACTGCACCTGCCCACTCCTGGCTCTGTCAAGGCCCACTCCCCTTACTTCGTTGCTCCATGGGCTTCAATCCATATGTAAAAAACGCACAACATTATTTTTTATCACATACTTTAGCATATATTGGTGAAAAAATGGGGGCATGTTAAGGCACAATATGCACCTTATGAGATATCCTGGAGTGTCTACTTTTACAAATGGTAGACCTTTGTGGGTTTTTTTTGAACAGTTAAACTGGTATAATACCCCAAATGGAAGCATAGGCTCATTAAATCCGTCTCTCAAAATTCTACTGTGAATACTGAAAAGGACAGGTCTCCTTTATGGCACTGTTGCTTCACGAAATAGTGCCAAAGACATACAATGGGGGTGTCATTTTACTCAGACGACTTAGCTGAGCATAATTTGGGGGGTGTGAAATATACAAAATAAGCCCAGCAAAAAATGCAATTAATGTGCCACACAATTATTTTTTATCACATAATTTGGCATATTTAGTGAAACAATGTGCATGTTGTGGCACAATATGCACCTGTGAGATACCCTGGAGTGTCTACTTTTACAAATGGTAGACCTTTGTGGGGTTTTTTTGAACAGTTAAACTGGTATAATTCCCCAAATGGAAGCATAGGCTCATTAAATCCGTCTCTCAAAATTCTACTATGAATACTGAAAAGGATAGGCCTCCTAGTATGGCACTGTAACTTCACGAAATATGTGGACAGAATGGGGGTGTCATTTTACTCAGCAGATGTGAACTGAACACAAAATAAAACTTTGTACAGGAATAGCACACACCAACTTTACAAAATGCCAAGAATTTCTTTGTTATAAGTTTGGTGCCAAAAAAACAAAAAAAACACAATTTTACTCCAATATTAGCAGAGGTTGGCGGTGAAATGGCTATGTAAAGGTGTCAAAACAACAGTTAGGTAAATAGCCTGTGATGTCTACTTTATATAATATGATCAATTTTGTGGATGGCTATTAAGATACAAGTACAGCTACCAAATTCTAAACATCGCTCCACATTAAAATTATTTTACTCCTTGTGTTCTTTGTGACCTGTAACTACCAAAAAAAACTTACAACCCAGACACATGATATATTCTGTAAATCAGAACAACTACATGAATTTATTTTTAATTATTTTCTTTAACCTGCACTAATTATGCAGACATTATAATTGCAAAAACTGTAAAAAAAAACACAAAACATTTAATTTTTTTGCATTTTTCTGTGTTTTTATAATAAATATGCATTTATATATATGTGTGTTACATCAAATTAAAGCCCTTTCTGTCCTTTAAAAAATTATATATAATATGTGTTGGTGCAACAAATTAGTAAAATGCAAATTGCAGTTGAACATAAACAGCAAAAAATTAAAAAAAATGATGTCTCTTAAGTGAAAGAAAAGCTTCTGAAGCTCTGCCCTTAAGGGGTTAAAGGATGCTATTAATTATTATGGCTTTTTGGTTCCCCTGTATGGTTATTACACAGCGATAGTACTGTATAAAATACTGCCTTTTCTCCTGTACGCCTTATTTTGTTCGTCATCTGTGTCCCTATTATATAAACCTTATTTTGTATTTCCTTAGTTGAGTTATAGACAGCTAAAACCCTTCTGCTTTTCAATTTTCTGTAAATCCGTGAGCCTGGCTACAAAGGAGAGTTAACCATGGAACCTCAGGAGCCTCTGGACTAGAAGTGGGTATACAATCGGTATGCCTCCAATTGTCGGTCATATAAGGCACTGGGCGCTCATCCTTTCTCAAACCTTCAGCCACTTTGAGCTATTGTATGCCTTTTTCCCTCCGGCTTTATGCCAGTAAAATGAGCTTCCCTATAGCTTTTAGGTGACCATATCGGCACTCATTATTTCCAATTCGGATATAGTTTGGGTAATGAGCTAGCCCATGCTACCGGGTTGCCTGATTCTGTGCACGTGCCTATATTCAACGTTTATTGCCGCCTTATAATCAGAGTCCTTTCCTAGGTTTAAACAATGACATAAGCATATTGATGCAATCAGCCCAAGTGGGATTGTGCGTTTGATTATGGACTAAAATCTGTCATGGCTAAGGTTTAGTCATGTTAAGTATGATTATTTTATCATTAACAAATCCGTAGTCTAAAGGAACATAAACAAATATTGTGGCATGTTGTAACTGGCCTTCTCCATTTGTGTTGGGCCCGGTTCAATACGGAGATCATTTGCTAATGTATTTGGAGAATTCAATTGTGTTAGTATGCCTTTGGTGAAAAGTCAGTTATTTCCGGCTTATAATACGAGGGGAACCTTTTTCTTTACTGAAGGATTTGGTAACAAGAATTTTTAAGGATAGATAGAACTCAGAAATGATCAAAGGATAGGTGGATTTAGTGGGGTTTAGAAAGGGTATTAAACAAGTTAGGCTTAAAACCTAGATTTCACAATGGGGCAAGATAGTGGCATTAAGACCTCCTCTTTCTTATAATAAAAGGAGGATAATGGGGCAATAGGAATCATTGACCAAGGGGGCCCATAATAGGCTGATCACGGCTTGGTGGACAAAAAGTTTGGCCAACAGGAGGCGGCATTGCTCCTTTGGCAACCCTGACATTTGGCACCATCTTTTCAACAATCAATATATGGAAATTCGTAAATTCCGGCTACCAATGCACTGGTAAATGCATTTTAGGATACACAGCACTTATTGTTGGAGGCCATGCAACCACTAAGGGGCAATTCTGCTAATAAATAGTCAAGAGTATTTTACCCCAAAATCACATACATTAATCCCTTTTTAAAATTCTTTAACATACAATCTAAGGGATCAACGATCTTTGAATCCAACGCACCCATACTTAACAATGGAGCGTCGTCTCCAATAGAAAAAAACAATAGATGCACTTTAACAGTGTTATCCCTTAAAGCACACTGGCACAGTTACAACCAAGCACCAAGAAATCATACAGGGAACTGTACAGCTGTTTACACAACATGGATAACTTTACTAAATTTTTTGGTCTTAACAATACACACACCTAATTCTTTTTTTCTTCTTAAAACCCTAAACTGGCTTGAAAACAGTGTTATAGTATAGCATTGGTAAATACAATACACAACCCTCAGTTATAGTAGTTTGGTGTTCTCTGCACATAAACAACAGTTATTAGTGATTATTTCAGTTCTGGAGGTGGATTATAATACATGGTTATGGTCAGGCTATGATACAGTTACACACTATTCACATTGCTAGACGGCTCTCGGCTCAGCTGATTATACTCTACTATAATAAATTTTAACCATTTACAGTTTCCCAACCTATTGGACAGTACCTAGGGACTACCTAAATATATTTAGCAATCTGGAAAGCCGCCACCAAGCACCACATATAGGAACTCAGACAGAATTTCAACTTATTTTAGCTATCTACTCTTCAATTAGTCTGTAGGGTTCCAAATTTCTTGCCTTCCTTTAGGCCAAATAGGTTGAAACTAGCAAAGATACATGTACACCAGAGTCTGCACACTCCCATGTTTTCCGATAGCGGTGTTAGATACGCTAGTCTAGTGAACCGGTGGGCTTGGGTATTTTCAACCAAACCCAGGTCCTCCAAGATTAGACGGGCTGACTGCAAGGGTTATTATGATGGTGGTTCTTTCCCTCCACTGGAGGGGGCCAATTCCATACAAATTCCAATTCAAATTAGGGCCTAGACAAGGTATATTGTGGGTCCATTGTCTAAAACAGTAGTCGTCTTATCCTTGTTCCTGAACCTTTCACACTCACAGGCAAGCACTTATGTAAGGCATGTTCCTGGCAACAGACCATGGCCCTGTCGTAATGGAGGTCCACGAGAAGTTCAGGGGTCAGCCGTAGAAACTGGGCAAAGATAACATTCATCTGACTTCCTACCAATTAACGACGAGCTTGGCCAATGACCTAAGATGGACCGGGACTATGGACGCCAAGACAGAGAATGGACCAGGTTTTTGAGGAAGGAAGAGATCACAATATCGATTACACGGTGACTCAGAATTAATTCACCAAAAACAGCAAAGATCTGAGTACTGAATACATAGAGTACATTCCTTATATAGCACTGTAGCTTCTCCCATAATTAGCTACTCCCACACATACCCTTAACCTAATCAATGAATAGAGTCTAAACTCATCCATCCGGTCTAACCACGTGGTTCATCTGAAACAAAGGAGAGGAACGCGTAATTCCAGTTCCTGCATTCCTGCACATGCTCAGTACAGTGATGACAGTATCTTAGCTACGTGTAACTAACTGATACTACAAACACATGTACCTACATATGCCTTGTGGCAGTCTTGGCCTGCTAAACTTTTATTTTACTGGAATTCCATCACAATTATACAGAGCGACATGTTTATCAGCGTATAGATACTCAGTATTATAATACAGGGCAACATATTTATCATCAGTAGTGATGTCGCGAACCCGAAATTTTCGGTTCGCGAACGGCGAACGCGAACTTCCGCAAATGTTCGCGAACCGGCGAACCGCCCGAAGCGCCATTGACTTCAATGGGGAGGCGAATTTTAAAACACACAGGGACTCTTTCTGGCCACAATAGGGATGGAAAAGTTGTTTCAAGGGGACTAACACCTTGACTGTGGCATGCCGGAGGGGGATCCATGGCAAAACTCCCATGGAAAATTACACAGTTGATACAGAGTCTGGTTTTAATCCATAAAGGGCAGAAATCACCTAACATTCCGAAATCACAATCAATATGGATTGACACCTGACATATGACATGTTGACACCTTGACATATGGATTGACACCTGTCCTCAGAGCCCCTGATGCACACGGACACAGAGCAGAATAGGGAATGTTACCCCTACATCGGGTCACTTGGCAGATATGGATTGACACCTTGTTACAAACTGCTATTTGTAACGGGCCCTTTAAATGGCAAATTGCCCTGTTTCCCTGGGTTGTGGAGAAGCCTCTTTGCCAGCCTCCTCCGCATGACTATGGCCCCTGGGAGATTGTGAAAATGTATGCACTTTTATTTGGTGTGTATGGCCCTTTAAGACTGTCGGTGGGCATATTGGGGCTTATGGACTCTTTATGTGACTGGTGCTGGCCCTTTAAACACCTTTTTTGGGACATCAGGAAGATTGGGACACTGCCCCTTTAAGGCCGTGTCCCAGACTTGTTGGGGACACGGCCCGCTGAGCCGGTGTCCCCTGTGTCCCTGGACCACGTTACCAAACCCTTTACGTGCCTGCCTTGCTATTTCCCACTTGGTTCAGTAAATGGGAAGTATTTCAGCTGCAGAGACCTTCAAGTCCCATTAGTGATGGGACTTGATCTTTTTAACCCGTTTTTTCAGCCTTATTCAGATGCAGAGACTAAGTCCCATTCGGCGATGGGACTTAGTCTTTTTTTCAGCCGTTTTTTTCAGCCTTATTTCAGCTGCAGAGACTAAGTTCCATTCGCGATGGGACTTAGTCGTTTTTTCAGCCTGAAATAGACCGACCTCACAGCCCAAATCTATGGAACTGTTTTGGGCAGGAAAATGTGCTTGCGGTCGGTCATAAAGGGACCTCCAGCTAACTTTTAACCCCTGGATGGATTTGGCTGATTTTTGGTTATGTTTATGTTTTAAGTGTGCTGATTCCAAATGTGTAATTATGAAGATGGGATGTGTAGTTTTAAAGTTACAGGGTATGGCTAAAAACTGTATTTTTACTGCCTGTGTTTAATTATGTTAATCTCTTCCCAAGCGTCATTTCGTTCAAAGTGGAGAGAATGTTAAAAAAATATATTTTTGTTCGGAGTGTGAGAAATGCTTTTCAGCCGCTTCTAATCTTAAGCATCATTTGAGGTATCAGTTTGTGTTTTATTTATACAATACACATCTTTATTCCTTGACACACAGGTGTCAGGAGCAGGTGAACAGCCCTGTCCTCTTAGGTGATCAATAATGATTTTATTAATCAGCAACGGATTATATATACTGTCATATAATAGCCCCCTTATGGTATTTTCAATAATAGGCAATACTAATCTGTGAAACTAATATATTATTACATATCTCAAAACAGATTGCACTTGTCATGGTTGATTATATATTTATTATCTGTTCTATGTTAAATTTTGTATTTCATTGTACCCTATTGAATTAATCAATGCAATGTTTTGTGGACCCAGGACATATTTGAAAATGAGAGAAATCTCAGTGCACCTTTCCTTTTAAAATATATATATATATATATATATATATATATATATATATATATATAAAATTGAAAGCATTTTGTTGCACCAAACATTCAGCAGAAAAGATACAGTCTCATTTGAAGACATCAGTGGAAACTATTGGTAAAGGCATTTTAACCAGCTGTCAATTCCAATAACTACTTTAACGATACATTTAAATCACTAACACAAGAGTAAGATTGGCTTTAATTTTCAAAATAAATAAATAAAATAACAGCAATGCCACTATTAAATGAAATAATTACATGTTCATCTAAGATAAATGTGAAATGCATGGTGGAAAAATCAAAAACGAATTAATAGCATTGTTATTGTCTTTTTTTCATACCATATGCATGAACAGAGGAATCATAAATTAGGGGTGACTTGTGATAGCCTTACATTCCTTTCCTGTTACTTACCTAATTATTTTTCCCTTCATCTGTAAGACTTTATAGAGCACTAACAAAATAGTAGGTCACAGCAGCTCTAGCTCTCTTGTATCAATATATCCCTCAGAACAATTCAAATGTACTTGCAGGTTTATCTAGCCCAATTTAAAGGATCGCTATGGGGTCAGGAACAGTGGCGTACACACGACCCATGGGGCCCCGGTGCGAAAATTGATCCGTGGGCCCCCCGTGCTTACTCTGCGTGGACCGGGGCCGCAACGCACGGCGGCGGGCACATGGTCGCAGGGGTCGCAGGGCTACGACCCCTGCAACCGCATTATGTACGCCAGTGCATGCAGATACACACACACTTAAAGGACCACTACAGACACCCAGATCACATCAGCTCAATGAAGTGGTCTGGGTGCCAGGTCCCTCTAGTTTTAACCTTGCAGCTGAAAACATAGCAGTTTCAGAGAAACTTCTATGTTTCACTGAGGGTTAATCCATCCTCTAGTGGCTGTCTCACTGACAGCCGCTAGAGGCGATTCCGCGATTCTCACTGTGAACATCACAGTGAGAAGAAGCTGGACGTCTATAGGAAAGCATTGAGTAATGCTTTCCTAGGGGCGGTTTGAATGCGCGCAGCTCTTGCCGCGAATGCGCATTCAAGCCGAGAGGCAGATCGGGGCGGAGGGATCCCCAGCGCCAAGGGAGTCCGGGGCTGGAGAAAGGTAAGTGCTGAAGGGGTTTTAAACACACACACACTCTCACGAACAGACGCATACACACTAGCTAACAGACACATACATTTACTGACAGAGACACACTCAGCGACATACATACATACACACTCACTGACAGACAGACACACATACATACATACACACTCACTTACAAAACATACACTCTCACTGACAAAACACACTCATTAACAGACATCAAACAGACTCAAACAAACTAACACACTCAGTAACAGACACACACAGTAACACACTCCCTGACACACAAACTAACACACACACTGACACTCACAAGCAGACACACACTCAATAACACACACACAAACTAACACACACACACACAAAAACTAACACACTCACTGAAACTCACTAGCAGGCACACACAGTAACACACACACTGACACAAAACTAACACACACACTCTAACACTAACACACATACACAAACACATGTTTTTTTTTTTAAACTGTAATCCCCCAGCATCCCTACCTATGGGAAAGCTGAGGGGATTCCCTGGGGTCCAGTGGTGTTGCTGAGTGGTCGGTCCTGCGGGCACGCGAGGGAGCACTGAGATCCTCCTGTTCAGCTCCCTCGCGCGCCGCTTACTGATGCCGGAGCTGGAATATGACGTCATATTCCGGCTCTGGCATCAGTGCGGTGCACGAGGGAGCTGGGCAGAGAGCGCTCAGGGGAGAGTGCTCCCGAGCGCGCCCGCCAGCCCGGTGACACCAGGGCCAGCCTCGGGGGGCCCTAAGGTGGCCAGCTCCTGGGCCCCTCAGGAGAAGAGGCTGGCCACACTGGCATACATACCGGGTCACAGGGCGGCCGGGCCCCCTGGTGGGCCAGGCCTGGTAACAGCCGCGACCCCTGCGACTCTGGTATGTATGCCACTGGTCAGGAACACAAACGTATTCCTGACCCTAAAGTGTTAATACAACCATCTAGCCCCCCTGGGCCCCTCATGCCTCCATAAATATAGTAAAAATCTTACTGTATTCAAGCCTGAAGCTGTAACTCTGCGTGCTGTTAGACTCAAAAAACAAGCAGAATGCTGACAACATCAGAAGTGGTAGCCGGATCCAATCACAATGCTTCCCCATAGGATTGGCTGAGACTGACAAAGAGGCAGACCAGGGGCAGAGCCAGCATGATTCAAACACAGCCCTGGCCAATCAGTATCTCCTCATAGAGATTAATTGAATCAATGAATCTCTATGAGGAAAGTTCGATGTCTGCATGCAGAGGGAGGAGATACTGAATGTTTGGATGCATTTTAGGCAGCCATAACCCAGGAAGGATCTCTAACAGGATATCTGAGGAGTGGCCAGTGAAGTTATCACTAGGCTGTAATGTAAACCCTGCATTTTCTCTGAAAAGACAGCGTTTACAGCAAAAAGCTTGAATTTACTGATTCTACTCACCAGGACAAATTCAATAAGCTGTAAATGTTCTGGTGACTATAGTGTCCATTTAAATGAGTCTATAATAATCACAGCCTGAGCCCTGCAGACAGCAAGGTGTGGCCACCCCTTCAAGAGATCTGGCTGGGTTTGAACTCACAGCTCCAGCACCCAGTCAGGTTCTCTCCCATGACACCCACCAGGAGGCTTCAGTTTCTGTTTGCATTGTTTCTGCTTCCTGACCCTTTGCCTGGATTAAGCAGCACTGAACCAACTGCAATCCTTTTCCAATTAGGGTCAGCTGCACCTAATTAGCAGGCTGTAATTATATATAATGGTATAATCTAGTTGACAACTTGGACATCCTACTTAAACAAAGTCAATTAAAAATCACGGGACCATGTATTTGTTTTATTTGGGATGTAGAACGCCTCTACACTTCAATAGCCCATAATGAAGGCATGCAAACCATCAGGGATATTATTTCAATGAATGATTTTCTGTTAGATACATTTTATGATTTCTTTGCTCTCCTTGGACTTGACAAAAAGTCATTTTTAATTGAAATTAATCTATACTTCCAAATTATAAGACAACTTGTATATTAATAACTTTGAAGAAGAAATTGTTTACCACTAGTGATGTCCCGAACTGTTCGCCCAACGGTTCATCGTTGAGTAAACTTTGACCCTATACCTCACAGTCAGCAAACACATTCCAGCCAATCAGCAGCAGACCCTCCCTCCCAGACCCTCCCACCTCCTGGACAGCATCCATTGTGAAGCTGCATTCTTTGTGAGCTGTCCAGGAGGTGGGAGGGTCTGGTGCTGATTGGCTGGAATGTGTCTGCTGACTGTGAGGTACAGGGTCAAAGTTAACTCAATGGGGAGTCCGTGGCGAACCGTTCGCGAACCGTTCGGCCAACAGTTCGGGACATCACTATTTACCACCTTATTTTTATGTAGATATGTCTGCATATGGTAGCACTTCACTAATAACATTAAGAGATTTTGGAGTGGCCCACTATCCACACTATTAAGTTTGATAACATGAAAATATTGCCACACGTGAGTTATGATTCGTCATTCAAATATGTGAATTAACTTCCTGAATCTAAAAATTAAACAGATTGATTTATCTTTTTTACAGATAATTTTACTAAATTTACTGACTGTGTTAGTCTTTTACCTCATGACATTTTCCATTACCCACATGTCATTCACTCCTTACCACATTTATACATGTGAAAAGAAATGTCTCTGATCCCCGTTAAATATACATTTGAATGAAACAGTTACCATGGAAAAATAATAGAGGAAGGAAAATCTAGAGGCCTTGATCTGGACAGTAGTGATGTACCGAACTGTTCGCCGGCGAATAGTTCCTGGCGAACATAGCGTGTTCGTGTTCGCCGCCGCGGGCGAACACATGCGTGGTATGATCCGCCCCCTATTCATCACCATTGAGCAAACTTTGACCCTGTGCCTCACGGTCAGCAGACACATTCCAGCAAATTAGCAACAGACCCTCCCTTCCAGACCCTCCCACCTACTGGACAGCATCCATTTTAGATTAATTCTGAAGCTGCATGCTTAGTGAGAGGAGGGAAAGTGTAGCTGCTGCTCATTAGATAGGGAAATTGATAGCTAGGCTAGGGTATTCAGTGTCCACTACAGTCCTGAAGGACTCATCTGATCTCTGCTGTAAGGACAGCACCCCAAAAAGCCCTTTTTAGGGCTAGAACATCAGTCTGCTTTTTTTTTTTTTTTTGTGTAATGTAATTGCAGTTGCCTGCCTGCCAGCTTCTGTGTCAGGCTCACAGTGGATACTGGACCCATTTGCCCAGTCAGTGCCACCACTCATTTCTGGTGTCACAATAGCTTATGCTTGACATTTAAAAAGAAAAAAATTTTTTTCACTGTACTAGATTGAATAGCAGTTAGTTGCCTGCCAGTTTCTGTGTCAGGCTCACAGTGGATACTGTACCCATTTGCCCAGTCAGTGCCACCACTCATATCTGGTGTCACAATAGCTTAAGCTTGACATTTAAAAATAAATTTTTTTTTTCACTGTAATAGATTGAATAGCAGTTAGTTGCCTGCCAGTTTCTGTGTCAGGCTCACAGTGGATACTGTACCCATTTGCCCAGTCAGTGCCACCACTCATATCTGGTGTCACAATAGCTTAAGCTTGACATTTAAAAAGAAAAAAAATTTTTCACTGTAATAGATTGAATAGCAGTTACTTGTCTGCCAGCTTCTGTGTCAGGATCACAGTGGATACTGTGCCCATTTGCCCAGTGCTACGACTCATATCTGGTGTCACAATAGCTTAAGCTTGACATTTAAAAAGAAAAACAATTTTTTTAATTGTAATAGATTGAATAGCAGTTAGTTGTCTGCAAGCGTCTGGGTGTCAGGCCTCCTTCAGCGTGTGCTCTGCAGACCTTTGCCCGTGTACTTTGCCACTCATATCTGGTGTCTCTATAGCGTGCTTTTACAAAGAAATTTTTTTTTTCAGTGTAAGCTAATAGCAGTCAGTGTCCTTAAAGCGGGTGTCAGGCCTTCAGTGCTCTGCAGACCTCTGCCAGTGTACTTTGCCACTCATATCTGGTGTCACAATAGCATGCATTTAAAACCCAAAAACTTTTTTCACTGTTATAGATTGAATAGCAGTTAGTTGTCTGCAAGCGTCTGGGTGTCAGGCCTCCTTCAGCGTGTGCTCTGCAGACCTCTGCCCGTGTACTTTGCCACTCATATCTGGTGTCTCTATAGCGTACTTTTACAAAGAAAAAAAGTGTTTCAGTGTAAGTTAATAGCAGTCAGTGTCCTTAGAGCGGGTGTCAGGCCTCCTTCAGCGTGTGCTCTGCAGACCTTTGCCCGTGTACTTTGCCACTCATATCTGGTGTCACAATAGCGTGCATTTAAAACCAAAAAACTTTTTTCACTGTTATAGATTGAATAGCAGTTAGTTGTCTCAAAGCGGGTGTGTCAGCCCTACAGCATGTACTCTGCCAGTTTACAGTGCCACTCATATCTGGTGTCACAATAGCTTGCATTTAAAAACAAAAAACTTTTTTCACTGTTATAGATTGAATAGCAGCTAGTTGTCTCAAAGTGGGTGTGTCAGGCTCACAGTGGATACTGTGCCCAGTGCCACCACTCACTCACTGGTGTCACAATAGCTTGCATTTAAAACCCAAAAAACTTTTTTCACTGTTATAGATTGAATAGCAGTTAGTTGTCTCAAAGCGGGTGTGTCAGGCTCACAGTGGATACTGTGCCCAGTGCCACCACTCACTCACTGGTGTCACAATAGCGTGCATTTAAAACCAAAAACTTTTTTCACTGTTATAGATTGAATAGCAGTTAGTTGTCTCAAAGCGGGTGTGTCAGCCCTATGGCGTGTACTCTGCCAACCTCTTCCAGTTCACAGTGCCACTCATATCTGGTGTCACAATAGCTTGCATTTAAAAACAAAAAACTTTTTTCACTGTTATAGATTGAATAGCAGTTAGTTGTCTGCCAGCGGGTGTGTCAGGCTCACAGTGGATACTGTGCCCAGTGCCACCACTCACTAACTGGTACCCGGACAAAATTTATTTTCACAAAAGGCAATCCCCAACCTGTACTCGATTGTGCAAAAGGAAATAATGGCATGTCTGGCACACAGTGTTGGGGCAAGGGTCCATCTGACCACTGATACCTGGTCTGCAAAGCATGGTCAGGACAGGTATATCACCTACACTGCGCATTGGGCAAACCTGCTGACGCCTGCCAAGCATGGAATGCGTGGCTCTGCGGAGGAGTTGGTGACACCACCACGACTTGCAGGCAGGCCTGCTGCCACCTCCTCTACTCCTCCTACTCCATCCTCTTCCATAACCTCCTCGGCTGAGTCCTCTTCTGCTGCTGTGTCTTGCTCCACATCAACGGATAGGGGACGTAACAGGAATTAAACTGATAAGAATAGTACTACTTAACACACCACTCCTATCTGGTGGCACATTAGATTGCACGCGCAGTGCCCCAAATTTGAAGAAGGAGGACCGACCAAGCATCTTTTTTCCATCTCCCGGTTCCTAAAATCGATGCCATATACACGTCCCCTGATAGGGGACGTAACAGGGATTAAACTGATAAGAATTGTACTACTTAACACACCACTCCTATCTGGTGGCTCATTAGATTGCACGCGCAGTGCCCCAAATTTGTTGTGATCTGTGAGTAAGGTAAACGGTTGTCCATACAAGTAAGGTTGCAGCTTTTTGAGGGCCCACACCACCGCCAGGCACTCCTTTTCAATGGCAGTGTATCTACTTCTCTGGGCAAAAGTTTCCGGCTTAGATAAGCCCCGGGTTGCTCGCCGCCATCTGCTCCGACTTGGCTCAGTACTGCTCCCAATCCAAACATAGAAGCGTCTGTATGGACGAGAAAGCGCTTAGTTGGATCAGGAGCAGAAAGTACAGGTGATTTAATGAGCGCCGTCTTGAGCTGTTGGAAGGCCTGTTCACACTCTGGGGCCCATACTACTATCTTGGGAGGTTTTTACGCGTTCCTATATGGCACTTACTGGGCTTTAGGGTTAGTCCGGCCTCCCTATTCCGGTCTAGTACGGCTCCTATGTGGGTCAGGTGTTCGGGCCAGGAGCAGCTAAAAATGGCTATATCATCCAAGTAGGCGCAGGCATACTCCTGAAACCCATCCAGTAGCCGATCTACCATGCTCTGAAAGTTAGCCGGGGCATTCTTCATCCCGAATGGCATGACCTTAAACTGATACAGGCCAAACGAGGTGACAAATGCCGACTTGTGGATGGCGCCCTCGGCTAATGGAATTTGCCAGTACCCCTTGCACAGATCTATTGTGGTGAGGTACTGGCCTCTGGCCATTTTGTCTAGGAGCTTGTCTATCCGGGGCATAGACGAGGTGTCTGAGGTTGTTATATCGTTTAGCCTCCCGTAGTCTACACAGAAACGGGTCGTGCCGTCCCGTTTCGATACTAGTACTACCGGGGAGGCCCAGGGGCTGTCAGAGTGTTCTATCACCCCTAACTGCATCATTTCCTCAATTTCTTTCTGAATATTTTCTTTAACTGCTTCGGGTATGCGATAGGCGGTTTGGCGAAGTGGGGTCTGGTCTAGGGTTTCAACTTTGTGAGTGGTTAACGGACTGTACCCAGGTAGGTTGGAAAACGTGGCCCCCTTGTCCTGGATTAGTCTTTGGACCTGGGTTCGCTCCTGGGGGGTCTAACCATTCTCCTAACTGTACTTCTCCCAGGTCTCCGCTCTGGCCCTCTAGGTCTAGGAGATCTGGGAGTGGCAAATTATCATAATCTTCAGTGGCAGGTGCACAGATCGCGGTTACCTCTTCCGTGCGCTCGTGGTATGGCTTGAGCATGTTCACATGGACCGCACTGATCACAAAGGTGGTATCACAAACCTGCTCTACCACCTTGTATGGGCCCTGCCAGGAAGCCTGCAGCTTGTCCTTGTGGACAGTGTCAATCCATATCTGCCAAGTGACCCTATGTAGGGGGATCAGTCCCTATTCTTCTCTGTGTCAGTGTGTATCATGATCTCTGAGGACAGGTGTCAATCCATATCTGCCGAGTGACCCTATGTAGGAGAACAGTCTCTATTCTGCTCTGTGTCAGTGTGTATCATGATCTCTGAGGACAGGTGTCAATCCATATCTGCCAAGTGACCCTATGTAGGGGGAACAGTCTCTATTCTGCTCTGTGTCAGTGTGTATCATGGTCTCTGAGGACAGGTGTCAATCCATATCTGCCAAGTTACCCTATGTAGGGGTAACAGTCCCTATTCTCCTCTGTGTCAGTGTGTATCAGGGACCCTTAGGACAGGTGTCAATCCCTATCTGCCAAGTGTAGGGGGAACAGTCCCTATTCTGCTCTGTGTGAGGAGGAGGAACAGGAAATGAGTAGCTCGGCATCCAACCTTGTGCAAATGGGGTCTTTCATGCTGTCGTGCCTGTTGAGGGACCCTTGTATAAAAAGGCTGAAGGAGAATGACCTGTGCTGGGTGTCCACGCTACTAGACCCCCAGTATAAGCAGTGGCAGATGTGGCGGAAATGTTACCGAATTACAAGTCGGAAAGGATGCAGCATTTGCAAAATAAATTAAAAAGTATGCTTTACACAGCGTATAAGGGTGATGTCACAGCACAACAGGAATCTAACAGGGTAAGAGGTGAAAGTCATCCTCCTCCTCCCACGACCATGCCATATCTGCCAAGTGACCCTATGTAGGGGTAACAGTCCCTATTCTGCTCTGTGTCAGTGTGTATCAGGGGCTCTGAGGACAGGTGTCAATCCATATCTGCCAAGTGACCCTATGTAGGAGGAACAGTCTCTATTCTGCTCTGTGTCAGTGTGTATCAGGGATTCTTAGGACAGGTGTCAATCCATATCTGCCAAGTGACCCTATGTAGGAGGAAGAGTCTGTATTTTGCTCTGTGTCAGTGTGTATCATGGTCTCTGAGGACAGGTGTCAATCCATATCTGCCAAGTGACCCTATGTAGGAGGAACAGTCCCTATTCTGCTCTGTGTCAGTGTGTATCAGGGATCCTTAGGACAGGTGTCAATCCATATATGCCAAGTGATCCTATGTAGGGGGAACAGTCTCTATTCTGCTCTGTGTCAGTGTGTATCATGGTCTCTGAGGACAGGTGTCAATCCATATCTGCCAAGTGACCCTATGTAGGGGGAACATTCTCTATTCTGCTCTGTGTCAGTGTGTATAATGGTCTCTTAGGACAGGTGTCAATCCATACCTGCCAAGTGACCCTATGTAGGGGGAACAGTCTCTATTCTGCTCTGTGTCAGTGTGTATCGGGGGCTTTGAGGACAGGTGTCAATCCATATCTGCCAAGTAACCCTATGTAGTGGGAACAGTCTCTATTCTGCTCTGTGTCAGTGTGTATCAGGGACCCTTAGGACAGGTGTCAATCCATATCTGCCAAGTGACCCTATGTAGGGGGAACAGTCCCTATTCTGCTCTGTGTGAGGAGGAGGAACGGGAAATGAGTAGCTCGGCATCCAACCTTGTGCAAATGGGGTCTTTCATGCTGTCGTGCCTGTTGAGGGACCCTCATATAAAAAGGCTGAAGGAGAACGACCTGTGCTGGGTGTCCACGCTACTAGACCCCCGGTATAAGCAGACAGTGGCGGAAATGTTACCGAATTACAAGTCGGAAAGGATGCAGCATTTGCAAAATAAATTAAAAAGTATGCTTTACACAGCGTATAAGGGTGATGTCACAGCACAACTGGAATCTAACAGGGGAAGAGGTGAAAGTCATCCTCCTCCTCCCACGACCACGCCATATCTGCCAAGTGACCCTATGTAGGGGGAACAGTCTCTATTCTGCTCTGTGTCAGTGTGTATCAGGGATCCCAAGGACAGGTGTCAATCCATATCTGCCAAGTGACCCTATGTAGGAGGAACAGTCTCTATTCTGCTCTGTGTCAGTGTGTATCATGGTCTCTGAGGACAGGTGTCAATCCATATCTGCCAAGTGACCCGATGTAGGGGGGAACAGTCCCTATTCTGCTCTGTGTCAGTGTGTATCATGGTCTCTGAGGACAGGTGTCAATCCATATCTGCCAAGTGACCCTATGTAGGGGGAACATTCTCTGTTCTGCTCTGTGTCAGTGTGTATCATGGACTCTGAGGACAGGTGTCAATCCATATCTGCTAAGTGACCCTATGTAGGGGGAACAGTCTCTATTCTGCTCTGTGTCAGTGTGTATCATGATCTCTGAGGACAGGTGTCAATCCATATCTGCCAAGTGACCCTATGTAGGAGGAACAGTCTCTATTCTGCTCTGTGTCAGTGTGTATCATGGTCTCTGAGGACATGTGTCAATCCATATCTGCCAAGTGACCCTATGTAGGAGGAACAGTCTCTATTCTGCTCTGTGTCAGTGTTTATCATGGTCTCTGAAGACAGGTGTCAATCCATATCTGCCAAGTGACCCTATGTAGGGGGAACAGTCTCTATTCTGCTCTGTGTCAGTGTGTATCAGGGGCTTTGAGGACAGGTTTCAATCCATATCTGCCAAGTGACCCTATGTAGGGGGAACAGTCTCTATTCTGCTCTGTGTGAGTGTGTATCAGTGGCTTTGAGGACAGGTGTCAATCCATATCTGCCAAGTGACCCTATGTAGGGGGAACAGTCTCTATTCTGCTCTGTGTCAGTGTGTATCATGGTCTCTGAGGACAGGTGTCAATCCATACCTGCCAAGTGACCCTATGTAGGGGAACAGTCTCTATTCTGCTCTTTGTCAGTGTGTATCAGGGATCCTTAGGATAGGTGTCAATCCATATCTGCCAAGTGACCCTATGTAGGGGGAACAGTCCCTATTCTGTTCTGTGTCCGTGTGCATCAGGGGCTCTGAGGACAGGTGTCAATCCAAATGTCAAGGTGTCAATATGTCATATGTCAGGTGTCAATCCATATTCATTGTGATTTAGGAATGTTAGGTGATTTCTGCCCTTTATGGATTAAAACCAGACTCTGCATCAACTGTGTAATTTTCCATGGTAGTTTTGCCATGGATCCCCCTCCGGCATGCCACAGTCCAGGTGTTAGTCCCCTTGAAACAACTTTTCCATCACTATTGTGGCCAGAAAGAGTCCCTGTGTGTTTTAAAATTCGCCTTCCAATTGAAGTCTATGGCGGTTCGCCCGGCTCACTAGTTCGCGAACATTTGCGGAAGTTCGCGTTCGCCGTTCGCAAACCGAAAATTTCGGGTTCGCAACATCACTACTGGACAGAAATAATTTGCTTGCACCCATGAACCAGAGACAGAATAAACCTTATAGGAATCCATTCAAATCTACATTCAATACACAGTCACTCTATTGCCCATATAAAGAAATATGTAAGGAAAATACAAAAATCATATCCATACCTTTTTTTCTCTTATAGGCAGAGTAAGAACATTAAAGACAAATTGGTGAAGGCCAACATTGGTAGCTTTCACCTAAATTCCCAAGATTCCTTCCATCTCTAAATGTGAGATGTTTCCTTTTCCAGGATGCAGGTCCTGTAGTACTCTTATGAAAATTGATTTTTTTTCACAACCCGCAGAACAGAAAAAAATCCCTATAAAATTATTTTCTCATGTAAATCCAACTATGTAATCTGTATGTTAAAATGCCAATGTGTATCTGTTTATATTGGTGAAACCAGCATTAAAACGAGGGATCACTTTAGTAAACACAAATGCCCAATCCATAAAAGAAATAAAATGATTTCCCCCCTTCTTGCCCACTCTATTTTCTGTGGCCACTCCATCTTACAATTAGGACTTTATGTAATCATTCGGGTACCATTCCTTAGGAGAGATTGTGACAAAAAAAAAAAACCTTTTGGAAAAAATAATGACATTTTCTATTTTTTACATTTTATATATTATTATATGATTAATGCTACAGACCAAACACTGTAATTATGTGTTGCATTGCTTCATCTCTGACTCAGTAAAACATGGCTTTTAAATGCATTATCTCTGTGGAGCCCTCAAATTTCCTGCTTGACTGTTGAGGTAGTCATTTTTCATGGGGTACAAAAACACTCAAATCCTTACTCCTTTACATACATATATACACAGCTACACACTCCAATACATACACACAGGCAAATATATCTCCGGGCATCTGTAGCATGGCCAAGCTCCTAATGGAGTATACTAACAAGCTTCATCACTGAAATTCCTAAACCATGACAAATGCGGGCAGTATCATGGTTGAGATGTGAACAAGGCTATTAGCCAGTTTGATATATAGAATGTATACATGAGACTCATACCTATCTTCCTATTCTGAAGTAAGAGGCCACAGGCTACATTAAACTATTTATGAGGCTGAAAATGGCCCCTGGGCCAATACTTTAAGACCAGTGCCCTAGCGTAAGCACAACCAACTAACTAAAATACTTTTAAAAAAAATAAAAATAGTTGGGAACAAGTGGAACATAAATGTGTTTGATTAGCTCTTCTCTTGCCTTATTTTATACAGTAAACAGTTAGTACAGTGAGATGGGACTTTGTATTAAATCTGAAACTCACAGCATTAATGCAATCCCTGAAGGTATAGACAGTTTTGGACAAGTGTAAAAGTGAACTTTTTCCTTATTGAAGTGAGAAGGCCATTTTGAACATCCTGGAAAAGTGCCTGTATTGATCCACATTCATTTAATAGGTAATGCATTTTGTTTTTTAACAAAACTTTTGTCGTATTTGCAACTTATTGCAAGTATTGTTTTAGCCAAACTTTGTTTAATGTGGGCTAGACCACCACTTAGATAAGCAAATGTATCATGTTGATTTACAAGCATTAAATAACCTAAACTGCACTTTCAGCAGATCTACACATTTCACATTCCATTAGGCTTTATGTTTAAAAAGAGATAGAAAATGCTCCATCTGTGTAACTATTGCTAGCCTCAGCAGGCTGAAATAAAATAAGATATTGTGCTGCTGTGATCATTGTGACTTTTTTTTATAATTATGATTTGTCATACGCTATGTTTCTTGTGGTTGGAAACAGGAACAAAAATAAAGTGTGTAGAATGGGATTTATTTCGACATAATGCAACATAATTTAAAATATAACTTAACATTTATATTTATTTTTCTCATTTAAAAGAAAACTCCAGACTTCAATTGTCCCATTATTTTTTATTGTATTATATTATGAATGCATACAAATGTGCAAAAACAAATTAATAATACATACATTTAAAGTTCCTTTTTTAAGACAAAAATTGTTGTTCAAAAACAAGTGCGACCCAGAGGAGTGAGAAAGACATACATAAGGGAGAAGGAAAAGAGGGGATCCCAGGACCGGACCACAGAGAAAATGGGACTAAATACATCTTCAGCCCAAAGTCTTTGGATAGGACCAGACTGAGCCATGAACGTTGGTGGTCAGGTCATCTAACAAATTTGTATATCTAATTTTATGAAGAACTGAGCACCAAAGTGGGGTATTAATGATTCTCCAGTTCTTGGCAAAAGCCCTACATGCTGCCAGACCAAAAAACAATTGAGCCAATTATTTTTCTAATTTTATAATAGAAAAACTATATTTAGGCCATCTTAATAATTTAGTAGATTTTCCCCATTTTATATATACACATATATCTTTTTATATTTTATATAAATATTTCATATTCATTATATTTTTTTAAATGTTAGAATACAGTTTTTTACTACATATTTTATAATAGTTATGAATACATAAAAATAAACAAAATTATAATTTTACTGAGTAAGAAAGTTTTTATGGTGCATGCCAAACATCATATTACCATTTAAATAAAAATACCACTGTAATGTTACAAAAACTGCTAGAAACATAGAATGTGACGGCAGATAAGAACCATTCGGCCCATCTAGCCTGCCCAATTTTATAAATACTTTCATTAGTCCATGGCCTTCTATTATAGCTAGGATAACCTTATGCCTATCCCACGCATGCTTAAACTCCTTCACTGTGTTAACTTCTACCACTTTAGCTGTAAGGCTATTACATGCATCCACTACCCTCTCAGTAAAGTAATTCTTCCTGATATTATTTTTAAACCTTTTGTACCTCTAATTTAAGACTAAACAAACTAAAAGAAATTGGTCTAGATGAATATTCCTGTTCTTGGGTAGAACATTGGCTTAAGGACAGAGTACAACGAGTTGTCATTAATGGTAAATTTTCAGGCTGGACAAAAGTGGTAAGTGGTGTCCCTCAGGGTTCTGTTTTGGGACCACTTCTATTTAACATATTTATAAATGATCTTGAAATAGGCATTGAAAGCCATGTATCAGTGTTTGCAGATGACACAAAACTTTGTAAAGTAATAAAATGTGAGCAGGATATTGCTTTGTTGCAGAGAGATTTGGATAGATTGGGGGACTGGGCACTAAAATGGCAGATGAAATTTAACATAGAGAAATGCAAAGTTATGCACTTCGGGGTTAAGAATGCACAAGCAACTTACACACTAAATGGTAGTGAATTAGGGATAACCACACACGAGAAGGATTTGGGCATTGTTATAGACAAAAAATTAGGCAGCAATATGCAATGTCAATCTGCAGTTGCTAAGGCCAGTAAGATTTTGTCATGTATAAATAGGGGCATAAATTCTCGGGATGAAAATATAATTTTGCCTCTGTATAAATCGCTGGTAAGACCACACCTTGAATATGCTGTGCAATTTTGGGCGCCTGTTCTAAAGAAGGATATCATGGCACTGGAGAGGGTCCAGAGACGAGCTACAAAATTGATAAAAGGAATGGAGCATTTTAGTTATGAAGAAAGGTTACAAAAATTAAATCTGTTTCGTTTGGAAAAACGGCGCCTGAGAGGGGATATGATAACTTTATACAAATATATTCGGGGCCAGTACAAACCTTTATCTGGAAATCTATTCATAAACAGGGTTATACATAGGACACGAGGTCACACATTTAGGCTGGAAGAAAGGAGATTTCATCTAAGGCAAAGAAAAGGTTTTTTTACAGTAAGAACAATAAGGATATGGAATTCTCTGCCTGAAGAGGTGGTTTTGTCAGAGTCCATACAGATGTTTAAACTGAAATTGGATAAATACTTACAAAAACATAACATACAGGGATATAATTTCTAATTAGTGGGGTAATAGCTGATTGATCCAAGGAGACATCTGACTGCTATTTTGGGGTCAAGAAGGAATTTTTTCCTAGTTTGTGGCAAAATTGGAAGTGCTTCAGACCAGGTTTTTTGCCTTCTTTTGGATCAACAGCAACAACATTTCTGAGGAAGGCTGAACTTGATGGACGCAAGTCTCTTTTCAGCTATGTAACTATGTAACTATGTAACTATGTCCTCTTGTTGTGGTAGTTTTTCTTCGTTTAAATATAGTCTCCTCCTTTACTGTGTTTATTCCCTTTATGTATTTAAATGTTTCTATCACATCCGCCCTGTCTCGTCTTTCCTCCAAACTATACATGTTAAGATCCTTTAACCTTTCCTTGTAAGTTTTATCCTGTAATCCATGAACCAGTTTAGTAGCCCTTCAATATCCTTCTAGAGATACGGTCTCCAGTATTGCGTACAGTACCCCAAGTGAAGTGTCTCACTAGCGTTCTGTACAATGGCATGAGCACTTCCCTCTTTCTACTGCTAATACCTCTTCCTATAAAACCATGCATTCTGCTAGCATTTCCTGCTGCTCTATTACATTGTCTGCCTACCTTTAAGTCATCAGAAATAATAACCCCTAAATCCTTTTCCTCAGATGTTGAGGTTAGGACTCTATCAAATATCATGTACTCTGCCCTTGGGTTTTTACGTCCAAGATGCATTATCTTGCACTTATCCACATTAAATGTCAGCAGCCACAACTCTGACCATTTTTCTAGTTTACCTAAATCATTTGGCTTATCCCTCCTGGAACATCAACCTTTTTACATATCTTAGTATCATCAGCAAAAAGACCTTACCATCAAGACCTTTTGTAATATCACTAATAAAAATATTATAAACATAGAGCCAATGTTTTGACTATATTTTAAAATGTTTTTGATGGATTGCAGTATTAATTACAATTGGATATCTTTAAGCAAACTTTATTGCACTATTATTTTTTATTTTTTTAAAACAATTTTGTCACTCTCTCTATATAATGGTGAGTTACATATTTTAAATATATATTTCTTCAAACAGCAATCCACTTTGGTTTGTGGTGTGGTCACCACAAATTTGTTTTACTAAGGCAATAGAGTCCTATCCACCCTTGGGTGATTACATGCTTATAGAGTCTGGAAAGTAGTTTTTTAAATGTGCCATTTAAACACAATATCTCAAACAAAGTGGTATGTGAGTGGATGACCTGAGCTACCTCATGGGAGCCGATGAAGCTACATAATTGTAGATTACAAAAATATCTCCATGGTAAAAGGGCCTCGTTGTTAGAGGAAGTCACAGGATACAACAGTTCCATTCTCAAACAAATATCTCTGAATATCCACTATCTCCAACCCCCTAAATACAAGGACTCAAAACCTGGGGGGAAAAAAATGTTACGCAGAATTGGAAACTTGGGAGAATCAAGAGACAAACATGGATATGTTCAAGGAACTTGAGAAGTCAGGTCAAAAATTGTTGCAGGTCTGGAATTGCCAAATCCGATTCCAAGGCCACCAAGTGCCTCACTCCCATGAGGAAATGCAAGACATAAATTTGGATCAGTAAGGTAAGGCCCAAGCCACCATGGTACCTGGGCTGAAACAGGACATGTGTACCTTTGGGCCATTTAGATGAAACAAACTAAAGCAGTGTAACGGACCGTTTTGCACATAAGCGGTTAAAAACCGTTTAGGCGATATTCCCCTTTCTCAGCTGCACAGACAGCTACTGCAAGCACCAATCTCCCGAACTGCAAACACACGAATTCACCAACTCCCGAACTGCAACCAAGGGAATACTCGAAACCCCCGAACTGCATAGCAAGTAGCACTCCAAACTCCCGAACTGGAGACACACGAATAGCTGTTAGCAGACGAACAGGAAAAGCCCCCAAGCGGCTTACACTCCTGGCAATCAGTCTCTAACTGCATACAGTAAATCCCCCCAAAGACGTGATGACACTTTGTTTTGAGGGTCAAGCAGAATCTCATTTACTGGGGTTACTACAGCCCACCCACAATAACTGGTTACTACACCTGGGTAGAGGAGAACTTTGTCCATGTCCAGGTGCCTCATCATGGCTGTGTGGGTGACTGGTAAGCGGACTGGGTGGGTTGCTGAGTGGTTGCTGGTTGGAGCCTGGTTGCTGGAGGGGGAGACTGACTGTCTCCCCTTTGGCTAAACAGCCCTGTCGCTGGGGGGCAGGACCGACCAGCCCTACCCCCTGTGTTGTAAGTGCAGAGACCTCGGTCCCATCTGCACAGTTGTGGGGCTTACTGTCTCCCCTGGGTATGTCAAGCTGCCGCTGGGAGAGGGGGTAACAAGCTCCTCTCCCATATATACTTCCAGCAGCGGGGGACAGGGGGTAGCAGGCTCCTCTTTCTGACACTCTCTCTCTGCTGGTGGAGAGGGGGACCAACTGTCTCCCCTTTCAATATATTGTCTTGCTGCTGGGGAGGAAGGACGGTACCTTCGGCTCCCTGGGACTCACTTGACTGCTGAGGCGAGGGACCAATTGTCTCCTCTCCTAAGAACACACACTGCCGCTGGGGAGGAAAGACGACACCTTCAGCTCCCTGGGACACACACTGCCGCTGGGGAGGAAGGACAGCACCTTCAGCTCCCTGTAACACACACTGCCTCTGGGGAGGAAGGATGACACCTTTAGCTCCCTGTAACACACACTGCCACTGGGGAGGAAGGACGACACCTTCAGCTCCCTGTAACACACACTGTCACTGGGGAGGAAGGACGGCACCTTCAGCTCCCTGTAACACACACTGCCGCTGGGGAGGAAGGACAACACCTTCAGCTCCCTGGAACTCACACTGCCGCTGGGGAGGAAGGACGACACCTTCAGCTCCCTGTAACACACACTGCCGCTGGGGAGGAAGGACGACACCTTCAGCTCCCTGGAACTCACACTGCCACTGGGGAGGAAGGACAACACCTTCAGCTCTCTGTAACTTGCTTGGCCACTGGGGTCTCTCCCAACCTGCCAACTCACGTGTCCACCCTGCTCCAACCTGCAGGTACTCTTCTACATGTCTCCTCAAGAGCTGCACGCATTTCTCTGGGGGGTTGGGTCCAAGGAAAGCCAGCCGCATGGTAAACTCTCTGTCATACTGATCCTGAGTGTAGCTGGGTGCCATGCTTGCCCTGCTGAAGTTGATTCTTTTGTAGATAGGGTCGCTGTATGGGTACTAGCGTTGCCCTCACTTTGTAATCCAGGAACTGGTGTTGTCGTATAGCTGTCCTTCTGGGCTGTGGAAATGATCCCGTCGCTTGCCACCAATTGTAACGGACCGTTTTGCACATAAGCGGTTAAAAACCATTTAGGCGATATTCCCCTTTCTCAGCTGCACAGACAGCTACTGCAAGCATCAATCTCCTGAACTGCAAACACACGAATTCACCAACTCCCGAACTGCAACCAAGTAGCACTCCAAACTCCTGAACTGGAGACACACGAATAGCTGTTAGCAGACGAACAGGAAAAGCCCCCAAGCAGCTTACACTCCTGGCAATCAGTCTCTAACAGCATACAGTAAATCCCCCCAAAGACGAGACAACACTTCATTTTGAGGGTCAAGCAGAATCTCGTTTACTGGGGCTAACTGCCCGGCTTTTATGCAGGTCTCCCACCTGGTGGACACTCCCCTAGGGGACCAGATGGGAGACTGGGACACAAAGGGTGCAAGAACCAATCACAGACTTACACATTTCAACAATCCCACAATGCATTACAATCCCTCCTCTCTGTCCTGGAGATAATTGGGAAGTAATCCAATTAGCTCCAAGGACAGAGGCAAAACTCCATTACACACATTTCCAGTAAAATACATAAAATTACATACAGTTACATTTATTACATAAAACATATACATTCTACATATCCCCTGATAGCTGAGATCTGATTGCACATTACTACCAAATGGCGCTCAGATCACATACATACATTTCAATCGCCATGGGGCCAAAGTCTTTCACATAGTCTTTCGTTACACGAATAGGCTCCATGGCTTAGCTATCTGGGGTGATGCTGTTCATCCGGTTAAATTACCGAATGAACAGTCATTCGGTTCCGCTACCGAATGGGAAGGTAAGGAGGCTGGCGGCTCAGCGGTGTTCGCGCCAATAAGTGTCCGGTTCCAGTTCCCAGGTGGTCCATCATTCGGTAGTTTGTTCGGTAGATGGAATCTACCGAACACCCTGGCAGAAAGGCATGAATAAACCTTTCAGCAGGGAAAATAACAGGTCTGAACTGCAGTGCCATAGTCTAAAGGGAGCAGACGAGCAACCAGGCTTCTCCAGTGCATAGTGGCGAGGTTGGTTCCGCCACAAGCAGATTGTACAGATTTTAATTCCGCATTTGACACTGGAACTGGGAGGACCTGGAAAAAATAAAGTAGCCTGGGGAGGCGAGTCATAACAGAATGGAGGAGCCTTATCCAAGAGATAGCATATCTACCACATGTCTCCATATCTTTTTGCAAACAATAAAGGTAAATTGAATACAAATACAAAAAAACAAGTCCTGTACTAAAACTCCTACTACACTTGGGCGGCAGCAATGACAATAGTGCACATCAGCCCCAATACATACAGTAAAAAAACCAAGAAAAAAAGTTACCTGCACTCTTTCCCAAATCCCTAAGTATATTTAAACAAAAGGAGGTTATTTAGTTACTCCTATGGACATTAGAGGGAAATGCCCACCTGTGACATTGAGGCAAACCTCTTAGGTGGGTCCTACACCACGCCAAGGCAAACCTCTTAGGTTGGTTCTACACCACGCCAAGGCAAACCTCTTAGGTTTGTCCTATACCATGTCAAGGCAAACCTCTCAGGTGGGTCCTACACCACGTCAAGGCAAACCTCTTAGGTGGGTAATACTCAGGACTTATTTATTTGTATTCATTTTGTATCACACAGCTATGTTACAATGCTGCTACCCTTCCCATGTGTTCCCTATTAAGGGTTAATAAGCATTATTTATGTATTTATAAAATATTTTACCAGGAAAGATACTTTGAGATTTCTCTAGTTTTCAAGTACGTCCTGGTTCCACAAAACATTGCATTGGTACAATAGGTTACAATAAAATACAAAAACAATATTAAAACACAATATATACAAAATTGAATATAGAACAGGCAAAAAATATACAATCAACCATTACAGGTGCATTCTGTTTTGAGATATGTAGAGAGGGATCTGAAAGTGTGCGGGAGGTCGTTCCATAATTGCAGTGCTCTGTAGGAAAAGGAGGATCGAGCCGCTTTCTTTTTGTATTGAGGTAGACTAAATAAAGTGCCGGTACTGGATCAGAGGTTATAGGAGGTGGGATCAGCCAGGGAGAGCATTCTGCTCAGGTAAGCTCTAAACCTACATCTATCTTCTGTCCGTACTCCCACCTCTGATGCTCGCCTTCAAGATTTCTCGAGGGCTGAACCATTCCTGTGGAACTCGCTCACCTGGTCTCCACTCCTTCAAAAAATTGTTAAAAACCCACTTCTTCATAAAAGCGTATCAATTAAACTGTTAATAGCTCCTGACTGATTCCTCTTCTGCAACTGTCACTAGTCTAATACTATCCTAACCTTTTTGTGTCATTTTACCTCACTCCCTCTAGCATGTAAGCTCATTAAGCAGGGCCCTCAACCCCGCTGTTCCTGTGTGTCCAACTTGTCTGGTTACAACTACATGTCTGTTCGTCCACCCATTGTAAAGCGCTGCGGAATTTGACGGAGCTCTATAAATATCATAATAATAATAATAAACATAAAGTTGGAAAGATGAAGGGATTGCGTCTGGATTCCAGCGACAGGCAGTTTAGTTCTTTTAGCATGTTACAATGGTGGGTCATGTAATTACATTGTAGCACAAAGTAGCAGAATGAGTTATACAATGTATTAAGGTTGGTTTGCAGTGCATATAGTACATCACCATCATCAATAATTGGCATCAGCATTTGCTGTACAATCTTTTTCTTTACTGTAGGGATTAGGCAGGATTTGTTTCTGTACAGGGCACCTAGTTTTGGATAAAGTTTAGATGCAAGTTTTTTTATATGGCGGCCAAAAGATAGATTGGGGTCTAACAACATACCCAAGCATTTTAAAGAGTGGACTGTGGTCAGTGTGCTATTTGATTTTGTTTTGATGGATATGTGTAATTTGTGTAATTTAGGTACTGTTCCAAAGATCATTGGGACAGTTTTGTCAGTGTTTAGGAAGAGGTTTTTTTTGGGGGGGGGGTTGTGATCCACTTTTCTACCTCTGTAAACTTGTCTTGGATCACAGCCTTAAGCTGCGGTAGATTGGATTTGCTTGCAAAGATTACTGTGTCGTCTGCATACATGTGTACATTTAAGGATTTTCAGACATTAGGTAGATCATTTATAAATTATGTGAATGATAGGGGGCCGAGAAAGGAACCTTGGGGAACACCACACATGACTGGGAGAGAGAAGGAGTCGCTGTCAGAAATGGACACATATTGTGAGCGATATGGTACATATGATCAAAACCAGGTTAGCATACAATCACCAATACCTGAGTTTTTTTAGTTTTTGCAGTAGAATGTCATGGTCTACTGTGTCAAAAGCCTTTGCAAAATCAAGGAAAATAGCTCCAGTTAGGTCTCCTTGTTCCATGCCAGTTTGGATGTCATTGCAAACTTTTGAGAGGGCAGTTGTAGTGGAGATATTCTGGAGAAAACTTGATTGATCAGGGGTCAGGGGTCAGATAGTTAGATTGTTGGTAATACTCACATAGTTGCGTATGGATGCAATGAATTTGGGCAATAGTTAGAAACCTAAGTAGTGTCACCACTTTTATGGATAGGTACTACTCTTGCAGTCTTCCAAAGTGTAGGTATGTATCTAGACACCAAAGATCCATTAAAGATCCATTAATTAGGCGTGTGACAGGTTTAGCAATTGCAGGCGCACTGAGCTTCAATAGCATTTTTGCTGAGATTTGATCAGGTCCAGACTAGTTTTTCATTTTTAGATTATTAAGGTGTTTCTTAATGACACTAATAGGTACAGGTCTAAAATTGAACTTGTCTATATTGGGTCTTTGCAAATTTAGTGGGGCCTGATCCACATTTGTAGTTTCAGGATGTGTGTCATCTATTAGCTTGGCAATCAGGGTAGTGGAGCATCCAACTAAATAAGGCATTTGCTTCATCTAATTAAAGTTGCAGGATTTGGTTATCCACTTTGACAGGGTTGGGAGTGGAGGGGGGGAGTTTGCAATTTATTTATGACTTTCCAAATGTTTCTAGGGTTTGATAGGTTTGATAGGTTATTGTTCAGATTTTTACAGAAAGATTGGGCCTTGGACAATTTTGTTTGTTTTGTGCACATATTTCGCCTTGTGTATATGCACAGTGATCATTCATAGAGCCAGTACGCTTGAACTTTGACAATATTGAATCCTGAAACTGGTACATTTGGATGATGTCAGCTGTGATCCAATTCATATGTGCCCCTTTTACTCTCACCTTACGCAGCGGGGTGTGCAAACTTGTAGGAGTTTAGACTGAAAGAATTCAACTGCACAGTCTAGATCTGGAATAAAGTTGAATCTGTGCCATGGGAGGTTCTTGATGTAATTTAGAAAGGATTCATGATTACATTTTTTGAAGGACCTGGTGATTTTAACCTTGGGAGAGAATTTAGTAGCCTTTATTCTGCACCCACAGTACACTAAGCAATGATCACTGAAACTGTTAGGGAGAATACCTGCCTCCTGGATTCTATCAGGAGAAGGGGAGAGAATCCAATCGAGCAGAGTATGGTTATGGCTTTTAATGTTTATGCGAGTTGGGTAGGAGATTAATTGCATTAGCTGCAAAGTCTTAAACAGCAAGAACTATTATTGTTAGGATTCAGCCAATCAATATTAAAATCTCCAAAGACCAACAGTTCACTTTTTGGGTTTTGAGCTATGGTTTCACTAAGGAGATGGACTATGTCAAATAGGGAATGCACAGGGGAGCTAGGTGGGCGGTAGATTCCTGCAACAATGATTGATTTACTGCCAGAAAGGAAATCAAAGGTGGCAGGAGGAAGTTTTGTAAGGGGGTAAACTTTATGCAATTGTCAACATAAATGACAATGCCACCTCCTCTTTTTGCTCTGTCATTTCTATGGCACGAATACCCATGTATTGTAATGGCAGAGTCAGGAATTTTTGCGGTTAGCCACGATTCAGAAAGCAAGATGATTTTGGGCTTGTAATGTGAACACCATGCTTGCCGTGCCTCAATTTTTGGCAGTAAGCTGCAGGTATTACAGAGCACAAAAGAGAGGCCTTTTTTAGCTGGAAGGCTAGGAATGGAATGTTTTGGGGGACCAGGGTTAGACTCCACATGCAAGGTTGATTGAAGCATTCTCTGCTGTTCTCCTCCTTGTGTCCTCCTTGGTGAACTCCCTTGGTAAACTCCTAGGATTCAGGACACTTATTGGAAGTTGGCACTGGATGGATAGTGGCACACAGATAGTGGCCTGTGCTCCCTATGGTCGTATGCTCCCCAGTGACTTAACTAAATAGAGATAGTCTATTGGCTATAAAGTTTGACACATGAGATGGGAGGCATTGGACAACTAGCAGACTGCACTAATGAATCAAGTTTGTCATATTAAAGGGAAAAATACATAGAATGATAATGCATTGTAAGGGTACCTAAAATACTTGGGGAGCAGGGGGTTAGACAGACAGCATTGCAGGGGTTAACTGGGAAACACATCCAAAGATTACCTAAATACGTGGGGAGCAGGGGTGAGACACACAGCGTTGCAGGAGTTAGCTAGGACCAGAGCCAAAGATTACCTAAATACGTGTGGAGCAGAGGTGAGACAGACAGCGGTGCAGGTGGTTAACTGGGATCAGAGCTAGAGATTACCTGTGGATGAAAGTACAGGGATGCCAGATTAGTTTACATTAGTCCAGGTGTGTGTAGGGGTGAAATACCCCTCTCTGTCTCATTATACATATCTTTGCCAGAAGCTCAAGGAAACAAGGTGAATGATTAGTGTAGGACCCACCTAAGAGGTTTGCCTTGACGTGGCAGGTGGACATTTCCCTCTAATGGCTTTTGGAGTAACTAAATTACCTCCATTTGTTTAAATATACATAGGGATTTGGGAAAGAGCACAGGCAACTTTTTTCCTTTGGTTTTTAATGAAGGTAATTTGTCTCATACGGTTTATGAGTAGGGACATTAGCTTCATACCCACGTATTTCGGTGGGTTGGAGGAGATCCAAAAAACAAAAACTCAGATTCAGGCTAGAAATATCTGTCTGGGAAAGGAACAGACACATGCTTAATCTCCAAATGTCTATTAGTCCAATAGTTAAAAACTATGGATTAATGAATCAAGATGTCTGTCCTGCCTACCTAAGTTGAAAGATCTTGGTAAGCCCCTCTTGTCTGATCTATCTAGAGCTGGACAATGGATGGCATAAAATTCCCTTCCAATGACCAGAGGCCCTGCTACATGTGTGTCAATAAACTCTAAGACTGAGTCCCAAAATGCTTTAGAAGTCTTATTTTGGGTTTAAACTTTGAGAACATGTTAGGTATTGTTAGCTATAGTACCAATTATTAAAAGGTAATGGCCTTCTAGGTCTATATGACGCAAAATAACATTCAAAGGATAAGGTTTATAAATAAAAATTGCCCCATCTTATGCTTACATGCATAGAGTGTGTGCTGGCGATATATACCCTGGTATAAGTATGATCGGTCAGTTTAGAGGTTGATTATTATTTCAAGTCATCATGTTCACAAAGTAAATCAGCAGCCAAAAAAAATATAATTGACAACATAGTAAAAGAAAACACATTTATATTACAATTCATACTATTATCATTATCAATATTAATTTATTAATTGTATAGTGCAGGCATAGGTGTCAGGATTACAGAAGTGAAATGTGAAACAAATCAGGATAAAGTAGAGCAGAATGGCCACCTGTCTGAGCTGTTAGTCAGCCAGTTGGAATGCTCTTTGTATCAAATGCTTTTCTATTGGATTCATTTGAGTAGACAATGCACACCACTAGCAAGGAGGTGAGTGCTAGTAAAAAGATACTGAAAGAATCTAAATGGGTGTGTTCAGTGGCAGAACTACCACTGGTACATTGTGGCCCGCATGTTATAAGGGCCCATCGGGTGGCCCATAGACTTAGGGCCACCCTGTGGATACTGTTGGTTTATTCCCTTAAAGAGCATGGCCAGACCCTCTGCTGGCTGGGAGGAAGTAAAAGATGTTCACTTCCTCTCAGCTTCTTACTAAGTGTGACTCTCGGAAGGTTGGGAGGAGGGAGCTGAGGAAGCACAGACGGCATGGGGGGAGAGAGGCAGGACCTGCAGCAGACCCCTACACTTGCTCCCCTCAGCCAGCAGCAGCATTCAGGACTCCAAGCAAGCCACCCTCCTGGAAACAAAAGGCATGTTAACAAGCAAATATAAAAATTTACATGTATTTGTTTTTATATCAGATTGTGTATGTATTTATCTGTGTCACATAATGTGTGTGTCTGAGTGTGTGTGTGTGTATCTGAGTGTGGGTGTTCCCCAGTGTGTGTGTATCAGTGTCTGTCTGAATATGTATCTGTGTATCATGGTGTGTATTTGTGTGTCAGGGTGTGCATCTGTGTGTGTGTGTGTGTGTGTGTTTGTGTGTGTATGCCAGTGTGTATCTGTGTGTCAGGGTGTGTGCATGTGTCAGTGTATATATGAATTTGTTTGTACATGTTAGAGTGTTTATATGTGTGTATTAATGTGTATATCTGTGTATGTACGTATGTGCCAGTGTATGTGTGTATGTGCATACATCCAAGCAATCAAACACCAACACAACATGCAAACACACTCCTGCAATCTAACACAAGCATTACACACACACATACACCATTGCATTTAAAACTCCAAAATTATATACAAACATACTCATTCACTCAATCACCAATACTAAAATGTGCATCCACTTTAAAAAGCCAGCATTTCATCCAAACACACCCCTACAATAAAACGTAAACATTTCATATAAACACACCCCTGTATTAAAACACTACAATTATATATATATATAAGTACCCCTTCAATCACGCACCAACACTACACACAAAAGCACATCTATATTTAACCCCTTAGGGACCACAGACGTACAGGGTGCGTCAGCCAGGCAGGCTTCCGATGCTCTGCCTGTACTGAGTGCCTTGAGGGGTCGAAAAAACATTTTTATGTCCTGATGAAAGTTTACTAAAGTGAACGGAAATGTTGACTATGGATTAAAAGCTACTCTTATTTTTATACAAGTCCTCGAGTGCTGGCTTTACTTGTATTTTTGTGGGGCTGAGCACCGGGCATCTAACAAAGAGGAAAGCTGGAGTGCAAAACCCCAACAAATTGTGTGTGTGTGTGTGTGTGTTTATTTATATATATATATATATATATATATATATATATTTAATTTAAGATATTTAATCATTTCATTCTATGTATATCTCCTTAACAACCATGGACGTACTGAGTACATCCGACAAAAACAATAGTTAAGGACCGCAGACGTACCTAGTATGTGCGCGGCAAATAGGAGCCCTGGACTTACCTGGACTGGCGATCACAGTTGGGGGGGACTGCCGGAGACCCCAGCAGTAGCTCTGCAGCAGCTCTGGCCACCCCGGCCCTCCAGGTCCATGTGATCACCATGATCACATCGCCACAATAGGACTCTAGGAGCTGCCAGCAGGGGGACTGTCTGAGCTGTCAGGCAGTCCCCCAGGATGCTAAAAAGTAAATATATATATATATGTGTTATACATATATTATATATGTATAATATATTGTAAAATAATTAAAGCATTTTATTATATATTATACATATATATAATGCATATATATGATTTCATTATCAGTGTACTTTGTATACACATATATCTCAAAATACACTTGTAATGAAATAATATATATACATTATATATGTATAATATATTATAAAATGCTTTAATTATAATGTATCATACATACATAGTAAATAAAAGTGTGTGTGTGAGTATGTGGAACTGACTCTGCTGGGTTTTGAACCCTGGTTTACATGGTGCTAAACCTCTTCCTTACCAGTACACCAGCCTGCCTTTTGTAAGTTTACCTGAGATCTGATACCATTGCTTGTAGAGTCAAGGTTATCAGTGACAACTCTCTTCAGCTGTGTCTGGTCAGGTGTCTGGTTCTTGGCCTATAAAAGCCACTTCCTGTCTCTCTGTACCTTTGCCAGATTATTGTGGTTCCTGTACTCTCTAATCAAGCTTGTTCCTGTTTCTCCTACCTGTTGCTGAATTTGGACTGTTTTGACTTTGCTGCTTCTCCTTCCCATTGACCTCGGCTTGCCTCACTACGATTATCATCTTTCTGTTCCAGTCTCCCATCTCTGCTAAAGACCAGAAGGCCACTCAAGGCTCAGGGGCTCAACCACCTGGGTAACGAGTGGCTACCTCTGGCAGAAAACATTGCTGATCTGGCTACTGGACTCCAAAACTTTGTTACATCAATATCATTACAGTGTGTGTGTGTGTATGTATGTGTGTATGTATGTATATATATATATATATATATATATATATATATATATATATATATATATATATATATATATATATATATATAGTCTATATAGGGTGGCCGTAAGTCCTTATCCATCCATATTATTATTATTTTATTATTTATATAGCGCCAACAAATTCCGTAGCGCTGTACAATGGGTGGACTAACAGACATATAATTGAGATCAGACCACTGACGTACAGGAACAGAGGGGGTTGAGGACCCTGCTCGATGAGCTTACATGCTAGAGGGAGTGGGGTATAGTGACACAAAGGGTTAAAGTAGGGGAATTAAATAGTTTGTTACAGAAGGGTTTATTGAGTGCTTGGTAGGTCATTTTTGACCCATTTTAAATACCCTGGGTTGTCTACATTTTAAAATGGTATGCCATGATGGGGTTACAGTTTTACATTCCTGGGCTACCATATGGTCTCAAAAGGTAACACAGACCCAGCAAACCAATCTGGCAAACTGAATTGGGCAAGCCCTATATTATTATTATTATTATTATTATTATTATTATTATTTATTATTTATATAGCGCCATCATATTCCGTAGCACTGTACAATGGGTGGACTAACAGACATGTAATTTTAACCAGACAATTCTCAGCTCAGTGAGCTTACATTCTAGAGAGAGTGGGGTATAGTGACACAAATGGTAAAAGTAGGGATACGAAGTAGGTTGTTCGAAAAGTATTCATTGAGGGCTTAGTAGGTAATTTTTACAATTGCAGGAGAGGAGACATGGGGCATTGGGGATAAAAACCTGCTAACAGTTTAATTGATATGCTTTCTTGAAGAAGTGAGTTTTCAAAGATTTTTTTGAATGAGTGGAGACTGGGTGAAAGTCTTATGGAGAAGGGAAGGGAGTTCCACAGAAGAGGTGCAGCCCTGCAGAAATCTTGGAGGCGAGCATTAGAGGTGGGCGTACGGACAGAGGATATACGTTGGTCTTTGGCAGATCATAGGGGCCTCGACGGGACATACTTGTGTATTAGGGAGGATAGGTAGGTTGGAGCAGCATTATGTAGGGATTTGTAAGCAAGCACCAGAATTTTAAATTGATCCCTATATCTAACTGGAAGCCAATGCAGGGACTGACAGAGCTGGGAGGCGTGGGAGGTGCGAGTGGACAGGAAAATAAGCCTTGCCACTGCATTCATTATAGATTGGAGTGGTGCAATCTGGGAACACGTAAGACCACTGGGAAGGGTATTGCAGTAGTCAAGGCGAGAGAGGACAAGAGCATGGACCAGCACCTTAGCCGCATCTGGGGTTAAATAGGGGCGAATGCGCGTTTTTTTTTTTTTATATATGGAAGCGACAAGATTTGGTGATTGATTGGACATGAGGGGTGAAGGAGAGGTTGGAGTCAAAAAGAACACCCAGGCAGCGAGCCTTCGCGGTAGAGGTGATGGTTGACACGGGAGTAGTAACACTTGATGGAGGAAAGACCAGAAGTTCTGTTTTGGACTGGTTGAGTTTAAGGAAGTGAGCAGCCATCCAGTTGGAAATCGAAGAGAGGCAGTCAGAGACACGAGTCAAGATGGGCGGAGACAGATCAGGAGAGGACAGTTAGATTTGTATGTCATCCGCATAGAAATGATAACGAAAGCCAAAGGAGCTGATGAGTTTACCAAGGAAGGCAGTGTAGATAGAGAACAGTAGAGGACCAAGGAGAGAACCTTGGGGGACGCCGACAGAGAGTGGTAGGGGGGAAAGAGGCAAAGTCAGAGAAAGAAACACTGAAAGAGCGCTGGGAGAGGTAGTATCCCGTAGACCAAAATTACGGAGAATGCGAAGAAGCTGTTGATGATCAACAGTGTAAAAGGCAGCAGAAAGGGTATTGACCCTGTAACTTTCCAAAACACCATAAAACCTGTACATGGGGGGTATTGTTATACTCGGGAGACTTCGCTAAACACAAATAGGAGTGTTTAAAACAGTAAAACTTGTCACGACAATGAAATCACCAATAAAAGTGCAGTTTTTGTATTTGCAGCTAAGTTGCAACTAAAAAAGACTGGACATACCCCATTTTGAAAACAAACACACCCCTGCATTCGAACGCAAACACTACACTCAAGTATACCAATGCATTCCAATGACAACAGTACATACAAATACACCTCTAGATTTACACATATACTCTATACAAAAATATGCTTACATTCAAACCCGCAAACAATGCTTACAAATACAAACCTGCAATGATGGGCAATGGATAGAGTTGTAAAACAGATGGGGGTCTAATTTTTGGCCATTCTTGCAATAAAAGTTCTTCTACCAGTTTCATCTCCACATTAGTTCCACCACTGGGTGTGTTTCATATGTCCACACAGCCTCCAGCACAGACTGGATCCTGGGACCATACAGAGGGAAGGGACTACAGCTCGGGGCATGCTAGGAAGTAAGCAGTAACTCTAGGCCTTTGCAAAGTTATTGAACTTTTAGTCGGTGAAAAGGAGTAACTGTAATAATCCTTGGCTGCTTAGGACTAGAGACAGTGGCATGTGTTCAAATTATTAAAGAACAATGAATGCAGTAGTTGTGCAGGCTTTAATCAAAATCTATGGAGTTTTACAGGATTGTATGAGCACCTAACCAGAGCTGTTTGTGTGCCAGGAATCGAAGACTGCAGACCTATTACATCAAAGATTAACTAAAGGAACTATTCATTTGTTACTGATACAGTTATCGTTGAATAATTAAAAGGTGTTGTTATAATATTGGTTAGAAATATTGATGTTATTAGCAAAGTATTTTATTACAGGTCATGGCAGTGACGAAGTAACTTCGCCACTGGCGTTTGGAGGGGCCTGTTTGCTAGCCTCCTACCCTGTGACTATGGCCCCTGTAATAAAACTTGGTTTAAATCATTGTGTGTGCCTTTTTGGACTTGTGAAGCAGCACTTCGAATTCCCGAAGCAATTTGAAGCATCACTTCGAATTACCAAAGAACCGCATGAACCAGAGACCACCCTGGAGCTTGTTAACACCTATTAACAACTTGGAACATTTCTCACCGCAGTGTTCTAATTGTACATATGGGTGACCGCAATTCCTATGGACAACCATGAGGTGGTGGCGATCTTGTTCGCATGAATGCAGGCAGCGGTATTTGGGCATGAATCTCATGGAACTAAAATTGGATACAGAAACTCCCGAACACCAATGGACTTCCATCACCGCCAGAGTTCGATTCTATTTAACTTAGAAAGGCAATGTTCGGTGAGATCATTAGTCTGGTTAAGGGAAGAAGCTCCAGGGTAAGAATATTGACTCTGTTTGGTAATTTGTTTGTTTTCAAAATACCGAACTAGACTGACCGCAAGCCCTGATTCTCTGGAACTGTTTTGGGCATGGCACCATGTCTGCGGTCAGTCAAATTCATGACTTCCATACAATTATTGAACCCTTGCACTGATTTGGGGGATTTTTGGATATGTTGCTCACCCATATTAGGGCTATTGTGGGGTTATTATGTGTTTTGGGGTACTTTTGGGACTTTTAAGAAATGTTGTTTTTTTCTGCCTGAAGATAATTGGGTTAATGCAGTATCTGACTCAATTATCTCCCAGGCAGAGGGGAGGGATTGTGTGCTATGTGTGGGAGTGCCTTACATTGTCAATGTGTTATTATTGGTCCATGTCCCTGTCCCCAACAAGGTCCATGTGGGCATACACCTTGCTTGGGGACTTGCATAAAAGGCCAGTGTGGCTCCCATTAAAGAGAGATTAGTTTTACCCTGCATGAAGTCTTGGCTCATATGTGGGGGATTGGAGAACTACATACACTCTGGGGATTGCTATAACCCAATACTCTCCTGAGTATAATCACTAGCTCTTATAGGAGCTGTTCCTGCTATGCTCTCTGTACTAGTAGAGGTCTACCCACTGGAAGCTGGATCCTGGTCTTGGGTCCAGGGTGGGTGGAGTACGGAGAGACCCCAACCAAGCTGTGGTGGTTTGTGGGAGTCTGTGGTAGTTATGGTGTTCCAGTACAGTGCTTATGGTGCTCGCAAGTACTAGGAAGCAGCGATTGATGGAGGTACCCAGCCGTGGTGCCAGGCAGTTTGTCACAATGGCTTCTAGCATTTCTAACCACATAATCATCTGAAATACCTAATATTATATCACATTTATATATCAATATATTAGTGTATATAGATCAAATAGATTTTATGGTTGTTATTAAGGTTCTCTGATAACCTTAATTAAATAATTAACATAAGAATCAGACCACTTTCAGATAGTTGTAATATTTGCTGTAAATATAGGAAACATGTAGGCCTATAACAAAAAAAAAATCAAAAAGTTACAGGACTTTACAATGAAAATCGGCTACTTCAGGAAGGCTGTCAGTTTTGACTATGTATTTAACCAGACTCTAAGGCATATAATGCATCTATAATCCTCCAGATGGAAAGAAAACATGGATCCGATATTCTACAACAGGTTTTCTGGGAGAGCCCGAATGGATCTATTCGATTTTTCCAGTTCCACAAATTTCACCATGGTTGAAGCCATTTCCCCTTTTCTTGGTGCCTCTCTTGGATGGGCATATTAGGTCCTTCAGATCAACAAATCCATTTTTCATGTTTACTGGAACATCGGTTGGTTAGCTATAACAGTCACAACCCTCAGCCGCCATGCATTGAGTGTCTGAAATTGGGAGTTTTCCTTTTCCTTTAGTTCTCTAGGACAGCATATTCGGTTCGCCAAGCTTTAATAAATCTATTAGACAATTTAGCAAATAAATAGTTTTTGATTGACAGTAAAAGAGAAAAAGTAATTTTCATAGCAGATTTGTTGCTTGAAGCTTCCATATCTATCTGTTACTGACATGCAACCTTGTGTTTATGGTTTTTAGAATTGTCCTCACAATACCAAAATATTTGAACACATTTCTCTGTCTCCACAGCTATCCCGACATAGTTATACATCCAACAGAAATTGAATGAAATCATTTTAAATATTGTAAAAGAATAATATTAGCTTTTTTTCATATAAACATAAATTGTGGCTGCAAAATATTAATGGGCTTGGGACAAGATATATTTGAAGACAAAAATATATTGTTTTAAATGTCCAGCATTAATTTCAAGGTTCCTTGAATCCCCATACAACTTTCCAGTATTTATAGCCTTAAGCATTATTTAATACCATTGGTTTTTATCTATTCATTTCCTTTTAACTCCTGCAATATTTTTAAAATTAATTTTCCATATTAAGCAAGATGCTGGCTGAATATCCTTTTTATAATTAAAACTAATAAAATGTATGTGATGCTCTGTGTTGTTAATAACTAAAGAGTATTTATGAATGGAGGGTTGATTAATGTTTATATACACCATAAAAACACTGGAAATATGGTTTTATTTTGAAGTAGAAGGACATGGCAAGAAGTTATTTTATAACAAATTTGAAATGTGAGATTGATTAATATATATGTGGTTGAAAATAACAAAGAGTTTGCTTCAATACTAATCAATACTATTGGTTTATTATAAATTAAATATGTAATTGCTTACTCTGTAGCAGTAAAAGCACTGGAAGTCATTAGTAACATGGTTATTTATGAAAGTGAGAATTCAAAGTGAATTCAAAGTGAATTCCAAATTCAAATCCAGATTAGCCAAACTGAAAGCATAGCTAAATTTTTCTAGTTCAGTTATTTTGGCCTTACATTTGAAATTGACTTATCAATTGACTAAATCAAACTAGAATTCTCACTTTAGCGAATAACTCTATAATGAACAATCCTAAGCCCTACGGACAATATCTAGATGTTAGAGATAAAACATAACATAAGTACAACTGTATTAACTAAAGGTAGCTCCCATTTTTATTTCATTTTATAAATCAGCAAACTAAAAGTGATCCATGTCAAATAGTAACAGTCTGAAACTTATCAAGCTTGTACATTTGTTAATGGGACACTCTAAGCAACTTAACCACTATGGTTCACTGTAGAGGTTAAGGAGTCAGCCGTGTAAAGAAAACACAAATCCTGATAAAAGGTTTAAGTGGATCTGAGGTAGACAAACTCAAAATAGACTTCAAATGTGACTGGGAAGCAAGGAATATAAAATATTTAGGAGTAAAACTATTGCTAGACTATAGAGAAATTGGAGAACTTAATTATACAGACATTGCTATCCAATTTAGGAACACCTTAAAAAACTGGAAGGGATTGGAACTCTCTTGGTTGGGAAGGATTGAAGCAGTAAACTTCTATCTCCTCCCCAAGTTGATATTTTTATTTGGTAACCTCCCATTGAGGGTGTCATGCCAGACGATACGTGGTCTTCAAAGGCAATTATCAAACTATATTTGGCAAGAGAGGAGACCTAGAGTGTCTTTGGAAATACTACAGAGAGACTGGAAAGAAGGGGGGATTCGTTTCCCAGACATACAGAAATTATATATGAATAATATGGTTGCATATTTAATTAAGTGTGATAACTTTACAATGTCTAGACCAAATTGGTTGGACATTGAAAAAGTAGATCTCTGCGACATAGAACCTCTATTCCTCTGGTGGTGCGACAGTGAATTTCTAAAAAATATAAGATCTAGCAATCCGATGAATAATACAATGATTTACACTGTTAAGCACTTGAAAAAAAAATATGGTACAAAACATATTTCATCAAATGCCCCATTAATAAGCTTAAAATATTACATAAAGGATATAAATATCCAAGAATGGGTACACTGCGGAATAGTAAGAATAGCGGATCTTTTAAATAATAATAAAATATTGCCATTCCCCATATTTCAGTCTAAATATAATCTCCCTTCGAAGGAAATATTTAACTATTTAAGAATAAAATCTTTTACTATGGGAAAAGTTCTTTCGGAAACTTCTCCAATTGACCAGTTCGTAGAATCCCATTATAAAAAAAAGATTGTATCTAGATTTAATCAATTTTTAAGAAGTCAAAGGCAAATAGATAAAGTGCCAGCAATGAATAAATGGGAGCAAGAACTTCATTTTTCATCTTCGGTCGAGGACTGGTTATTGGGTTTACAAGCAGTAAAAAGATATATACATGGGGTGAATATACAGGAAGTATACTTCAAATTAGTATACCGCTGGTACTTGGTCCCTACCCGCCTTCATAGATTTCAACCCACACTTCTACCAGATTGTTGGAGATGTGGTAGGGAGTTAGGTTCATTCTCCCACATCTGGTGGGACTGTGAGGAGTTGAAACCTATGAAATTAATCTTAGCGGAATTGATGGATTTTGTGTTTGAGATTCAGACTGTGATTACGCCTCAAATGTTTTTGTTTCATTTAGACCTGCCAAAAAGCAATATAAAACTAAAAATTCTTATGATCCACATCTGTATGGCAATAAAAATAGTTATGGCTAGAAATTGGAGAAAAATGGGTGTGTTAAATTGGCACGATATTTGTACACAGATAGATTACCAACGTAGCATGGAAGCTGGGATAGCTCTAAACAAGATATCTAGAGAAAAATATAATGAAGTTTGGGTCCCTTGGGTTAGATATATTAATTATAAAAACTCAAACCCCCCTGCCTCCCTATAGATAGCTAATTGTAGGTAGTAGTGAAAATGTGGTATGGATAAGATGAATTGTATGTATGGTATGTTTGTACGGCTGTAGATACAGCAGAAAACTGGTAGATGTATATTTGAAGCACGGTTCTATTGTTATTTATACGTATTATTTTACTGCTAAGTAATTTTCTACAGTGTTTAAAACTACAGTTGAAAGCTGTATCTGTACTTGAATGAACTTTAAAAAAAAAAATGAAAATAAAGATTTATATATATATATATAAAAAAAAAAGCACTGGAAGTCATTAGTAACATGGTTATTTATGAAAGTGAGAATTCAAAGTGAATTCAAAGTGAATTCCAAATTCAAATCCAGATTAGCCAAACTGAAAGCATAGCTAAATTTTTCTAGTTCAGTTATTTTGGCCTTACATTTGAAATTGACTTATCAATTGACTAAATCAAACTAGAATTCTCACTTTAGCGAATAACTCTATAATGAACAATCCTAAGCCCTACGGACAATATCTAGATGTTAGAGATAAAACATAACATAAGTACAGGGAGTGCAGAATTATTAGGCAAGTTGTATTTTTGAGGATTAATTTTATTATTGAACAACAACCATGTTCTCAATGAACCCAAAAAACTCATTAATATCAAAGCTGAATATTTTTGGAAGTAGTTTTTAGTTTGTTTTTAGTTATAGCTATGTTAGGGGGATATCTGTGTGTGCAGGTGACTATTACTGTGCATAATTATTAGGCAACTTAACAAAAAACAAATATATACCCATTTCAATTATTTATTATTACCAGTGAAACCAATATAACATCTCAACATTCACAAATATACATTTCTGACATTCAAAAACAAAACAAAAACAAATCAGTGACCAATATAGCCACCTTTCTTTGCAAGGACACTCAAAAGCCTGCCATCCATGGATTCTGTCAGTGTTTTGATCTGTTCACCATCAACATTGCGTGCAGCAGCAACCACAGCCTCCCAGACACTGTTCAGAGAGGTGTACTGTTTTCCCTCCTTGTAAATCTCACATTTGATGATGGACCACAGGTTCTCAATGGGGTTCAGATCAGGTGAACAAGGAGGCCATGTCATTAGATTTTCTTCTTTTATACCCTTTCTTGCCAGCCACGCTGTGGAGTACTTGGACGCGTGTGATGGAGCATTGTCCTGCATGAAAATCATGTTTTTCTTGAAGGATGCAGACTTCTTCCTGTACCACTGCTTGAAGAAGGTGTCTTCCAGGAACTGGCAGTAGGACTGGGAGTTGAGCTTGACTCCATCCTCAACCCGAAAAGGCCCCAAAAGCTCATCTTTGATGATACCAGCCCAAACCAGTACTCCACCTCCACCTTGCTGGCGTCTGAGTCGGACTGGAGCTCTCTGCCCTTTACCAATCCAGCCACGGGCCCATCCATCTGGCCCATCAAGACTCACTCTCATTTCATCAGTCCATAAAACCTTAGAAAAATCAGTCTTGAGATATTTCTTGGCCCAGTCTTGACGTTTCAGCTTGTGTGTCTTGTTCAGTGGTGGTCGTCTTTCAGCCTTTCTTACCTTGGCCATGTCTCTGAGTATTGCACACCTTGTGCTTTTGGGCACTCCAGTGATGTTGCAGCTCTGAAATATGGCCAAACTGGTGGCAAGTGGCATCGTGGCAGCTGCACGCTTGACTTTTCTCAGTTCATGGGCAGTTATTTTGCGCCTTGGTTTTTCCACACGCTTCTTGCGACCCTGTTGACTATTTTGAATGAAACGCTTGATTGTTCGATGATCACGCTTCAGAAGCTTTGCAATTTTAAGAGTGCTGCATCCCTCTGCAAGATATCTCACTATTTTTGACTTTTCTGAGCCTGTCAAGTCCTTCTTTTGACCCATTTTGCCAAAGGAAAGGAAGTTGCCTAATAATTATGCACACCTGATATAGGGTGTTGATGTCATTAGACCACACCCCTTCTCATTACAGAGATGCACATCACCTAATATGCTTAATTGGTAGTAGGCTTTCGAGCCTATACAGCTTGGAGTAAGACAACATGCATAAAGAGGATGATGTGGTCAAAATACTCATTTGCCTAATAATTCTGCACTCCCTGTACAACTGTATTAACTAAAGGTAGCTCCCATTTTTATTTCATTTTATAAATCAGCAAACTAAAAGTGATCCATGTCAAATAGTAACAGTCTGAAACTTATCAAGCTTGTACATTTGTTAATGGGACACTCTAAGCAACTTAACCACTATGGTTCACTGTAGAGGTTAAGGAGTCAGCCGTGTTCATTTAACTTAGCTGCATTGGAGGATACCAACCTGAAATAATGAAAAATCTCAAACGTTAATGCTGAAATATCGACTCTATGTATTGTGTAAAATTTGTGTTTTGTGGCTGATGCCATAAACACCGGAAGAGGCAATTAAAGAAACGAACAACAGGTCCAAAAACATAAACATGCATCTACTTGGATTGCTGGAAATGGTACATCTGAGGGCCCTTTGGATCAATGTCTTAGCTTTGTTTAAGAAATGATTTCTGATTTAATTAAAGAGCAAACAATTACTGACTGCATTATTTTGAAACCTCAGGGGAGAAAATGTCTTCTCCGTTAAATGTAGTTTTAAGAATGCATTAGGGATGTAAATGGGAAAAATATTCGGTTCGGCATTCTGAAATTCGGGACTTCGGCACTTCGGTTCGGCACTTTGGAACTTTGAAACTTTGGCCCTTTGGGACTTTTGGACAGTGTATGGTTAGGGGTAGGGTTAGGGTTGGTTAAGGGTTAGAAGTAGGGTTACAGATAGGGTAGGGTTAGGGGTAGGGTTAGAGGTAGGGTAGGGTTAGGGGTAAGGTTAATGTAGGGTTAAGGGTAGAGGTAGGGTTAGGTTAGGGTTAGAGTGGGGTTAGTTTAGGAGTAGGGGTAGGGTTAGGATAGGGTAGGGTTAGGGTTAGGGTTATGGTAGGGTTATGGTTATGGTAGAGTTAGGAGCAGGGTTAGGGTTAGGAGTAGGGTTAGGTTTAGGGGTAGGGTTAGGAATAGGGTTAGGGTTACCCTACCCCTAACCCTACTCCAACCATTAACCCTAACCCAACCACTAACCCTACCCCAACCTTTAACCCTACCCCCAACCCTTAGCCCTACCCCTAACCCTACCCATAAACCTACCTCTACCCCAAACCACTAACAATTCCCTACCCCAACCCCTGACCCCAAACCTCTCCTGTTCTGCCACTTTTCAGAAATCCGAAGCACTTCAGTGCTTCTGAAATTCGTCAATTCGGAAATTCTGCACTTCGGCAGTTCGGTTCGGCATTCTGAAAATCGGCACTTTGGAAATTCGGTTCGGTTCGGCATTCCCTAATTTGGAAACATTCGGAACAAAACAAATTGCACATGTGTAGAATGCATATCTACAAAATAAAAGAGAGAGATTGATGGAAAAAAAATCAGCTCTAAAATATGACATGACTGATATTCTATTGTTTCAAGACTTGTTTGTAATTTCTCTTCAACATCAGAGTACTGCTGTTCTAATAATACACCATCCCAAAATTATACAGAATAGATGTGACCTTAAATTATCTGGGCTGTAAAAATTGTCACAGTGAAGGCTCTTCACTCTTCCACATGTGTTGGCAATGCTAGTGTTAAACTCCATTCTAGGCTTCTATGAAAAATCTGGATGACCATGTACTTCGACAAGCAACTCACCTGTGTCCTGGAAATTTCTGCTATCTTGTCCAGTAAAAAGTAGCTACAGCTCAAAACAAGTTACTACTTAAAGGGATACTTTAAGTGCCAGGAATAAAATGCTGTATTCCTGACACTATAGCTCTCTGCCTCCTTCCCTCCCTCCCTTACTTGCGGCCCCCCACTGACATGAATAAAGGGATAAAAACCCATTATTTACTTACCTGATCCCAGTGCCCTGCCTCCTCTGACACCTAAAGACGAGCGGGCCACTGGGTAGACAGCCACTGGAGGCAGTCTTAGTCCTGCAATTTAAACATTGCAGTTTCCCTGGAAATGCAATGTTTTACATTGCAGTACTAAGTGCAATAGGGACACTGTACCCAGACCACTTCAATGAGCTGAAGTGGTCTGGATGCCTATTGTGTCCCTTTAAAATATCCCTGTCAGCCATATGTGATTTTGCCTTTTACTGACAGACTGAATTCAATCCCTTCTAATTCCTTAGTTATTAATAATATATAGGTCAATATGTTAAAGGACAAGTTGTTATAACAGTTCATCACACCCTGCCTTCATAACACAAAACTTGGGTCCAATGGATTAACCAAAGTTAATGATAAGTTGAAGTGTACTGGAGACTCCTAGTATTATGTCATAACTATGTAATCCTCTTGCTCCCTTTTTCTTGCTCCTCTTTTTCTCTCGCTTTCATTTTTACTGACCTTTCTCTCCTTAACTCCTATTTTTTTATGTTTAGCTTTTCTTTGATAACTCCAGAAAATAATTTTATTTTGCATGGGTTATGCAAGGGATTGTTTGTATTACTATGCTATATCAGTATGTTTATCAGTACAAAACATCATATGTAGGTTGTATGTACTGAGATGTTTATTATATGTTTCATATTGTTCTTAGTCTACTATATGTGCTTACCTCTTACTATAAGTTGTAAAATAGGGCAAATGCTGTATCACCATTGGATTGAAGGAGCCTTGAAGTAGGAGTGATATGCTCAAATTGTCTGAATTGTTCACATGCAACTTGAAGTCAGTTATCTAGGATTAGATTGTCTGCTTTGCAATGATGTGCAACTCTTTATTGCAGTGTTACCAGAGGGGTCAATAATTACCTTGGGTGTTCATATTGATAATTCAACAGTTGGTAGAAATACATCCTGTGCATAGCTGAATGGACCATGATTACACTTCGCCAAAGTTGGGATTGCAGAATGGATTAGTTCAGATGGTCCTTTGCATATTAATTGAATTTTTTAAAAAATATCTTATTGTTAATAAAAAGCTTAAAGGGTTAGGACATCTACTTTAATGTGAAAGATATAAAGGATGTTGCCACAATATAACATCATTGATTTTAATTACGTTCTAAATTATTTTAGTATTACAAAATGGGATTAAAATGGATTTTAATGCACATTTTTTTTTTACCTAAAAGTTAATAAAAAAAAAATACATTTACTGGTTGCATAATCACATTATTGAGTCAATAATTTAAAGATTCACCTTTGGCTCCTATTTCTTGTAAATCTGGATCCTGCAATCTAGACTATTCTTTTGGACAACATTGCTCAAACTCTTGGAGGTTGAGAATCAGAAACAAAGGATAGTGTGACCTAGCTGTGCCTAGACTGAAGCTGATTGTGACATAAATTCCTACATTTTAATGTTGTTTTAAAAAATGGTGCATTATCGGCAATTTGTCTACAAACTAATGTAAAGAGGGCACTTGTGCAAGAATATTTAAGGCCCCCTCTAGCGCAAGCACGTTTTGTACAAGTCCCACAATGCTTTGCCAGCTTGGGATCTAACATATAGAGCTGTATTTGTGAGCAGTATTTATGTTTGACTGTAAGCATTTGTGTGTTGTGAGTGTTTGAATGTATGTATACCCTGCCCCCTGCTTCTATACATTTTAGCTGCAGGATGGTGGCTTCCCTGTGGTCTAGTGGAATCTAGCTGATTCTGATGGGCGTCTGATCCAGCCTCTCCCTCTTCTCTGGTCCTGGCTCTCCCCCCTCTATTGTCCTCTCTTCTCTCCCTCTCCTGCATGGCTCATTGGTAAGCTGGGTGGTAGTGACTTGTACTCATTTCCTACAAACACCATGGCTTTATATAGAGCAGGATGGCTGGTTGTGCTGTTAAAGCGATTCTGTGCTTGACTGGGCCCAGCTAGTGGCCATAAGTAAATGGGCCCAATGGGTCCTTTGATAGACTGTCAGGATTCCTCCCTATTCTCTTGGAATTCCTCCATGTTTGATTTCAGCCAGATTGGCACTATCCATAAGACTTCCAGGTTTCGCCGACCTCTCCCCGCCCATTCGTCTGAAGTCACGCGTTTCCCTTCATAAGGAAGCGGCGAACACATTCAAATTGCTTGTGTTTGATACTCTTGCATTCTTGCTGCCTTGTTGCCTAATGACCGATGGAGCTTCTAATTGATTTTTCTGTGTACCAAACCTCTTGGCTTGATCCTGACTATGCTCTACTCTCGACTCCCTGACTTGGAACAAGACTTCACTTCTGATTCCTGCCTTTTGCCACATACTTCAAGGAACCATAAACCACTGTGTCCTGGAAGGACTCTCATGCTCATCACTCAATGCAAAATAAATTCTCCTCTTACTGGGATTAACAATAGGTTCTTTACTGAAGTTATTTGGAAAGGATAAGGAATTACTAAGTCTGCTTCTGGGATAGAATTTGCATATTCTAAATCAAAAAAGTCTCATAAGGCAATTACTCACTCTTCAATTGTCTTATTCAATATTATTTGGAGTCGAAAGCACTATAACTACTGTGAATCCAGGATCTACCTAATTACCAGATTTTGTTGTCTTTTTTAAAAGGACTGTATTATTTCATACAACAGGAATAAACTTGCCTGCTCTGTCAAACGTTATATTGAAGTCTATGGACTGTATTGCTAACTAAGCATTCCTTTGGAAGGGGGGGTGTCCGAGTTTTGTCATGCCTAGGGCAGCATAAAACCAGAATACACCACTGTCGTCAATGCCAACAAGACATGAATTTAGGTCTGTGGTTATCCTTAATGAATTTTATTACACAAACGTAGCCAGCAATTAAAGTGCAGATCTTCTATTCAGCCCACTACCAGTAGATGGTGTTTATTAGAAAATTTAGTGGCTATAAGGCATAACTGCAGTAAAGGAATAAATGAGTCTCTATTATGGTTGATTCCACACTGAATGGAACTAATGAATATAAAAGCCAAATCAGTGCTATTCTAAACAGCCACCCCCCAATGCTTTGAGTTAGTCCCCCTGATCTAACAAACAATTAGAAAATCAATCAAGCAGCATCATAGAGTCTCAGAAAAATGCATAAATGCTCGACACACGTTTTCTAACAAACACCACCTACTGGTAGTGGGCTGAATAGAGCATTTGCACCTTAATTGCTGGCTACATTTGTGTAATCAACCATAACCACTTTTTATTATGTACATAACATCAATAGTACTCTCAGAAGTATACATCATAGAAGTGAAGTGCTCTTTTTTCCCAATCTATTCCCTTCAAAATAATTTGACTATGCACTTCAAGCTTACAACTGTATTTAGGCACCCAAGGACATTTCTCCTCCCTTCCAAGAAAAAGGGCTAAAACATTGTCCTTGTCCCTTCTAAGTTATTAATATACATATTAATATTTACATATATAAATTGCATTTTCTATGAAAAGATAAATATACAATATATGAAGCCAGTGCTTAAAGTGAAACAATCGTTAGAAACCTGTAGAAGTAGCTACTGTGCTAATTAATTGAACAGCTTGTGATCCTGTTTAGTAAATAAACTACCTCTCTCTTTATGCCATGCTGAAACATCAAGACATGCACAAGCCTTGGGTTAGATCCATTATTTAATATTATTCTTCTGTGAAAACTGCATCAGCAACTATTTACTGCTCCATTAGATAATGAAAAGCAACTTTTTATAAATTTGATGATTATTTTCTTCCACTACAGTAAAATAGCATTCAACTTCTTTAATACATACTTGTCAAAATGTCAGGAAAAGTAGATATTTAGCATTAATTAATAAACATATATTATAAACAAAACAACATATTGCTTTGGATTGTGTCATAGATTGTAAAATTTTTACTGTTTATTTTTTCATTTAGAAGATGATTTACCTGTGAGAGAACAGATTAGGAATTTTACTGATGTGTGTAATAGATAATTTTTATGAAAGGACTAATATATATATATATTATATAAATAATGTTAAGTACCAATTAATAATGGACTAATATATACATATAATGTTAGTGGTCCTTGAACTGTGGCCAAAATATCAAAGTAATGCCATGTGCATACCAGGGCGTGAAATATCCACAATGTAACAATAGTTAGTAGCACTCATGGTCCTCTTAAAATCCAGTCTTTATTGGGAAATATTTAAAAGATCGACATTTCATTCCTATCTAAGGACTTTCATCAGGTTCAATACAAATGAAATATTACAATGTAACCATTTATATACACATGAGTAAAGTGAAGTTAAACTCACCCAGGTGCAGTGTGTGATCGGCAGAGTCCCACTCTATCCTGGGCGCATGCATGTGCATGCTCTGCCCCATAAAACGTGACGTAGTGCCGTGAATGTGCAATTGCGTCACAAGCGTTGCTAACAACAAGAGGGCTGCCCTAGTAACAAGTGTCTCACGCTTGTTTACCTATCTTGAAAGCTGTGCTTGTAGTGCCCTGTTAGATGTGCTATTAGTATAAAAATGTATACTGGGAGTGAAGGATTTGTTCGAGGATGGAGGAAACACAGCCGTAAAGGCTAATGTGTCTCTGATTATAAGAATAAAGTGCAAATAGTGACTGATCTATATTAAAGTGTCAGTCCTTTGATAAAGTGCTGACGATACAAAGTGCAATGTGGTTTTAAAGTGCCAATCAAACATGGCATGCTATTACTTACTAGACTGTACATATATATTAAAAACATAATCTGAAAATACATATTAATTAGATTAAGTCTAAAAGCAGGCATGACTAATCGAAAAAGCTCATAGAGTGTATTTAGAAACTTCATGTACCATAACTAATTTTAATCACTCTACAAGAAGGAGTAATAGGGTATTGTCTCGTTGAGACCCTTAGGGGCCATGATCTCCAGTTCATGTATCCAGAATGCTTCCTTGTTAAGGAGCATTCTGCCCCCATCCCCCATACACATTATTGTGTATTTGGGCCTGACTGGGTTTGAACCTGAGTCTCCTACTTCCCAGTCTGGACCCTGCACACCTGTTCCTGATAAGTTGCTGATGTTTCCCTATTTAAACCCTGCCTAGTTGGTGTCTCGTTGTCAGATCATATTGTTCCTGTTTGGTGTTTCCGCTCTTAATCCGACTCCTGGTTCTTGATCCTCTGCTCGGCCACCTGTCCTGACTATTGATTCCATCACTGACTCCGCCTTTGGATATTCCTTGACTGTACCTCGTTCCTGGAAGCACTGGTTATTATCAACCCCAGTGCACTGTTTCACCGCCTTGGGGATTTCTGCCTTGAGTCCCCTTGACTGGTGTAAAATTGCAAAGGGTGCTTTAAACTCTGCCTGTTGACTCCCACTCAAGGTAAGAACATTACACTATCCCCACGAAATTTAAGGATGTTAGTGGATGTTTAAGTTGGAGAAAATGTTTTGCCACTGGCTTGTCTGAACATCCATCTCTGTACGCCAGTCTTATACTGTAGCGGTGTCCTCTGATCTGCTCACAGAGGGCCATCTGTTTTCCAAAAGTATGACAGACTGCAAGGACATATCAGCTTATATGGTCTATAAATAGTTACATTGTAATGTTTAATTTGTATTGATCCTGATGAAAGTCCTTAGATACGTGAGTTCTACTAACTATTGTTACAGTGTGTTTGTGTGTGTGTGTATATACACATTCATATAGTTAATACAATGTTAAACAAAAATCTGCACACCAGTCAAGCGATAAGACTTGCTTTTCCCACAGGAATCACACATTTGCAGTGATGTTAATACCGCAAAGGATTCTGTGTGGGCATATGCAAATTAGTCCAACATTCCATTTTAAACATGGTTTCCTTTGAGTCTGTGTTTGCTTTATACAACAGCTTTGAAACACAACTTAGGAAAATATGCAAAGCCAGTTAACCACTCATGGACATTGTTAATGCAAATCATCAGTATGAGGTTTGTTACTGGCTGGCTAGTGAGGCTTGGCATGGCTTGTGAAGCAAAAACAAAAAAGAAATGTATGGTGGGGAAAATTTGTGATTGAAAACCCCTTCCACCTGAAGTCTGTGGATAATTAATACAATGTTAAACAAAAATCTGCACACCAGTCAAGCCATAAGACTTGCTTTTCCCACAGGAATCACAAATTTGCAGTGATGTTACTACCACAAAGGATTCTGGGTGGGCAAACGCAAATTAGTTCAACAAAAAAAAATCTAATTTTTGCCTCATTCCATTTTAAACATGGATTCCTTTGAGTCTGTGTTTGCTGTATACAACAGCTTTGAAACACAACTTAGGATCTTTTCCTAAGGGTCATCCATGAAGGGGTTAAACTCCCACATAAACTTAAAGAGGAACTGCTCACCTATAAGAATGAAATAATCAAGTTCAAAAAACAAAAATTCGAGAGGGTATGCCAGGACTACCTGGATCACAGAGTCTACAAATGGCTGACAGGCGATAGGATGCGCAGACACACACAACAGCGTAAGAGAATTGTATGTCCAAAAATCACTACAATAGACGTGACCTCGAGTTACTGAGAGCTTAATTTTTAAGGGTAGAGGCAACAATTTGGATCAAGGGATCATAGAGGATCAACTAAGGGAGATGACTGGAAAATTCCTGGCAAGGGGCTACAAGCGTCAGAATCTATTGCAAGTGCTAGAGAAGGCTAAGTCTGCCTGTGCCAATAAGGATCAACCAAAGACCCCAAGGATGGTATTTCCAATGACTTTCAATAATGCTTCAACAACTATAAATAAAATTGTCAAACAAATTTGGAAGATGCTCTTGTGTGATGACACCCTGCCTAAAGTATTTAAATAATCTCCACTAATTTGTCACTGAAGGAATAGAAGCTTGAGGGACATGTTAGTGCACAAAGATTCGGTTGATAGTTACGAAATACCCACTGGATCCCTAAAAAGTGGAAGTATATGCTGCCTAGGATGTGTCACATGTGGCCATATGATGCCTTCACTCACATTCAATGACCCGCACAACAATAAGACCTACCAGATACAACATACAATTACGTGTAGGACCCCATTCATAATTTATAAGCTCTGTTGCCTGCATAGGCAAAACCCCCCCATGCAAAATAATTAGGGACATAGGTCTGGCATACGGGAAGCATATGGGGATGGACACTCTGAACAACCAGTAGCTAAACACTTCCTGAGTCAACAACATCCGTTAACAGGCCTCAAGCTTGTGGCGATCGACCATATACCACTACCCAGAAGAGGGGGAGAATGATAACTGTGCACTTTAAATATCGATGCACTTTATAAATATTATCTATTTTTACACTATCTTTTTGAATTAATCTTTCCCATATCCCTTCAGCTCCTAGGTATGCCTATTTCTTATGATCTTTTATTGCATGCTCTTTCTTCACTGTTATGCCTTTAACAGCAATCCCGGCACATGACCGCCGTAATATATGTTCCCTGGGCAACTGATGCTTATATACGTCTCCATGGTAATAGACATTGCGTCATCACGCATCAGGGGGCGGAGCATGTACACGCATGCGCACTAATCACACTGGGATGCTCTCGGCACTGCGCTCTCACCTGGGGTAAGTCAATTATGCTCTAATTTTCTTAATTGTTTGGCTATATAAACTTTATGTTTACACTGTTGGTATGTTCTTGATCCTGAGGAAAGTCCAGTACATGGACTGAAACGTTGATCTCCTTTTAATGAATCTTCAATAAACTTAACAGTTTTAATCCTTCTGAAGACTGTGAGTGCTCACCATTCTGCATATCTTTCTATATAACCAAACCTTGGTTTGAAGCACTCGGCGGCTTTTTGTTTCATTAAGTCCGTGTGCAAGGAACTTTTGAAATATATATAAATATATATACTTCTGTACAGTTTTATAGAAAGCTTTTATATAATACTGCAAAATGCAGTTTCCGCCTTCTTGTCCTTTTGATGCATTATTCATTAGCACATTTAAATTGGGCATTTTCAGTAACAGTAAACATAGACCTTTGATACTTAAAATTCTGCAATAAAATAAATATTCTGGCTGCATATCAGAGAGTAAACTGCTAAGTCACTCACAGGTTTAATTTACACTACATGTTGAAAGCAATTTTACCAGTATTTGAATGTGCACTACTTGTCAGCATTGTAAGTAATTAAAAGGTTCGGTGGTTAAATATTGCTGCTATAGGCAGTGATTTTAAAGAGTGACTAGGGAGACAAATACAGATAATAATAAATACATGGTGTGCTTGCAGAACTTGTAACAAAAATAATGATTTCAATACCACTTCAGGCTGGCCAGTTATTCTTAAAAATAAAAATACTTAAGGTCTAGCAAAAATAAGTAAATATTTGAGATAAAATATGTTGCCATCGTATGGCATTTATTACCCTATAATATAAAAAAGATAAAAAATAAAATAAAATAAACAACAAGGATTATTTTCAGTTCAGGCATATAATGATAAATGGATATTGTTTAAATCGCTGTAACAAACAGTTTTTACTTACACGTGTATTTTTTTAGTTTTTTATTCAAATATTTTTTTACATTGTTAACTTTGAATATGCTCATTAGGAAATATAATTCTATGGGCAACTGATTTATAGAGGAAATTAATAAATACAATATTTCTTTAACCTGGGGCATATTGGACAAAACAAAAAAATGAATTAAAAAATGGTTTACAAAATATTTCCATAGACGAAAACAAAAATAATTTGTTACTACTGGAACCAAAACATATTTATGCAATATAGCTTCAATTATTTTCTTCAAGCTGCAGGGAATTGTGTCTCTTTTACAAATCATTTATTAAAGAAACAATTTTTACTATTTTGTAAAAAATACAGAGAGGTGGAATGAACTTTAAAAATACTCTCTGTTAAAATTTTAACATACTGTGGAAGATAGATATGTGTGTGTTTTCAATTTTATTTTAATTTCTTTTGAAGCATTTTGAAACTTTAATAAAGTTGGTAAACGCACAGGTAACAAATTGAGAAAGTTCAAAAGCACATGTATATTACATCTGTCTACGTCAATTTCTTAGTAATATGGAGTTTTCCATATAATGATCAGAAAACACAAGTCAAATGTACCCAATAAATGGTAAAGTGACACTTTGTTGTAAAAATAAGTAATGTTTATTACAATAAACATTTAAATATAGAAAAAGAAGACTTGTAGGGCAGTATGGCACATACAATGAAAGATACATCAATTGAGAAGAACTCACAAGTAGGGGCTTTCACATTTCCTAGAGTCAAATGTATAGTGCATGTAAATAGAATATAAAATGTGTTCTTACAGGGACACTACACTGCCCAAATACAACATCAACAAAATCTCTATTTAGTTGATATACCACAAATGAAGATGTGCATGCATTTAATTATGCATGTTTCCATTAGGGGACATATTTAAAACAACTCTTGCAAAACCTGTACTTTTATTTTCTGCTGCCTTTGCTAGCCATCCTCATCTTCTTCTTCTGCTCAGACATTAAATGTTTCAGTGCCACAATGATAGCACTATTCTCTTCAATGAAAAAGCTCAAAAATATGACAACTTGAACATTAAACAAACCTGATGTTCACGAGACACTCCTTTAAAACTGAGAAAGCCATGTAGCTCTTTTATACCATCTGATTCAAAAATAAGAATAACTGGAGGGCACTTAATAACTAGACTCTAAGCTCTGAGGGTTTTATACTAACATTTATCCAAAAGCCCTCTACACCACATATTCAAGGGCTAGGCCATTCCTTGGTCCCACTATGCACCAGGATATATCATATATTTGAAGAACCAACAGAGTGCTACCAGCCCCAGTCCAAGTGTAACTTATCAACCACCTCCAAGGCTTTCAAGCAATCTAATCATACAGTGCATGGCTCTTTACTGTTACCTATTTATTGGTGAGTGTTGCACTGTTTAACAAAGACAAGATATCCATTAGAAGCACTGATTTGTAAAATGCATCATTGGACATATAACGCCCAATGTAAAAAACTGGGAGGAACTGAAAGAACAGAAACCCAAGCACTCCCAAAAACCATAAGTTGATCTACTCGCCGTGCCAGGTGCAATCCCACGGCGTCATCATGGGTCGGGTCTACACATTACTTTTTTCTTTCGCTTGTTTCACATCTTTCTAATACTTACCTTGACAGTTTCATTCAAAACTATTCATTTCATATCTGATGGTCGAACGGATTCCACTTGTTCCTTCACCTACTTTCATTATACTAAACTCCCAAACGGGAACACTCTGTTCTTCACATTTGCCTGTCATACCCGGCTAAACGTTTGTGCATATAGTCTCACACGTACGGCTGTTCGAGAGTTCTCTCAATACTGACCTCTACAGGTCACCCCCATCTCACATGCTAGCACATACAATGATTTCGTGGGAATTTTTTTTGCCGAACACTCATGGTGGGTGCGGTTACACACTCCCGAACAGGGGGATAGTCTGATTTAGTCGTACTGAACATAGATTCAACTACTGACAGCACAAATTTCATACGGCTAAACATTTAGTTCACAAACACACGAAATACAGCATTTTGTTAAAGTACCTAAATATACTGAACCCTACCGGTCACTGGTCATCATACAGCATGTACATGTTCACAACTTTTTACAGGGATGTTACTGTTACAAGATTTGTGTTTTGAATTGTCAACATATTTGTTTGACTTCTGCCAATCACGTTTTACCAATTATGTCTACCGGTGTATGCTTAGAACTCTCATTACAGCTATAGTTCATACGGTATTTCCCTGCTTATAGTATAAATAGTCACCCTATGAGAAAGGGGGGAAATTTTAGAGCATACAAGTAACAAATCTGGCAGAGCGCTTTTGCTCTTTAACTTGTACATTGTACACATATTAGGATAAGGGTGGTATATGTCTATATTCATTACTTCATACGTTGTTTTATCCGTTCAGGTTACAGGTACTACTAAAGCCTAAATTGATTAATCAGTTCATAAACCATACTTACCAGGTACATACACCAGCTCACATTGTACATATATATTCTATTTTCCCCCCAGGTTTAGAAACTAGCGCACTGGCAATTAGGGAATCTAGTGTCCAATAGGTATTTCCCATTTCCTCGGCTTTCGTGCCTTCAGTTAGTGGTCCCGCAAGGCCAACACCCTGCCTCACACTTGGAGGTATACACCCGTTGGGCCACTCATAGCTAGTCACCTCACATAGTAACATAGAGAGGGCCTCACCTGTCACTCCCTTTCCTATTTTCTGTTTACGGTCACCGAGAGTCCGACATCCCACCACTACGTTCAGTGACCACAAAAAATCCCCTTGCGCCAACGCATAGATAGAGCCTCTCAAGCCACTTGGCAATTAATAGGGCCTCACCAGTCACCAGAACCAAGAATAATTGTTTTGCCACTTGGCTTTAGCTAGCAAGCTAGTACAAGACCCCTGTTGTTCAAGTAATAATGGCAATCTTCATGTTATTTAGTATGTCTCAAGAAGGTGGAGAGGAATTTTCTCTACCTAGCACTCTGGCTAGATCCGGCAGACCTTCACATAGAGAGGATATTGCTAATCCAGAATCGATCAGATCCTGGAAAATCCCCCGCATTACTACCGAGCTAAGGAGGCCACAAATCCCCTACCCAGCTACAGCAAGGAAAGCGGATCTATTTAAGCTACTCCACACATCAACAGATAACCTAGAGGTGGGGGAAGGCCCCAGCAATGCCAATTCTGGTGACATCCATGCCATTCTATCCTCATTCATGACTTCCATGAGTAAAGTTAACGACAGGCTGGAGAATCTTGAGTCATCTTTTTTGGTAAATCCCAGATTTGTAACAATTTTAATGTTGGTACGTGCAGTTTCAGTGCCCCAATAAAATGTACCCAAAACCTTACTTAACGTCTGTAAACATCAATGCGCTACGGAATCTGATGGCGCTATATAAATAATAAAATAATAATAATGCATTATCAGCATTACTGACTAACCACCCTTCCAGACATCTAGTGGATTTCCTAATCTCCGTTTTTTCTGAGGGTTTCCATATGGGTATTGTACACATGCCTTCTTGGAATCTAGAATGTCCAAACTTGCAGTTAGCACAACAGAATCCCACGGCTGTAAACACACTCATAGCCCAAGAAATTACAGAGGGGTTTTTACTTGCGCCTTTCCAATCCCCACCATTAACTTCATGGAGAACAAACTGCAGTTCTAGACTCCTACCTTTAAAACCCCAACTTACAACCTTCACAGGCATTATTTGTATTCCACAGCTCAATAAATAAAACATGTTAGGTCTCTGTTAACCCAGCTAGGCCTTTTAACTATTCAGGTCACTCCTTCCGTATAGGGGCCACCTCCACAGCCTCCAGTGCCAACATACCGGTGCACATTATCAAAACACTGGGGCGGTGGAAATCCTCTGCTTATACACGGTACATACCCAAACCAGTATGTAGCGGATGGCACCGGGCTGTCCTGCAAATATATTGTACATAACTGCATTCGTGTGATCTGCTGTGTTATATGTGTTTTAAAAGAATTGTATTCCTCTGATTGTTCGGTAGTTTCATTCCCTTAGTTTATTCGAATGAAAATACCGAACAACCAGACCTCCCCTGTGTGAAGTGTGTCCTCAATTACCCGTTGCAACATTGTTGCGAACGGGTAATTGACTAGTAAGTAGCCGTCCTTTGTTCTCGGGGGTGGCCGCCATTCGACAAACGAACACGTGGCGGCGGCCATTTTAAAACTCCCGAACAGCGGTGTTTTGCCGTCGAGTGTCTGGAACTAAAATCGGACACTCGAGTAGGCGAACACCGCTGAGACCTCCACAAGCCCGGTCCGTTCGGTTCCAAACTACCGAACGGCCCCTCGTTCGGTAGATAGAAAGTACCGAACGAGGGGATTCAGGCGAACCCTCCCTAGCCTCTATAGCTAGAGGCTTTCATGTATTTTGTTCCCTTATGCCAGGACCGACTGCAGGGCCCATTCGCATGGAACCTCATTCGGCTGTCTCAGTTAGTGCGGTCGGTCATTTTATTCCCTCCATACATTTCCCGAACCCCTGGTCTGATCTGGGTGATTTTTGGATATGTTGTTCACCCAGATCAGGGCTATCCGGGGATGTAGGATTTAAAGAGGTACCCCTACGTTTAGGGGTACATCCAGAAACGGGGGGAATTACTGTACTGGATAAGGGGATTATGATGCTGGCTGAGGGGAGGAGATGTGTGGGAGGTTACCAGGACAGGATTGGCTACTGTATTAATGATTGTAAATCCCTCCCTTGCATGGGAGCATGCTTTAAAAGGAGACTGTGGATTAAAGCTTTCAGTTCTGCTCCTGAAACTGTGTGTCGTCCAGTTATTGGGATTGCTGTTGGGATATTGCTGTATTTTACCTGCTGGAAACCTTGCCTGTGGATTTACTATTTACTTGTTCCTGAGCCTCACTTGGATTATAAGCGGAGATAACCTGGGGAATATTGCATCTCCGCTACACAGTACAAGAGATACTCAATGCATTTCAGAAAATGTCTGGTTAATTTGTATGTGTTGTTGACTGTATTAAATCTTTGATTGATCACTTTTTGCCCTCTTTATTTACAGGTCTACCGCATCGTCAGTTCTGGCACACCACAACCGACTTGCTCTTTTATACTATCCTACGCTTATACTGGTCCTTACTCCTTATACGGCTATGTGCCCCTAACACAAATACATATATATATATATATAGTTTGAATGTTAGAAAGGGCTGCAATCATTGGTTTTGTTTAAAAAATGTCTTTATTGAGGGTCCAGGGATC